>JADBJO010000927.1:337500-350000 GCA_016801955.1 Conus betulinus
AGACACATACACAACAGTAGGAAAACACAGATTCACTTGTTTACACTTTGTGAGTCAAAAAAGGAGAAGACGAAAAAGTAAAAAGATAAAAAAAAGTGTGTCAGTAAACAAAAGAAAAAGTGAACAAACCAATATGTGTGCAAACATTTAAACCAAAAGATCAGCAAGACTACAAGTTATAACAAGACTACAACATTCTTTTACACATCTCACCAGGCATGTATAACAAAGTTAGTGTGTAGACTAAGCACTCGGAACTACAATAGTACATTGTCTTATGTAATAACAGGACTGAATAATACTTGATAAATTGTACTGATAATCTTGTTATTTTTTTTTTTCTCCTCTGTAGAGATTTGTTCACTCTGAAGTGAACTTTTGTTAGTTTTGATCAAAAATAGAAACATTCTGAACTTCTCAGAGTGTGTAGTTTTGTTCATGAAGCAGCATGATTTGCGCAGCAGCAAAAAATTGTAGATCATAGAAACAGCTGCTGCTGTATGGTGGGTTGGGGGGGGGGGGGGGGGGGGGGAAAAAAAAAAAAAGAAGAAGAAGAAGAAACGGTGTTGAGGCCTTGTGGTGTTACATGATGGATGGGCTGCATGGTGTTGCAGATCGCATCAAGGATGGAGAGACTCGTCATTCTCGTCTCCTGCACGATCGATGTACTGTGCTGTTTATGCAAGATGTGAGATCCATTTTCACGATTTCTTGTTTGGTCCTGTGATTAATGATGAGTGTGTGTGTGTGTGTGTGCGTGTGCGTGTGTGTGTGTGTGTGTGTGTGTGTGTGTTAGCTCCACAACATTTCAAAGTTGAAAAGAAAGAATGGTCCGTTTTTGTAGGATGGGAGTCTTTCCTGTGTTTCACTGCAGAGGCTGTCCTAAGATTAGGAGTATACACTGCAAGCATTATCCGAGATGAAACTGACAGTGCACATTTTGGAAAACCAGTGTCTCATCTGTGTCAGTTTTACTGATACGGCTGCAAATTATTCACAACAAATGTGATTCTTATAAAGAATTAGAACAGATATGTTGCCTGCTTTCATAGAGGGGTAAGATGTGGGCTTCACTGTAAGTATGGATGCACAAAGTATGTGCTGGGAGACCCAAGACCATTTATGTATTGGAAGTCTTCTTTGCAAGTACCTGTGTGCTCCGAAAAATGCTTCTTGCACATGTGTGTTCTTTTAGATCTGATAAGTGCTTTGCAAATACAAATGAGTGTTGACCGGTCTTGCATCAGGCTTATTTATTATTGATTTTAATAAAGTTTACAGTGTAACATGCTTTTGTAAAAGTGATCTACATGTTGATTCCAAGACAGGTTGGCCATTAGGTAAACCCACCCTCACCCACATGGAGATTTTCTGGTGTAATCTGTGCTGCTCATATCTCATCTTTTTCAGTTTCACATCTATCCATACGACTAATTTATCATCATTTTGAGCCAAAAATTACACATAAAAGAGAGTTATCTAGGCAAACCATACATTAAGACTTAAAACAGAAAAGGAGCTGTAACTGATGCATAGGATATGTCCATCTCTAGGCCTGTTTTTTTTTTTAAGTGTTTCCAATTCTTCTGTGAATTTCTCCACTTTCAAGAAAACTTTTAATAAATACATTCATATCTCTTTTTCTCTGTGTGTGTGTGTGTGTGTGTGTGTGTGTGTGTGTGTGTGTGTGTGTGTGTGTGTGTGTGTGTGTGTGTGCACACGCGTGCGCACATGCACTTGCACACATGCCTATGAATGAGTAGTTAGCCAATATTCACTCATGCCCTTATGTGTTTTGTGATGTCAGGATAACAAAGTCAGTGGCCTGAAGAAAAACAAGGATCTGGCATCACGCTACAGACAACTTCAAAATGAGTTTTTGGTGAAGAAAGAAACAGCTCTGAGGACGTTTGATGATCGTCTCAAACTGGAAGCCACTATTAATGACATCAAACAGGTACTTGAAAGATTCGTTGCAATCTGGAAAACAGGGGGGTGGGGAGGGGGGGGGGAGGGGGGGGGGAGAGGGGGGATAAACTGCACCTGTATTCAAGGTGGTACTTATGTTCAGTATGACAATTGATATGTAAACTGCATATATTTTAATGTGCTAAAATCACAAATTGAATAACTCCTGTACCATGTTTTATACTTGGTTGATATGCTGTTGATCATGTGCAAAAGAGTAAAGAAAATTAATACTAACCCTTCCCGCTCAGCATCTCTTCACAGAAACACATTTGTCATTCCCCCTGTTCACAGCTGAAAAGCTTGCAGTCCAAAATGCATGGGGCCCTGGCTGAGTACTTCAAGCTGAGTGGCCTGTACAATGAAGGGGAGCTGACTCGTCTGGAACAGGTGTCGGCAGAGAATGGCCACCGCGTGGGCCAGCTGCAGTCAGACATGGAGGAAGCCCTGGGACTGATCACCACCTTCCTGCAAACAGAAATGGATGGCACACGCGCACGGCAGATGGCCTGGGAAGCCGTGCAGAAGATGGAGGAACAGAGGAAGCAGTCATTGGTGATGGGCACCAACGGCACGATGGTGTATGCATCTTAAAGGGACTGAACAAAGATTTCACTGCGGTAGAGTTTGCCAATAGTGCCACAAAATAAATGCATTTTACAAACAGTTGAATGATGAACTACCTATTGTGAGGTTTGCTCATGATAGCCTGTGCACCTTTATGTGATTAAAAAAAAGGAAAAAAAAAGGAGAAAAAAAGAAAGAGGGGGTGAAGGGAGGGGACCTAAAATGTTATGGCATGCAGATGATAATGGCATTTCCAACTGTTTTGTGGCTTGTTCATATTCATTTTGTTACAGCTTGCTATTTTGCCGTGAAAGAATTGGTCATCATGTTTGACAGTTTCAACTGATATGCTCTATGAATACAGACTTAACAAAGGAAAGAAACTCATTACAAGACAATAAAGTGGTTTTAAAACAGAAATAAAATGTCGATTCTGACATGTAATTCATGTAATGGTTGTGATGTTGGCTATATGAATGTATTATTAAACTAAAAATGGAGGGGAGACAGATAGATTGTGTGGTGGGGAACAGACAGAGTGTGTGATACAATGGCATTGAAATAACCGATTCACTGAATCCTCGCTGTGAGATGGGTCAGTGTGTCAGGGTAGACAGAGTGCATGATGATCAACTCTACAAACTTTTAAAGGGAACACTGGCATTCCATTACTTAGAATAGAATTGCACGAATGTGAATTTTCAGGTTGGTATCTGCTATCACCTTTGAACACTGACAGAAAATTGATTTTCAAGTTTGGCAGAAACAAGCACCCTTGTTTAAAGTTGTTGATGTTTGGATTGTAGTTCCTTAGAGGATATAGAATGAAATGATTGATAATTGTTAGATTTTTTTTTCAGTCCAAAATGAGAGAAAACTATCAAGCTGGATGCATTTACATCATTGAATGCAACAAATCTAAAGTGAAGGCATGAGAGAAATATGTATGTTCAAATCCCCACTAAACATATTGACTGTTGATGGTTGGTATTAGATTGTGGCATTGCAAACCTTAAAAGGGTTTGCTTCATTTAATTTTATTCTGATTTCACTTTGTTTTGATGGATGGGGGATGAGTGGGTGTGGATGTATTTTTTAAGGTGGTTGAGTTTTTTAAATTATTTCCTTCTCTTTAAGGTATTATTTTTACAAGTGTAGAGGTTTCAGCCATCCTTTTCAATATGTTTAGTCAAATATTCAGTATGTAAATTGAATCCATCTCAGCTTCAGTAGTATGTTTGTCTGAATCTATTTCTCTTGTCTATTTTGTCTCTATGTATTTTTCACTTTTTTGTGTAGGTAGCAAACATTAAATGCAACATTTTTTTTGTCATGGACAAAAAAGATCTTTGTTTACTGGAGTTATGAGTAGTGATGCTTTTTTTTTTTTTCATGTGTAAAATATGATAACCGTTTGAAACCAGACTTTGAACTTGACAGTCATATTTTAGAGAGAAAATGAGTATACACATACCAAAGAAAATTGAATTCATTTGAAAACAATAGGTGTGTGAAAAAAAACCACATGATTCAAATGTAAAATTATCATCAGTTCTAATGATATGTTATGTGTTTACAATGTAAGCTTACTTAATTGTTTACCATTTACATGGTAGGTCAGCTGTTTTTCAGTTACATTGTCTTCTTTCTCTTCTTTCGTTTTCATTTGAATTGTTTTAAGTTATAAGAAATCATTCTCTTCTTTTATTTTCATTTAAATTGCCCTAAGTTATAAGAAATCATTCTCCTTCTTTCTCTTCTTTCGTTTTCATTTATATTGTTTTAAGTTATAAGAAATCATTCTCTTCTTTTATTTTCATTTAAATTGCCCTAAGTTGTAAGAAATCATTCTCTTATTTTGTTTTCATTTAAATTGCTATCAGTTATAAGAAATTGTTCTCTTCTTTTGTTTTCATTTAAATTGCTATAAGTTATAAGAAATCATTTCTTTTTCTTTTGTTTCCATTTAAATTGCTATACATACTTTGTGTAAGTATTTTTGTGCTCTACCGAGTTAAAATCTCTGCACACTTATTCTTTTGACACATCTGTAATTTCTGAATTTTATTTGCTTAAAGTTCAATACAGGGGGGGGGGGGGGGGGGGGGGGGGATAATTTTGTAAAACAAAAAGTCTGAATGTGCACGTTTATCTATAATCTGGAAATCCGTCCACATGTCATTAAAGTGTGTCTTTTCAAAAAGCAGTATTTTGTTGTAAGTTTTGTGTGTCTCTAATTGTGTGTTAAAAAGTTATCTCCATGGGAAGTGGGGGGGAGGGGGGGGGGAATGATGTTGTAATAGTCTGTAGACCTGCAAGTGCAAATACACTAAAGGAGAGTGTTAGAAAAAGAAGAGAGGTACATTCCTACTATTTACTAAATCAAACAATTTTTTTTTTAGAATAATTCAGAAAAAAGTGTTGTGCAAGCCCGCTTCCTTATGGCTATGGTTTATGTCCATTTAACTGTGTGTTATCCCGTACAGGGCCCCACAGTCAAATGTTTAGCCCAACTGACTGTTGCTCTACTGGTTGTGGCTTTGAACCACTTATGGGCTGGATTTTTGCCACTGGAAACTCTCCTCTCTCACCCAGCAGTTAGCAGATGGAAAGGCTTGGGTTCCACCTTTCGTAATGCCCTGCCATAATCTGGGCAAACCTTTGGTAATTCACTACCCCTACATGGGTTAGGAACTTTGACCTCCTGGTACATTTCCCCGTCCTGCCTTGCCTGTGTTGATGTCTCTTCCTTCGCTGTATGGCAAAGGAGGGAGGTATAGACTGTCAGTCCATCTCTTGATCAGCCCCACTAGCATCTTAGGTGGGACTTTCAGGATCTCTCAGGCTAGCATGTACATATATCTGCATTACTACTGGTAACTAAATCTGACTTGTGTATGTATGTACTGACAGAGAAAATCAGCTACATATATACTGAAGGTCCCATGACACAGGTTGGCACTCTATGGATATGGAAACACGGAAAGATTAAGCACACAGCCCAGACATTCTGGAAATGAACTCACAGATGCCAGCAAAAGTGTTGTGTGTGATGTTCATGGCACCCTATGACAACAGTCATAGGATGAAGTATTCCTAAGGATATGGGGGGATAATACAGTGGGCAGAGATGGGGGCTGGTGGATGCTGGAAAGAAGTTTTCTAGGCTTTCCATGGCTTACACAATTCACACTACTTTAAAGTGTCTCCCTGCTGTCCAGTTTATACGAGTCTTTATAATTATGAGAAGCCAGTCTTTCTTGCTGTGTTAATAACGATGAAGATGTGAGTGTCCTTAGGTTTCAGAGATAATGACACCCAGGTAATTTGTGTGTGTGTGTGTGTGTGTGTGTGTGTGTGTGTGTGTGTGTAATCTTCCTTGCCCTTCTGTGGCATTACCCTCACACACAACCACACCAGATACCACGTTCATCTAACAACAGTCCAAGAAACTTTCTGATACTGTCGATTTTGAAACAAACTCTCCACAGATGTGCAGGTGAAATGATAATAAAAATTGAGGTCACCATAAAGGCAAGCCATGAAGAGGCCACAGTATTCAAGATTTTTTTTTTAACTTATATATTTTATGATAACCAATGAGGATGATGAAGATGATGCTATGGAGAACCATTCTAGTCTAAGGCTGCATGAGAGGGCTTCCCTCTGTGCTTCCTTTCATCACACATCCCAGCATCAATGGGGCCCAAGAGATACAGACAACTGTGCTGGTCAGGAAATTTGAGCAACACTCTCTCAAAAACGCATCCAGAAAGTGGATGAAAGTCGTTATATGGCTCCAGGCTTCTCACCGTAACACTGAACTTTGGGCAAAAAGAAGTCTCAAAAATAAGAAGTTATAATAAGACTTGACCAGCTAGCTGCAACCCAGGGCAAAAATAAAATGCTTTAATCAGACTTGACCTCACAGCTAGCTGCTATCCACGGTGCTAATTACTGCATCACACTGGCTGTTCCGTACTGTATGTCTTCTCTGTTTGGGGATTATTACTAGGGAGATTTAACATGCGCCTGTTGGTGATTCCTCCTCGGGGTTAATCCAGCAGGTCTGACATTTATCTGTATGGAAGAGCACCATTCACCTGCGTTCTTAAACGGCCATGTGGTTATGGCCCTAGTGGAGCATGTTATGATACCTGGTAGATTTAACAGCTTTGAGGCTGTGTATCATCAGCGAAGAGAGCCATTCAGGAGGTCGTTTAATGCAGAGGAGAAACGAGGTATGGCTCAGTAATTAGCCCTGGTAACTGCAGACCCTAGAAACCGTCTCTAATATGGCAATATCACTAAAGGTCTTTGCTACCTGTCTTTCAACATGTATACGCATAGTGACCAGGCCGATGATATGATTATTCTAGATTGTCTGGCTCAGGAAGGAAAGACCGACATTGTGAAATGTCTTGAAAAACTTCATCAGTGTATCTCTGTTTACAATCGTCCATACCGTAAGTGAGCTCATCCACCTGTCATTCCAGTTTTCATACCCTGTGTCCCATTATACTGCTCCGTGTACAAGATATTGCTATCTTCAGTGATTCCAGTATGGTACTGATCATGTCATGATCAAGGACTTCACACTGTACGTTCAGGAGAGAGAATCTGAGTGCTTATTATCCTTCAGTTCTTCAAGGCTGACGTGACAACCGCTGCCTTCCACTTCCATGGCTGTAAGCCAGTACTGCGTGTGGACTAGTCCATTTCTGCTACACCACATCCGCTAAACTGAAAGACCAAAGTGTGCATGATTTAAAGCTAACAGATAATTCAGTTAATGACTAATATGAGAGAACTTAAGAAGAGGGTCTCGTGGCTACGACTTAGTAGATGTCTGACCTACGCATTAACCCAACGCGCTGGTCAGACCTTGGGTACCTACCTACCTAACACTGGCTGTGCCATTCATATCATTTTATGTGTGTATGGTGGGTGTGCACATGTGTGTATAGGTGTGTGCATGGTGTGTGGGCATGGGCCCATGTGTATGGGGGGCAGTGTATGCGATGCGCCAAAGCGTGTGTGTTGCTGGATGATGCTCAGGTCAACCGATATCTTCCACTACACAAGCTAGATCATACTGTGGCGTCCGAGGAAATATCAACAGCAGGACAGTCCCTTCCTTGGTGACTATAAACAGGCAGTAGGGAACGACAGCTCCCATTGTGGTAATGGCAGTGGAAGCCTGGTGTCCCCCACTTGCTTCTTGCTGGTCTATGTTAATGACCGGCCATTTGTTGTGTCCTTTCCATCCAAACGTTTTGCTGCTAAAACTGCGGTCTACTGCTTTGTCACATGTAAGAACGACCTTGGCAAAGTCCAGGAGGATTTCCGCAGGATAGAGATTTGGGAGAGCGAGTTGGACATGGAATATTCATCTGCAAAAAACATTCAACTGCCCCTGTCCCGAAGAAGGAAACCACTAAACACAAAACCCTGTTATATTTTCCATGATCATATCTTCGAGCGTGCGTCCTGTGTGAAGTACTTGGGGGTCACTCTGCATTGAGATCTTTTCTGTGGGGAAAGGAGGGGGGGGGGGGGGCACGTCGACAATATCTCTGCCAAGGCCAACAAAATGCTAGGCGTCCTGAGGAGAAACTTCAATATCAGAGAACTGGCGTGCCAGGCTGTAGTCCGCCCCATCACTGAGTACACCAGCACAATGTGGGGTCACCAAACTCTCCTAGAAAAATCAGAAGAATCGGAGAAGAGCAACCACACGTGTCTTAAACAGACACAGAAACACCTCGAGCGTACACGTTTGACAGCTGCAGTGGCCATCTCTAGAGGAGCACCGGCAGTCTTCAGGACTCACATGCTCTACAACCCCTTTCCATGACCATTCGTATCTGGACCTCCCTGCCCTCAAGAACAGTTATGTCCCCATCCCTCAGCACGTGCTGCGTGAGTGTGCTGTGTAGAGCCCAATAACAAAACAGATCTCTCGCCTTTCTTTCACCACGCAACGCAAACTTCATTCTGAACCTCCCTAACTGTCAGCAGTTGTCAAGTATGACACCTAGACATTAGAGGAAGAAGGTACGTAACTAAGCAGATTTTGCGTGATTATGCCGAGACAAGCAGACTGAAACAGACTGCAGAGTTACCCAAAACAGACCGAAATAAACACACAAAATAACATGAGAAGTCATCCATATAAACATATTATACGAAACACACTAGTGACATTTCAAGCAATATACCTTCTTCAAACTACGTCGCAAATAACAAACATGAAAATGCGTTAAAGTGCAGAGGCTGTTAGCACCGGAATAACTTTTCTGTTTGCATTATGTGTTAAAAACACGCGTTACTTTGCACCTTGTTTTATGTGTATTTGTATTTTGGCTGGCTGACATAAATTAAAGAAACCACCGAACAGACGCGAACGGAAACATGATTTCCTTGCCAGAGGTGACAACAGAAGGTAAAGTACACTGGCTGAGGTACCTATAAAATTCTAGTCTTGTTTCCTTTAAAGATGTCAACGGTTCAGTTTTAGTATGTATGTATGTAACGAATTAGCGTCCGTATTATTTTGATGCCTTATCATTGTATTTGTTGGTGCTTTCATGTTAGGCTCTGTGTTGGTTGAATGGGCTATAAGCTCGACGCTGGATGCCCTCTCAAACTCTTGATGTGAGACTCCCAAACAGAGCAAGCGTACTCATACTGGTCTGACAAACGCCTCGAAAGCACTGTCCTGTGTACTCCTTAGCATTTATTTTCAGAGTCCTCTTAAGAAAACTCAAGGTTCTGCTTGCTCTGTTAGTGATGGTTTGGATATGGGGCTCTCACGACATTTCACCTGACAGAGGTTATCCCAGGATAGTTGGTGGTGATGACCTCCTGAAGAGGCTGACCGTGAAGAAGGTTCGTTCTGTTGCACGTCCTCTTCCGCACGGTTTCTCTCAGGACTTGACACTTGCCAGGATGGAATTTTCATGTCCCAGCTGTCCTCCCATGCTTCAAGCGTCTGGAGATCTTCTTGCAGCGTTGTCTTGCCTGTCAGATGAGACGGGCCACTGGCAAATAGTGCCGTCCGCAAACAACCATGCTCTGGAGTACATCTAGCTGGGGAGATCATTATGTAGAAGAACAACGCTGGACCAAGAACGGAGCTTTGAGGAACTCCTGACTCCACTGGGACAAAGCTTTGACTTTGCTTCAACGATGGCGACCGCTTGCTGTCGGTCTTTAGGGAAAGCTCCTGAGCCTGGCATGGGTCCCAGCCCTGATCCCGTGGTATGATCCTGATCCAATGGTATGACCCTGATCCCATGGTATGATCCTGATACCATAGTGTGACAGCCGGTGTGGCAGAAGGCTGTGGGCAACCTTATCAAAAGCCTTCCAAAAGTCTATTACTATTAAGTCAACTTACCTCCCTGCCTGAAGATCACTGGTCAGTTCATCGACCATGTCTAACAGCTGGTCCAGTGGGCACTTTTGGTCTGCTTTTATCTCTTGTTTCATATTACGTACTTTTTTTTTTTAAGTCAAAATTTTATTTACAGATGGAACATTGAATAAGCAGAGAAACTGCTTTTTTACATCAAGCATCATAACAAAACAAAGAAACTGGAATAACAAAATAATGAAAACGAAGAAAAAACAAAGAGGGAAAATCAGCGGAAAACGGCGAGGGAGGTGGTGGGGAAATCTGAGAGGGGGGGGGGGGGGGGGGGGGGGGGGGGGGGGCGAGGACATATTACGTACTTTTGTCACTGCAGTTTTGTCTTCTGTCTTCTTCATCTTGCGAAATATGCAGTTTCGGCGTCCGATTAGCTTTTTAGTTTGAAATGTGTTTTCCAAAGAAGACTTGGTTTGGGAGATATTATTTTAGGGAACTGACCATAGAACAGCGTGCTGAATGCCAGATCTGAGGACTTCCCACATTTTTTCGATGCTGCTATTCACTGTATAGCTAGAGATGATCCTGGCGTTCGATTTCCGTCCTGAGGTTCGTAGGCTGTCCCAATCTGCTTTGCTGCAGTGGGGTATTTCTGGACACCTTCTGTACTTCCTGGTTGGCAGGTCCAGGTGTACACCATAGTGATCTGAGAACTCAAGAAGTGTAATTTTGAGTTCCACAGTTTCTTTTGCCTTGTGTTAAACTCTACCAGTAATTTGTTGCAGCCCCAGGTCTTTTATGGCATTCAGAAAGTCCCGGTAAAGAGAGGTATAAACTGGGTTTGGCTTTGATAACATCTTGTCCCAGTCTCACCTGGGGAGGATGAAATCACCGCCGATGAGCAAGGTGGCGTTCTTCACGGCAATGGCTCTCCCTGGTCACCAACATCAGGCATGTAATGTGCACTCACAAGGAGACTACGTTGGTCTTTAGTCTTGACTCTAACCCACAGGATCTCGCAGTCTGTTTCTAGCTCAGGAACACGTGTGTACGCAAGGTCTTCGACTGCAGCAATAAGCGCACCTCCTACAGATTTATTCTGGTCCTTCCTGAAACTCGGCAGTTGGGAGGATCTTTCTATCGCTGGCAAAGTCGTCAAACCAGGTTTGGGTTCCAATGACAATATCTTTTTGCGAGCACTGCAACATTCCACCGATCTCTGGGGCTCTTTTCGCCACAGATAGGAAGCTGAAAATTACCACTCGAAGAGGTCTGTGCGTTTGCGTGTCCTGTCTAGTGGTTCTTGTACGGGTTGATGTGTGCATAGAGTGGAAGGATTCGTTTCAAGCTTGGAGCTGTTCTACGTGAGTTGTGAAAAACGTTGGTTAGGAGAAACAAGAGCTCAGGCCATAAAGGTCAAAGACAGTAGAGGAATAGTTGCTACGGCCAGACTCAAGACATTCAGGCCATAAAGGTCAAAGACAGTAGCGGAATAGTTGCTACGGCTAAAACACAAGACATTCAGACCACAAAGGTCAGGAATAGTTGTTACGGCTAAACACAAGACATTCAGGCCACAAAGGTCAAAGACAGTAGAGGAATAGATGCTACGCCCCAGACTCAAGACATTCAGGCCATAAAGGTCAAAGACAGTAGAGGAATAGTTGTTACGGCTAAACACCAGACATTCAGGCCACAAAGGTCAAAGACAGTAGAGGAATAGTTGCCACGCCCAGACTCAAGACATTCAGGCCATAAAGGCCAAAGACAGTAGAGGAATAGTTGTTACGGCTAAACACAAGACATTCAGGCCATAAAGGTCAAAGACAGTAGAGGAATAGTTGTTAAGGCCAAACACAAGTCATCTATTTAATGACCCAGTGCTCTGGAAGTCTGCGTGAACCACTGCCGGCAGATGTCGCGGGTGACCCTTCTGTGCTTCTATGACACAGACAGATCACGTGTGCCACAATTGTGCAATGGGGGGGGGGGGGGGGGGGGGGGGGGGGGGTGGGTTGGGGGGGGGGGGTGGGGGGGGGGTTTGGGGGGGGGGGGGGGGGGTGGGGGGGGGGGGGGGGGGGGGGGGGGGGGGGGGGGGGGGGGGGGGTTTGGGGGGGGGGGGGGGGGGGGGGGGGGGGGGGGGGTGGGGGGGGGGGGGGGGGGGGGGGGGGGGGGGGGGGGGGGGGGTGGGGGGGGGGGGGTGGGGGGGGGGGGGGGGGGGGGGGGGGGGGGGGGGGGGGGGGGGGTGGGGGGGGGGGGGGGGGGGGGGGGGGGGGGGGGGGGGGGGGTTGGGGGGGGGGGGGGGGGGGGGGGGGGGGGGGGTGTGACCCAGGTGGGTTTTGGGTGGGGGGGGGGGGGGGGGGGGGGGGGGGGGGGGGGGGGGGGGGGGTGGGGGGGGGGGGTGGGGGGGGGGGGGGGTGGGGGGGGGGGGGGGGGGGGGGGGGGGGGGGGGGGGTGGGGGGGGGGGGGGGGGGGGGGGGGGGGGGGGGGGGGGGGGGGGGGGGGGGTGGGGGGGGGGGGGGGGGGGGGGGGGGGGGGGGGGGGGGGGTGGGGGGGGGGGGGGGGGGGGGGGGGGGGGGGGGGGGGGGGGGGG
>JADBJO010000927.1:355000-357500 GCA_016801955.1 Conus betulinus
TTCTTCAGGCAAGATGCGAAATACTCAGGAATACGAAAATGAGCGAGCAATCTCTTATCTTCATTCACTTCAGCGCAAGACGGGCGTTGAATGAAAAGGAGGCTGTGAAGTAGGAGACAATGTGTGAGTCGAGGTAGTAATGATGATGATTATATTACTGACTGGAAAAATGATAACGGTAATGATGATGATCAAAATATTAGAAATATAAATAAAAAGGCAGGATTACTACCACTTTTGGTGATAGTATGGCAACTGCAGATGTAGTATGGGGAGAAAGGAGAGTGGGTTAGAGGATTCTCGAACAGCATGGTTGCCGTGGCAACGATCTTAGTGGTGATGGCGATGGTGATGTTAATGGTAGTGATAGTAATATCAATTATAACAATCGTATTGGTAATAATGATGATAATGCTAACAACTATAGCAACAGTAATGGTAATAATAGTACTGATAATAAAAACATGATATAGAATTTTTTTTAAGAGAAAAAAAATAATAAACAATAATATTGAGAAAGAAGTGAGGCAGGGAACAGTAAACAATAATTAGTAACAAGTAGGGTAACTTAGTAGTGTAAACAGGTAGGGTAAGGTTAACATTATGGGAGCAAAGTTATCCTACTTGTTAACAATAATATTGATAATAGTAATGACAATAATAGTACTAATACTCACTCTAAGGGAGGGGAAAACAGAGGAGGGGGAAGGGAGGACAGAAAGAGCAAAGAGGAGAAGCAAGGTATAAATTATTGGAAGGATGGAATCTAACAGATACATTAATAATAATAACATGTATATTACGTTTTGAGAATAAGAATGCTTTAAACATATACTGGTAAGTCTTCAACTTTAGGTCGAACACTAGTCGTATCAACAAAGGGTGCCAATATGCGCCCGGGTCTACTGCACGCTTCCAAGGACCCCAAACGGATGGGGCACGGCCTTGTCATGCACGGCCGGTCCGCTGTCGATCTGGGAACCACTGGGAACGCGTTCCCAGATTTACCGCGATATCTGGGAACGCGTTCCCAGATTTCCTGAACTTCCAATCGTGTCTGGGAACGCGTTACCAATATCTGGGAACGCGTGCGAAAAAAAAAAATGACAAGATGGCCACAGATCTCAAATGCACCTAAATAAATTGATTCCTACCTTATCTCGAAAATCCATTCTTTTTCGTCTTCTTTCTGCCCTCCTGAACTCTGAAAGACCACGTTCCGAGGTATCACGGGCCTTCCCAGATATCACAGTACATTTTGGGAACGCGTTCCCCCCAAAATCTGTGATATCTGGGAAGCCTTCCCAGATATCGCGTTCCCAGATTTAACGCGACACCGGGTCCACTTTGCACGTAGCCTTGAGGGAGAACAGAAAAACTTGTGCTTCATACAAACTCAGCGCAACAACAACAACAAGGGAAAAAAAAGAAAAAAAAAAAAAAAAAAAAAAAAAAAAGAAAGAAAGAAAGAAAAAAAAGAAAGAAAGAAAGAAAAAAGAAAAATCAGAACAAAAAAGGTTTGACGACTTATTTTGATGGCGTGATCGAAAGGAAAACATTCGGTGTCGATGGTAAAACCGGGCTTGTTCCAACGAAATAGAGGTCAAACCGCCCATGTAGCGCGTACTGTCCACTGGTAAATTGTGACGTCAAAAATGACCGTTTACCCTGTATATTGCTTGTCCAACTCATATTCAAGTTTGGCTAAATGCGTTGTACCCGGCAAAGGGAAATCCGTGCCCGGTGACTTGTCATCTGTACAGGAACACAGGCCCGTGCAAAATCAACTCGAAAATCAAACGCCAGGTTCTAAAATAACTGTGTTTGTTGATGAGTTGAATGTAAATGTGATTGTAAATAATCAGATTTAAATTTGTATTCTGAAAAGAAAACTTGGTTTGTAATGATGAACATGACTACTCTGTAAGTATCATAGTAATGCTTTGACTTGCATGCATGTGATACTGATATAGGGCGTGTCTTCTTATTTCCCAAGTGTATTTCCAAGTGTTTCAGGAAGTCAAAGGCGGGAAGGGGGTGGGGATGGGGGGGGGGGGGGGGGGGGGGGAGGGGGATTGAAAGAAGGGTGGATATGTGAAGGGTGATGGGACGGTTCGGATGGTATCGACTGTTTCATAAACGTTGTTACGAACGATGGGTGTTGTTCACATGGGCGTGAATAATTTGTCAGAAAAAAATTGTTCATAACTACGTGAATGGGTGTAACGACGGGACGGGTATCTGGGAGGGCTGATTCAGATCATTAACCTATTTCTTTATGTATTGAGACACCGAATGATTACTTTAATGTGTCAAAGACGGATTGATTGCAGATGACAGGACTGGCACAGCCACAATTATTGCGATAGATCTGTACAGCGTAGACTTTATGAAACATAATACATGAAAGAAATCTGCATTAATTTGAAAAAGAACTGTTACATGAAAAGCGTTTTCAATAAATTTAGATCTGACATTTCTAACGTTGCTTGCCTCCACT
>JADBJO010000927.1:360000-380000 GCA_016801955.1 Conus betulinus
GTCGGGAAAGCATTATTAAATTGAAAAAAAAAAATTCAATTACACAATATGTAAAACTATAAGGAGAGCGTCCAATGGACCAGTTTGTCAGTTCTTGAGCACTGTCAATCATTTATGGATAGGTAGTACGATGCAGGTCAATTAATGTGTAGAAGGACGAACGGTTGACCCACTCAGAAAAATGTAAACAAATTTAAAGATAAATACCAACTGAACTACGTGACAAACTTTTGCAAATTGTGTAAAGAAAAAACCAGTCATTTAATACTCTAGATAGAGACAGGGAACCGGATCCCTCAGACGGAGTATCGTCACCAGGTTTGCAAATAACCTCCTTTGCTCTTGGACAGTAAATTAACAGATGTTCAACTCCAACTCTTTTTCCCCCACACATACATGTAACATTTTTGCTAAATTTTGTTCGAAGTGAATTCAGACGCATTCTGTGTATTAAGCTTTGTATTTCTCTAGGTATGGAGGCAAGGTCGGTTCTTGATGAGGCCAATAGATTTTTTTTTCCAGAATTGGGTTTAATACAGTTGTGGTAATAGTTAATTTCTGAGTTCTCTAATACATTTCTATAATATTTACTGGACGCTTCGTTTATTAAAGAATTGCATTCACTCAAATCTAAAGGAATGTCAAGTGGTATTCATCCTTCGACATTTCGGGCTGCCTTTCTTGCAGCCTGATCGACCCTCTCATTTGCTGAAATTCCACAATGAGAAGGTACCCAGCAAAATGTAACTGTAATGCATTTAGCTGACAGAAGATGTATGACATGATTTATTTCTCTTATCATCTCAACACGTACTTTTGGATTGGAAGACTGAATAGCGCTAAGGCCAATTTAGAATCGGTGCATACTAGAATTTGACAAGAATAATAGGAAAACTCAAGACGTGGTGTAGAGACATCAAAATGGCAACAAGCTCAGCACTGAATATTGAAAAAAACGTCTACCAAAATGGTACAACTTTTCCACTTTTAAATCAGGTATTATAAATGCTGCTCCTGTATCTAGATTATCTAGCACTGAACCATCCGTATAGATTTTCAAATAGTTTTTGTATGTATTTTCTAAATGGCTATCGATGACATTTTTCAATGTATAACTTGGATCTTTTTTTGGACACATTTGCATAATTTGTATCAAAGGTAGCTTTGGCTTGCTCCCATCTTGGAAAAGTAAAAAGGACAGCTTATTAGCAATTTTTGTCTCGTTTATATTAGAATCTTTTAGGAGGTTAGAGGCAAATGACTGGATTGATTTTGTAGGTTATTTTCTTCTGGCCCGAGCCAAGCGCCCTATCCTCCTGTATGGCAACTTCTGGTCTGCCACACAAATCGGGAACACACCTGTCCTACAAAACAGTGATGTAGAGACTGAAAAGTATGCCGATCTGGCAAACAGCCTGAGGGGAGAAGGCTTTCAGGTCAAAGTCCTCACTGCAGAAATTGGAGCTTGGGGGTTTGTAGGAACGTCTGCATACAGCCTCATGAAACAGCTCTCAGTTGCAGGGAGGGAAAAAACCAGAGCCCTGAAAGCAATGGCAGAAGCAGCAGAGAGGTGTTCAAGCTGGATCTGGTCAAGGAGGAACAAAAGTGAACTTCATAAGGCTTAACGTTCCTACAAATATCAGGTGTTCCAGTGGCTCAGTGGTTAGTGCGCGAGTCATTAAGTGGAAAATGAGCATGTCCAGAGGGGCATGGGTTCGAATCCCAGCCATGGCTCGTCCCAAGATGGGAAAAAAGGGGCAGCAGAGGGACATCCGGAGTCGTGAACCGGGTGTGGCCCAACCCCCCTAGAGTGTCAGGAGATAAGGGCCGAAACACTTGCTTGAAGGGGGCTTCTCTTCTGAGGACTCTCTGCTGCCACGCTCTCTACTGCAGTGAGCTCCTCACTATCACGTGCCTCAGCGTCCAGTCAACGACAAGGGAAGGTTTGTAATTCAAACACTGTTCACATATAGCCTAACATTTTTTTTAAAAGTTCAGAATCGCCATCTGCACATATCTACTGTCATGACAGCATCATATCGCGGGCTGGTCCACCATGAAACTGAAAGTTGGCTTGTTTGTTTCACGATGTTTCTGGCTTCCGCAGGAAGATTTTTTTTCTTTTTTTTTTTTTTTTTTTTTTTTTGTTTTTTGGTTTTTTTTTTGTTTTGTTTTGTTTTGTTTTGCTTTTGTTTTTACGAGATCAACGGATGACAGGGAAATGTAACAGGAGAAGCGGTAGAGGAGAAGATGGGATTGGGAGAGACAGGTGCGGGTGGATGGGTGGGGAGCAGTGCGAGCATTAGCCTGCTCTGCAAACGTGTAGAGCTTTCCAATACCTACAGCGAAAGGAAACGATGTTCGACAAAATGGTAGACTGATACCGGAAATGGTGTCGCGAGGCTTCGTTCTAAGCGCGTCCAGTTTCAGTGTAACAGGTGAGATAACGACGCTGTCTCACCTGTAACACTGAAACCTGCATTTGACGTTTTGCGTCTGATCTGTCTGCATCCACTGATTTGAACGTGTCCTCCGAAAGACCAGGATAAGATGAAGGTGAACGTGCTCCAGAAATGCCCCAGGTATACTGTGCAAAGCTCAGGAAGTGGGGGGCCGACCTAGACTCCTCTTGAAGAATATTACAGCTGTCCGCAGTGGTGGGAAAAAGACCGACTCATATGACATCAACAGAACGGGTTTCTGGGTGCACAGCAACACACTTCAGCGAGCGAAAGACACGTTGAAATATCAGTGACCGCCAGGCCTACATGCTGAATCTGTGAGGGACTTGACCTGACAGCTTGGCATGAGCAAAGGGTGACCTTATGGACAGTATATATTCAGTAGGCCTATCTGGTCATGACTGACAAGAATCTTGGTTGTGAGAAATTCGTGATAACAGAAAGCTGGTTTTACATGTTTCCCCTTAGTTGCACACGCAACAAGATGTGATAACAACACACACACACACACACACACACACACACACACACACACACACACACACACACATGTGCACTCACACACACACTACACACACACACTCTACACTCACACTCTCTCACTCTCTCTCTCTCTCTCTCTCACACACACACACACACACACACACACACACACACACACACACACACACACACACACACACACACACACACACACACACACACACACACACACACACACACACACACACACAACGCCCTATGAACAGAAGAGATGGAAAACGGACATTGGGGGGAGGGGGGGTGTGTGGGGGTGGGGGGGGGGGGGGGGGGGGGGGGGGGGAAGAGAAGAGAGGAAATAAAGGCATAAAAGATTAAAACGGAAAAAAAGGAACAAAGAAAACAGGGAAAAGAATTGAACAGGGATGGACGAATGAATTGAGGAAACAATTACAGAAAGAAAAAGGAGAAAGTATGATAAAAATGAAGACAGAAAGGAAAACAAAACCAAAAACACAAAGCGATGAAAACGGTCAACAACAAAAAAAGCAAACTGAGTGCATCTTCTTCCTTCTCTCTTTATCCCTTTGCACAACATTCGAACTGCTGCGATCACATTTCCGATGAAATTTAAATGAACTTTTTCCGTCTGTGAGCCAAACTGACTCATCGTTAGAAGTGAACTGATGACCTTCCGTTGACTGGTCAAAGTGTCAATCCCCACTGCAGGGTTTGGGGCAAACCCACATTTCAGTCAACTGTCTTCTCAAAAACAACGTGACAACAACGTTCACCGTCTTCTTTTTGTATGGAAGCTCGTTTGTTTCAAAAGACATATATTTTATTACTTTGGTCGCGAGGGGAAAGAGAGTAACTTCCATCATAAATGGAGTGATTATGTACAAAAGCACAATTTTTTCCTGTGATATTAATAATTATCTTAATAATGTTCATGATAGATTAATCATTGTTCCATAATTTGCGTGTAATATTAATGATTTGTTCCATAATTTGCATGTAATATTAATGACAATCACCATGATTTTCTTGTGATATTGATGATCGTCTTCATAATTTTAATTTGATATCGACTGTTCACACTGATCACATGCCATAAAGGTAACCATACATCGAAGGATCAGCTATGACTGTTGTACACGTGTACAAGACTTTGTTGAAAAAAGCTGCTGGCCATCTGAGAGAAATAATTACCGTGATCATTCACTTCATTGCAGGTGCCTCTATGGTGGCAAAAATTCAGGGTATTTTGTAGGGCATTATATTTATTTCCATGGCATCAGGTCATGGAAGTACTGGGACAGTCGTTTTGAGCAGTAAATAAAATCTTCATAGTTCCCTGTGCTCAGACTTGCATAGGGTAGAAGTGTTGAAGCCTATCCAGACTTTCATGCTGCGTTCCTCAAAAAAACTCGTTCGCTCTGTCTTCAATGCGTTCACTCTCCACTGTATCCTTTAAAATGGCCTTTGACAGGGAGTCATGGAGAGATACATGTCATCCCCACTGTACCACGTAGAACGATTCTGGACAGGAAGTCATGGCGAGATACATGTCCGTCTTCTGCTGTATTACGTAAAATGGTTTTTGGAGAGATCATGGCGAGGTACATGTCCATCTTCCGCTGTATTACGTAAAATGGTTTTAGAGAGATCATGGCGAGGTACATGTCCATCTTCCGCTGTATTACGTAAAATGGTTTTGGAGAGATCATGGCGAGGTACATGTCCATCTTCCGCTGTATTACGTAAAATGGTTTTGGAGAGATCATAGCGAGGTACATGTCCATCTTCCGCTGTATTACGTAAAATGGTTTTGGAGAGATCATGGCGAGGTACATGTCCATCTTCCGCTGTATTACGTAAAATGGTTTTGGAGAGATCATGGCGAGGTACATGTCCATCTTCCGTGTATTACGTAAAATGGTTTTGGAGAGATCATGGCGAGGTACATGTCCATCTTCCGCTGTATTACGTAAAATGGTTTTGGAGAGATCATGGCGAGGTACATGTCCATCTTCCGCTGTATTACGTAAAATGGTTTTGGACAGATCATGGCGAGATACATGTCCATCTTCCGCTGTGTTACGTAAAATGGTTTTGGAGAGATCATGGCGAGATACATGTCCATCTTCCGCTGTATTACGTAAAATGGTTTTGGAGAGATCATGGCGAGGTACATGTCCATCTTCCGCTGTATTCTGTAAGTGGCCTTGGGCAGGGAGCCATGGGGCGATACATGCCCACTCTCCACAGTACCCTATTAAATAGTCTGGAACGACTCGTGGCGAATTACTTACCTGTCTCAAACGAGAGTTTTCACAGTGCGCGAGGAGAGTCTTTGTCTGTCGGTTGATGTACTGATTCCCTGTCTCACATCGTCATGTGTTTGTGTGTCTTGTATGACGTGCAGAAAACCCGTTCAGACTTGAGACTGACCTTGTCATGTGTTGCATCGGTTTCTTTTAATGTGTGGAAAACCTGTTTGATTTATGTCAAAAGCCTCTGGCGAGGGAACTGGAACAGCCGGACGGATGACAAACTTTTTTCAAATCCATTCAGACAACAATGAGATTCTACCATCTGCCACAGGTGGTTATAAAGACGAAACAATTGTATAAACTGGGCACTTTAGGAAGATGCTTGATGCCTTCCATGTAATGTACCACTCACTATAAACATGTTCTTATAAATGTCAGGTTTTTACACCATGAAAACCCTTAGCGATGTTTCACTCAGTGGAATTTGTTTTAGCTTCTCAAAGAGATGAATATTTTTCACCTGATCCTAGGTTTATTGGATGAAAGATTTCAAAATGATTTGTGTGTGTGTGTGTGTGTGTGTGGTGTGTGTGTGTGTGTGTGTGTGTGTGTAAAAATATTGTTTCTTTTAACAATTACACAATACGGTAACTTTGAAGAAGTGACAACCATGACATGCCTCACTACCCCTACCTCCATCCCTATCCTCTCGTCAGTCGGGCTACAGACAGCATGAATTTGACTGAACTGGCTGAAGCGTGTATTCTCGAACACTTCGATGTCTCCAACGAGGTCTGCCGTCAGTTTCCAACACTCTGGTCCATGGAGGTCATGGGTGCCTCGTAAAGTCTAATCTTCGCGGGAAACCCGACACAGACCTAGTCTTTAACATGACGCGGAGTCTTGTCATGACAGACAGAGCCAAGGCGTGTAGTCCTGACCTCCGTCGTTCAACTGCCGCCCTGGCTCAGAATGGAGTCACAAAGCTTGGCTCAAGTTTTCCAATGTCTGTCCCTTCACCGTAATGTGGATTGCTGAGTATGGTTTAACTTTTTTTTTTTTTTTTTTTTTTTTTATAGCTTACTTTCATTTTGTTCGAAGCTGGTGCTGTCTCCAGTTTGGTATCGACAACCGAGTGGCACAGACAAAGAGGTAGCTTCCCCCCCAGTTGGGAGGAGGAACTGTTTGTTAATGCTTACAGGCGGTGCCAGAGCTGTACTGAGGGCTGTTGCAATAGGATACTTTTGGCTACACTCCTGTATTGACTAAAGGGCAACCTAATATGTATAGTGCATGCATGTACATCACTACAGGCAGAACAATAATAAAAATGAAAACAGACGTTGAAGTGATGCGCCGCAAAAGGCAACAAACGCTGGAGGAACTAACTTCAATCTCTTGCTCTTTTTGTTTTGTTTTGTTTCACCTTCTTGTTCGACCCAATGGTCTTCATGTTTGTTGTCATGTCCGAAGAAGACTAACAGGTCGATGCGCGCTACTCCAATGTCTGTAGCGGTCATCTGACGGCTTAGCTCTACAGCATACATTTTCATGTTTTGACTTTCACCTGCAGTCATTATACTTTAAAAATAGCAACAACAACAGCAACAGCAACAACAACAACAACAACAACACAGCGCGCGCCATCGAATGCAGTGAAACACTGAGCAAAACGCCAACACGAGGAGAGGGTTGATGGAAGCAGAAGAAAGGAAATAAGTGTACAAATGGGTGAACGGCTTGAAGAAAAGGTTCAATGAACAGGTAAAGTACAGGCAGAAGCGCTTCCTGTGAGTTCGAAAATCCTGAGGACCTGACGAGCCAAGAACGACAAATGGAAAGACTTTGTTTTACCCCCTTTCTGTTGGAGAATTAAAGAAAGAGACACTAAATATTGCAAAAACGAAATCAACAGAAAATAACATCATAGAAACACAATTTAAATTAATAAAGCAAGCACTCCGCGAAAAAAAAAAAAACCCAAACTACTCTTGCTCGGGAGTGTCATCCTTCATGGGGAAATCTTGAACCGTGTTGTTCAGTTTCCTGCAAAAGGCCTTGATTGCTAGCGGTCATCTCGAAGTTCCCTGTGACGATAGAGCCGCTCTTCAATGCTCGCCCAGCTCGGTACTCTTCCTGTCCGATATTCCCCCTGTTAACCTAAGCATTTGTGTGTCTCTGTGTGTGCACATGCGTTGCCTTGAGCTGTGGTATCGGAGAGATTTTCTTTCGTACCCCCTTCCCAGGTACAAGAGCTTTTTTCTGCTGTGGATGAGGGAGTACAGAGCAGGGGAAAATATCGGGCAGGGAAAATATCGAACAGGGAGAATATCGAGCAGGGAGAATATCAAGCAGGAAGAATGTCGAGCAGGGAGAATATCTAGCAGGAGAATGTCGAGCATGGAGAATATCAAGCAGGGAGAATGTCGAGCAGGGAGAATGTCGAGCAGGGAGAATACCAAGCAGGGAGAATGTCGAGCAGGGAGAATGTTGAGCAGGGAGGATATCGAGCAGGGAGAATGTCGAGCAGGGGGAATGTCGAGCAGGGAGAATGTCGAGCAGGAAGAATGTCGAGCAGGAAGAATGTCGAGCAGGGAGAATATCAAGCAGGGAGAATATCGAGCAGGGAGAATGTCGAGCAGGGAGAATGTCAAGCAGGGAGGATATTGTACAGGAGAGTATGCAGCAGCGGCAAGGGGGGGAAGTGTGGAGTAGGGGAAGTAACGAGCGGGGAAGTATTGGTATGCTCCCGAATGGATTCACTTATCGGGTCTGATTAATGCCAGGGTGCACTAGCGTCAAAATTTTTCAGCACAGCATGGTCTTGGACCTCAAAGCGTAATCGAGCTCTGTGTAACGTCATTATGTTCATCATAACGGATCATTGCATTTTTTTTAATGTGACCGTGAGGTCGTTTGAAGGTATACAAAAAAGAGAGAGAGAGAGAGAGAGAGAGAGAGAGAGAGAGAGAGAGAGAGAGAGAGAGATGGGGTACACCAGTCAAAAGCTAAATGTTTTTTCTCTAAATCATCACACACACACACACACACACACACACACACACACACACACACTATCTCCTTAACATTCCATCCCAAATCCACCTACTTCCGCTCACCCGAACACTTGGCCTTTCCCAACCGAGAAATAATTATGATGTATCTCTCCTCTCCACAACCCCCACCCCCGGAAAAATCACTTTTGTCTCAAAGTGTACACCTGCAATGAATGTGGGTTTTCCCAAACGATTCGGGAGAAAAAAAAATGTGGCAAAAAAGGAAGGGCAGACTAGGCCTAGCGAAGGTGTGAAAGCTCATCCAAACTTTACAGCAGATTTTGTTTTGTGTCAGAAGGTTAGCATCATACTTTAATTAATGCAAAGAGTAATGTATTATGCTTGGAAATATGTGTGAGAGGTGACAAACAAACTGCTTTCAATACTGCACGACTAATCGAAGTAAACAAGCTCATTTTTCATTGCACTTTTTTTCAAACATACATTCACACGCGCGCGCGCATTTGTGTGTGTGTGTGTGTGTGTGTGTGCATTTGTGTGTGTGTGTGTGTGTGTGTGTGTGTGTGTGTGTGTGTGCGCGTGTGCGTGTGTGCGTAATGCGCACACACACACACACACAAATGCGAACTTGCAATTCTCGTGTCCATTCATGGCTCGATCAAATCACGCAGACCAGGCATAGCATTTCGTTCATCACCTCTATGAAGTTTTCTAGAAATCGTCTTTCGCGTTTGCTGTCATGGAGGAAAGAGTATAATAATAAAACATTGTAGTTACAGGCTTGCATGTAATATTTATAATTGTCTTGGTCAACAGTAATGAAAGTGTGCCTCCATACGTCATATCATAACTTAGGCCATTTGGGGTAAAACAAAGTTATATCTTGTTCACATGACAATTACATTACACTCCGAGGAGAGACCATACGCCGATTGGAAACAAACAGTAAAGGTTGGAAGGTTTACCTTGAAGTGTCTAGAACGGTCTGCACCCGAGCTAAAATCCAGACAGTGATTTTTGCACCATGGTGTTAACAACACCAACAGCAAATCTGGGGGACGCTCAAATTCCGCATGAAGTGGTGAGAAGCCTCCGCACACTCAAGAGAACGACTGAAGCACGAAGAGTTCGATGTCATGAATACGACGATTTAACCGTCTGTTAGAGAAAATGTAGCACAAAACAGTGCCCAAAAGATTAGCCTCAGACCTTCATAACAGCCCAGCCCAAGGAAGGAAGCCTGAACCCGGGACCATCGAAAGCTTATTTAATCACCCTTGTGTGGCACAGATGGCGAGGCGCGTTGAATAAATCCATAGCCAAGATAGAAAAGAGACATTCTTGCTATTGAACCGACAGAATTCAGCTGAAAAGGAGCACACCCGAATGAATCTTCAGCTCACTGACGGTACAGGAGCATTATCAAAACCTGTGTCATCTCTGCAACAGCTATACTGACTTTAAGAAAGCTTTTGGCAGCGCCTAACATGGTGTACGACACGTCATGAGGAACTGTCAGGTTGATGACAGCCTCATCCAGTTCAGAGCAGCAGCACTCTGCAAAAATGAAACCAACACCGACCTCACGAATAACGCATCGGAGACGTCTTCTAGACAGCAAGGAGAGTGAGTCAAGCCTGTTTCACCTCCCCCATTTTGTTCAATATCTACTTGTAGAATGTAATGCAGAAAAGCTTCTGGGCCTCAACACCTCCTAGCTATTGGGAAGGGATAGGGTGGGTGTGTGTGTGTGTGTGTGTGTGTGTGTGTGTGTGTGTGTGTGTGTGGGGGGGGGGGGGGGGGGGGGGCTTCTTTGAAACCCTAGTAAATCTTGCTGGTGGTGTCGACTCTTGAAAACCAGCGAAGGAGTTACTGCTTGCATGCTGCCATCTCCTTACTGCCTACCCTGATTCTCTTTGTGTGAAGACATAATTATTTCTGAGTCTCTGAGCAATCTAGTATTCAGTGAATAAAGTGTTGTATAGTCCAGTCATTGTTTTCGCTGGATGTAATGATTGAAAGAACCTACAACAACACAAAACAAAATGCACTTCCCTTCCGAGAAAGTTTTCTCAAAACTTTTGAACAATTACAAACACACCACACCCAAAAGTCACTGAATAACCCCTCTGTTTCTTTTTTCTTCCAAAGACCTAAATCAAAACATGCAGACTACTGTCAAATCTACACCGTGCAGTGTAGTTCCTTCTCAACGTCCCTTCCAGTACACCTACCAGAGCAACGGACAAAGTACACGCTGATGAGCTGAAAGAAAGAAGAACAAAATCGCTGTATACTATAGTTCCTTCTCAACGATCCATGGGAAATGACTTCCAGAGCAACTGACAAAATACGAGCCAATCGACTGACGCGAAATAGAAACGTTCACCGTACTTGTCTTCACATTTCCTTCTCAGGGGGCCACCCAGTCACCTTCATGAGCCATGGACAAAATACATGTTGATCGACCTAAATGAAAGACAGAAAAAAAAAACGCAAACAATACCAAATCCTTTTTTTTTTTTTTTTTTCCGTTACTAAATGTTAATGAAAACAATCGGGTTACTGACAGTAGGATGGAATCAGCGGCCGTCTTCCTTGGCCAATCGCACCCAAACTCTCTGCTCCCCCACCCCCTCCCTCCCTCTATATTTCCTCCCCCTCCCCCACTCCATGAACATAGGTCATGAACTCTCACCGACGTCTGAAAGACTGACCCTGTGACCTGAAGCAGCCACACAAAAAAACGCAACCCCCCCCCCCCCCCCCCCCCCCCCCCCCCCCCCCCCCCCCCCCTCTTTTCTCAGTCCCCTCCCCCATGCTCTCCCTCAGATGGAATATTCTGGCAAGGGTGGGGAAGCGAAACCCCTGTTTTCAACCACAAAACACGAAAAACTGATGAAAAGTCTGGCATCCTCCGACTGATCCCCATCCCCCCTCCCCCACCTCCCTCCGCTTCTCCACCTTCCACTTCAGTCTGTCATCTGGCGAGTTCAAATTCAGTTCACCGAAAATTGTCAATTACACACTCCATGATTGTCACGTGGAACTCATTCAAGTCTGTAGGCTGCGTGTCCTGGCTAATTCTAATGTCTCGGATTGCGGTCCTCCAGAGTGTGTCTGGTGGCCCCGAAGCACGGGAGTTGTGACTCCGTGCAAATTAGAATGAATCACGAATGTGCAGCGGCCAGATGATCAATCTGATATTACCTAGCCTTTAAATGTTACGCCATGTTGAAGACAGTGATCATTACACAATACACAAGAAGATGTCGGTCTGGGTGAAGATAATTCTATTGACCTGCGCTAGCTTCACAAAGACGGATGGTTAACTTAACTTTTGAACAACAACAACAACACAACAAGCGAGAGAGAGAGAGAGAGAGAGAGAGTTTTTTTTTTTTTTTTTTTTTTTTGGTCTAGCCGCTGCTCAACCCAAAATGATGTTTGCATGCAACTGCCAGTGTTTAAGGCATCATTTTTCACATTCACTCCTTTCTTATGCGTAAAACATTTTTAATCGTCCTTTCTTTCTCCTTGATTAACTGTTGTTAATAACTATGTTCCTCAATATGTGGTTTGTTTTCAAATCTCTGAAAATCCCAATGATAGTATTTCAGCGGTGTGGAGGGTTTCCTTTTCAAAAAGATGACTGGAAATTTTTTGTCTCAATTAAACTTTTTAACCGGAAAGACAAATCATCCCGGTTCCTATTCCAGATATTTAATTTGTCAGCAAATACAATCTAAGTGTTGTTGTGTAACACACTAATAGCTGAGGAAGAACGTGCACATGCAAACGGTTCTTCGTCATCATGACAGTAACTGTATGATTTTAGTTTATTGTCTCAATCATATAGCTCATCCGAGCACACATGGCATCTTTCGGACTGTAAACCCGTAACAGAACACTGAATAATACCAGGCTGGAATCTTCACAGGCAGAAAAACCACCTAACAGATTTCTCACACTTGTCACTTAAAGCGAAAAAACATCTCCAGCACCAAGGGGAATTCTACCAAGTCTTTATAGACTTCTAGCCTATGATCGACAGAAGCTGGCAGAAGGCACCTCCGGCCACAAGAAAGAAATCTAACGTCGGGCAGAAGCTTTCAACTCCATGCAGCAACTGTGCTCCAAAGCGACTCACGCGGTGTTCACACAGGGCGCTGTTGGAGACTGGTTCCAGACTGCAGTCGGAGTTCGTCAGGCCGTCCCACATCTCCCTCTATTTCCAACATATCACGGAACTCGTCATGACTGACGGCTTTGAGGATCTTGTCAGCACAGTCAGTATTGGTGGAAGAACCATCTCAAATCTTCGATGCACGGATAACATCGATGGCCAGAGAACAAGAACTCGCAAAGCTCGTTGACCTCGACCGACTCGGTGAAACATCAAAAAGAGGCGGGCATTGAAATGAGCAACTAGAAAACCGCCTTGACGGCCAACCACAACACAGCTCCAATACTGATGTAACTGTCCACGATCAGAAACAATATATTTTTTTTTTCATCAGTTCACAAACCTGGGATCCACCATTAGCAGTGTGGGGGACCCAAATCAGGGATCCTCTCAGGGGTAGCAAGGACAACCACAGCACTGTCCAGATTTAAAATCCGTATGGAGGATCAAGAACATGGTGATGAAAAACAAGGTCAGGCTCATGTATGCACTGGTGTATCCATCTTTCCTGTACGCATGACAGCGGATGTGGAGACAAGTATCCAAGCCAACCAGCCGCCGTGACAAAATGGTTAGCGTCGCGGATTCCTGGCTGGGAAGTCTTGGGTTCGATTCCCACCAGAGCAATTTGCTTCTGGGATTTTTTTTCTGCCACGACCGTCTCCTGCACAGAGTTCAGTTTGATACGGGCTCAATTGGGAAGACTGGAACACAGTCGAGTTTCGTCCACTCAATGGGTGCGTATTTGGGAGTGTTGCTCAGATTTTCTGACCAACACTCCGTATCTCTCGGGAGTGGTTTGTGACGCCAGGATACATCATGAAAGTAAGCATAGAGTACAGCCCTGTCATGCTGTCTCGGACCAGAATGGAAATTCATAGCATCATCTTCATCATCCTCATCCTCATCGATCAGCATTAAAAAGCCTCAAATGCCCGTGGTCTTTCGTATGCCCTGCTGTCACGGCGACCTCAGTTTCAATTGCCTCTCCAGTCTATGGCCTTGGTTTGATTCTGTTAGGGTTACAGGTGTCGGAAAAAATCACTGGCACTGTCGTTATACTGACTTGGTGGCGCCTTTTGAGCAGGTAAAGGTACTGAGGAACTTAAATGTGGTAGTTTTGTTCAATTTGGAGCGCAAGAGCCGGTCTTCGAGGTTTTTTGTCACGACTGCAAGTAATCGTGGGTTTGGTCTCAAAGAAAGGTTTGTGATCTTTTACTATGTGGCAGTTGGATTTGAGGCTCTTGCAGTGGGAAGAGTGTGAGGGTGGAAAAGGAGGCAGGCAAGGGATCTGTTTCTTTTGGAGGCTGAGCTTCCAGTGTAGATGTTCTGGACACAACTGTGGTGTGGCTGAGAGCATCATCAATGAGAGAGCTGGGCTATCCACGGTTAGTGAAAACTCGGATATCTTTATTTGTTCTAGTGTGAAAGCTTCGGAGCTAAAATATGCACAGAGAGAAGAAATATGGGTGCTGGAATGTGTAGCCCAGGTGTGAATGTGCAGTTTTCTGCCCCCCCCCCCCCCCCCCCCCCCCCCCCCCCCCCCCCTTCTCCGATGCATTTTTTATACTGTTGTTTAAAAGGCTGCTTAAGAAAAAAATGTGTTATCAGGTGTGATATACTTTAAGTTATTGTTTATGCGAGTTCACGGATAACCTCAGGGTTATTCTGTCTTTAGTTTCAATGAAGAAAATATTTATTATAACTATTTAAAGCAGGTTCTCTGAACGTCAAGACAGGGTTACAGAATTTTTTTTTCCTGGTCTGTCCTTGTGTCGGGCAGGCCCAAGAGATATTAACACTTTTAATGTCGGTCAGGAAAACTGCGCAACACTTGGGAAGATGGGGTTAAGTGGAGAGAGGCAAAGGGAGAAGGGGGATCTGTTGTTGTAATCTGTGCGCTCTCTCTACCCCCTGCCCCCCCCCCCCCCCCCCCCCCCACATGTTCTCCCTCCCTCCCTCCCTCCATAAATTTGTTCAATTTTAAGTAGACGACATCTTTTTTTTTTTTTTTTAGCCACTTCAGCTTTCCACTGAAGTTCAGGGGCAAGGTTACTCGAACGTAAAGAAGAAAGCAAACTGGAGAGAAACAGGTCAATAAACAAACCGAAACAAACACGCGAAAGAAACCCTAGTAGGCTACACCTCGGTGAAGAAAGAAAACATCACTTTAAAGAAGCGAGAAGGTCGCACACTGACTGCGGTGCTCATTTGCAGGAAAATGAAGTCTATGATAACTGCTGTGGTGTTTTACATTGGAAAGAGAAATGCAGGATGTTCAGACTTAGACATTATCAGCAAGCCCAAAGTCCAACTCCAACCTTTCCTTTTCAACGATCCGCCTTCTCTCTCTCTCTCTCTCTCTCTCTCTCTCTCTCTCTCTCTCTCTCTCTCTCTCTCTCTCTCTCTCTCTCTATTACATATTATTTGTTTGAATTTCTACAATGGACATTTGTGGCCAACGTTTAGTGCTATTTTATGGTATGAAAGAGTCTGGGGTTTCTGTTTGACCAAATGTGTGGTGCATTGACTCATTCATTCCACTTGACTGTTATACTCTGTCTCCGTGCCTTGTTCGCTCGCTCTCGTATAATGATGTATGTGTTTCTCTACAGACATGTACAACAGCAATATACTTTACATTTTAGGGGTTGATACAAAAAAAGTCAGGGTTTCTGTGTGGCCTGCTGTGTGGTGCACTGGTTCACTCGGTGTAGGCATGTGACTGTATGCATGATCGTGTACACAAAGCATGAGTGTGGATAGACAATACATGTAAAACACAAAAAAAAAATGCTAAACCTATGTTACAATAGCTAAGTAACTAACCAACTAACTGACTAACTAAATAAATAGATAAATAAAAAAATAGTTTTCAGACTTTCGAAAATTACATTTGTTCAATTAATGAATGAAAACAAACTGGGAATGTAAGTTATTATTGCCAGAAACAACTCAGCAATTCTTCTCTAAATGGTGCCATCCGCACACAAAATTTGTGTCAAATCTGAAATCTTACAATTTCAGTTTGGCATAAATAACTCGACGATTTGCACAGATACTTATGTAGCTATATCATATTAGATAATACAAATTGTTGTATTTTCAACAAAACAGTCATGAACTAAGTTTTACATGCTTTAACAATGCTCCAAATCAACATTTTGTTTATGACACAACACTGCAAACATTATCCAGAAAAATGTTCATTTTGATATGTATGCGGATGTGCGTGTGTATGTATCTGCTTTGAAGAAAGGAAAATTGTATGCGTGACCCCCCCCCCCCCCCCCCCCCTCATTTTCCACATTCCCCATGTGCAACAGTCTTACACATACGAAGACGAAAGAGTGCAAGAAAGTACAGAGGAGTGGACAACGAAAAGGTGTATTTACCTTGGGGTCACTTTCTTTATGAAAGAAACGTCACCAAGACTGCGTTGTACGTGTGCATGCATGTATTTGTATGTGTACCTCTGAGTGTTAGTGTTAGCCTATAATGCATGTGCGCGCACGCAAGATGCACAAACACGTGCATGTATTTGTTACTCTGTGTGTGTGTGTGTGTGTGTGTGTGTGTTTACGAGCCTATAAGTGTGAATGCGTGTATGAGAGCTCTTTATACTTTCCTCAGCTGCAACTGATTTTCGAATTTGACTGAAATTGGCAGCTTAGATTCCGTTTTGTTCGCTTGTTTGTTTGTTTTAGAAATGCTTACACACATGCAAAATATCTTTGAGGATGCTTAGAAGATTTTAAAATAGGAAAAGCAAACAAACAAAAGCATACAAATCTACGTGTCGGTCATAGACCGTCTTCAGGACTTGTGACATAAAAAGAAAAACAAATAAATACGTATAGGCAATGACGTATGAAAACATAGACGTAAAGGGATGATTACGTATTAAAAGGTGTGAAGGGCGCGCGCGCGCGCGCGCGCGTGTGTGTGTGTGTGTGTGTGTGTGTGTTGTGTGTTGTCTTCAATTTAACGTCTATCCACAAAGTGATATTAGACGTGCGTGTGTGTGTGTGTGTGTGTGTGTGTGTGTGTGTGTGTGTGTGTGTGTGTGTGTGTGTGTGTGTGTGTGTGCGTGCCTGTGGGCACGCGTGTGTGTGTGTGTGTGTGTGTGTGTGTGTGTGTGTGTGTGTGTGTTGTTGATGGACCGATAAGAGATTTGCTACAAGCAGTTAGCTACATACAGTGATTCATACTTAAATTCTTTACAATTAACATTGGCCAAAGCAAGTATTAAAACATGAAGGAATACAGGATATCTGGTATAACCAAAATGTTAAGCGCTCACATCTGTAGGAACACCTGTTACAAAAAAGAGCCAATTGGACTAATCATCAAGGAACTAAAAAAAGAAACAAGACCTGGTAAGTTCTGGAAAAAACACAAGTGCCATCAAGTCGCAGGCAGTCAGGATTTTCCTTTTTGAAATATGCGCAGTGGAAAAGATGCTGGGTTGTGAGTGTATGCGTGTGTGTATGTGTATGTGCTCGCGCATGCGCGTGTTTGTGTGTATGTGTGTGTATGTGTAATGGGGTAAGGGAAAAAGAGAGGCAGATAGCGGGAAAAAAACAAACAGAACTGAAGAAAAAAGAGAAAGTGGTAGAGGAAGAGTCTTACGCCTGAAAGGGGGCGCTTGACAGTGTGTAAAAGAAAGGGAGAGAATGGTAGAGGAGTCTTATGCTTGGAAGGGGGCGCTTGAGGGTGTGTATAAGAAAAAAAAATGGGGAGTGTGGGGTGTGGGGGGTGGGGAGGGGAGGAAGGGGGAGGGGGAGGAGGAGGTTGGTGGAAACTCCTGTGAAAAATATAGGTGCATATGCACTATTCACATGTGTGTGTGTGTACGAGTGTGCATACCTGGATGGTGGAGATGGTGTTCGGGGTGTATATATTATGCTCTGCACGTTATGTTATAAATATGCTTTATATGTACATGGGGTGTGAATGTAAATATGGTGGGGGATGGGGAAATCGGCGGGGGGGGGTGCAGAGAGAAAGGAGTGTGGAGGAGAGGCCAGGGGAGAGGAAAGCGAGGGCAAACTAAACTAAAAAAAAAAAAAAACGTCAGATGTCGGAGTTGAATCCATCAGGGATTGTGGTGCCGAGGCGAGAGATGATCCTGGACTCCATGAATTTTCTTTCTGGAGCTGAGGAATGGTTTTGCCAAGCAGCTTATACACATCTTTGCAGTAATCACAATACGGTTTATTTTCAGTAGTATATGTCCGTTAATATTTTCTTGTCTAAGAGTTCCAAAAAGCGCATTTTCATCAGAAAACACGATTTTGGTGTTGTATACAGCTAATATACATTGACTGACAAATTTCCAAAACGAATTAACCTTATGACAGTGAAAAAAGAAATGGTCAAAGTAATCAATCACAATATTGCAATATCAACCATTTTGATTATCCCTGATTTTCATTTTGCATAGCATTATATTAGTCAGGTACATGTTTTGTAAGCTTTTCCATTGTAAAACTCTCAGTCTGGTTTCTTTTTTGCACACAAGCGGAGTATCTTCCATATATTTTCATTTAACTCCAGTCCATATTTATTAGACCAAAAAACGGGCTGCACATGGTTCTGTGTAACTGAGAGAACACAATGTTCCACGAAGTCCTTGCAAGGTATATGCTTTTTTTTTTTAACAGAAAAGAGGTGGTTCTGAAAAATCTATATCAAAATCTATCTTGATCACTAACCCTAGTGATAATAGTGTGTGTGGCCGCTGACACTACGTTATACTCTAAATCCTTGCAGGGGAGGTTCCTGTCTTGTTAACCACATCCTGGTATGAAAGCATTCCATCTGGACCATACATGTCACTAACATTTAGTATTTTGCCTTTTATCCAGTCGGGAAGAAAAGGACATTTCCACGATATTTTATATGCTGGTTATTCGCGCAGTAGAGAGGGAAAGGGTGAGACATCTTCATGTTTATTAAGATCTGACCATGTTTTCAGAGTAATTTTCCAAAAATGTGAATGTATGTTGTCTAGACTTTTGAAAAGTGTGCTTCCAGTATTTGAATAGTAGTCGTTTGAATATTCATAGGCTTTGACTTGCCTACTTTGGATTGTGACACTTTTCATGCCAAAAATTCGAGTTACCAAACATATAACAAAACACACCGACAAACACGAGCCAGTAAGATAACAGATAACAAGATTATGGGAAAAAATGTAGTTTTTTGACAACACAACGTATTTGCCTATGAGGCTCACATGTGATGAATACAGGCTTACAGCAGAATGAAGGGCACAAGATGGTGGCAAAGAAAAAGAGGGGCATGTATATATAGTTCAAACATTAACAGTAACAACGTCTGTAGGACACAAAATCAGTTTGCGAATGAAACACGTCTAATTTTAGGGCTGATCCCAAAAGAAGACGTAAAAAGGATAAAAAATAATAATAATAAAAAAAAAAAGCAAGCAGCGGGGTACCATTGATCATATTTCCAATTCTTAAACCACTCTTGTTTTTGTAGCGATTTGTGACAGACTTCAACATAAGTTAAGGACCACACCGCAGAATACCTTAGGTGCTTTCAAAATCAAATATCAAATAAAGGTTAGCAATTGCCAAGGTTTCTGAACGCGACAGTCGTCAGGCCTTCTCAATAAATACTGCCAAGCATGCAACAGCTGCACTGACTCCCCTTGAGCGTGCAGAAAAGTGCTCTTGTTTGGCAAAACAGGCTGTTTGTCAGCAACCCGTGCACACTGACTCGAACTGTCTACAGGTGAAAATCCTGATGCACATCACAGCATGAAGGTATGGGAGTGCGTTGTGCTACCACAATGGCCATAAAAAACCGTTGAATACCCGTTCTGAAGCACAACACCAACATGCCAGCGAGACGAAAGTTGAGAAATTTCGATCGTGCCCGAGCTATCGCCTGGCTGCAGGACGGAGTAGGCGTCCGAGAGGTGGCCAGAAGGCTGCAAGTGTCACACTCGGTCATCATCCGTCTAAGACAGCGCCATCAAACCACAGGCACCGTCCAGGAACGGCCACGCCCAGGGCGTCCGTCCCAAGAAAACCACACAACGTGAGGACCGGTACCTCTGCAGACAGGCCCTTCGGGGGAGAGGGAACCACCGCCAATGCCTTAAGTCAGCAACTGCGTGCTTCCACCAACACAGCAGTAAGTGGGCAGACCACTCGGCGTCGCCTACATGCCGCCGCCTTGCGTTCCAGGCGTCCGGTGAAGAAGCCCATGCTGAGTGCAGGTCACAGGGCACGCCGACTTGCTTGGTGCCAGGACCATTTGAGGTGGACCTCGTGCTCATTGGGGCCATGTCCTGTTCACCGACGAATCGCGCTTCATGGTGAGCCCCAAAGACGGCCGCATCAGGGTGTGGCGGCGCCCACAGGAGCAGCTGCAAGATGATGCTATCCAGGAGGCGGCTGCTTTTGGAGGTGGCTCCATTATGGTTTGGGGAGGCATCAGCCGACACTACAGGACTCCTCTCTACCATGTGGAGGGCATGCTCAATGGGCAGCGCTACCTGCAGGAGATCTTACAGCTCTGGTCACAGCGACCCTCCAGCAGATCG
>JADBJO010000927.1:382500-410000 GCA_016801955.1 Conus betulinus
GAAAAAATTGATAGTTCATTTGCATTTTCTCTTATGTATGACCATTCATGAGATGTGTATGCGTGTGTGTGTGCGCGCATGAGCGGTCGTGTGTGTGTGTGTGTGTGTGTGTGTGTGTGTGTGTGTGTGTGTGTGTGTGTGTGTGTGTGTGTATGTGTGTGTGTGTGTGTGTGAATGTTGTGTGTGTGTGTGAATGTGTGTGTGTTTGCGTGCATATGCGTGCGTGTGTTGCGTGCGTGCATGCGTGTGGGAGTATGCGTGCACGTGTGTGTATGCGTGTTTGTGTGCGCGCGCGCGCGGAGCGTGTGTGTGTGTGTGGTGTGTGTGTGTGCGTGAGAGAGAGAGAGAGAGAGAGAGAGAGAGAGAGAGAGAGTGAGTGAGACAGACAGACAGACAGACAGACAGACAGAGAAGGATGATACGAACATTATTCAGTATAGGCCAGGGTCTTTCCGGTAGTTGGATTGTTTAAGGATGGAGGAGGGATGGGAATGGTTTGGATCGGAGTTTACAAATACTGATGTAGGATATAAAATTTCATAACATGCTTTTTTTTATCATAATATACACACTACAATTATTATATACTGCTCTGCTCATGTATAACAGCCCGCATTTTAAAGGCTTCATACAAATATATGCATAAACGTCTCAGAATCGTTTGGTTTTTATTAATCGTCAATAAAATCTTATGGAATTGACATGTTTTTATGCTGATTTTATTAATGTCGCAGCTGGCTTAAAGCAGGACAAGCAAACAAAATGTTGTTTCATTATCATTTGCATATCTAATAAAGACATATCAGGATATTTTCAGAAGCTAATATACATCGATGATTATGCATTGCCATGGCAGATACAGCAAATTTTAACTTCACCAAATAATGAAATAAAGCAGAGAATCCCTTCACAATCTCTCGATTTTTTTTCTCTTTGTATTTTTGTACAATGAGAGTTTATCATTTTTCTCTGTGTGTGATTATTCCAATTTAGTCTTATGTCTTTAAACGAAAGACATACAACAATTTCTTTATATTTTCACATCTTCATTTAACCGAACAAATCCAAAACCTTTCCGAAACAGTATCTCACGAACGCCACGAATGTACGCATTTTTACAACTTAAATCAAATCCCAACCACATATGCTGAGCAATATATAGGCTTAGGATGGTAATCTGTTTTTTTCATTCGTAAAATCTTAAATGAGTGTCTTATACACTCTAAGCATGAATTCATATGAACAGGTTAACGCTCAGTCTATGCATACTCTAAATCATTCGGTGTCTTTATTGTAATTCCCCGAAACATTTCTTCAAGCACATTGCTGAACACTTTCAATATGAGTTGCGGCAGAAAACAATCTCTACAGTTCAGCTCCATAAAGAGCGACAGGTGTGCTTGTGAATTTAAGAAAAAAAATCAAGGATACCTGCCATGAGTTTTAATAAGTGTACACAATCGTTGCAAAACATAGCAGTTATAGATCTTTTGGCGCGCAGGGGGTGGGGGGGGGGGGGGGGGGGGGGGGGTGGGGAGGGGGTGTTTTAATATTTCCTGGAGGGAGTGTTTTTATTTCCTGGAACCTTTTATTCCCACTGGGGGATCTACAAACAAAAAAATGTTGCAAGTCTGATGTACCGATTCAGACTAGATGCTTTGAGTTTGATAACGAAATCCAGTAAGCTTGGAAAATGTGTTTACGTGGACATGATATTACGCTGACTACCACCTTCTGTGCCTCTCGGGGTGAAGTACCACAAATCGCTACAAAAACAAGAGTGGTTTAAGAATTGGAAATATGATCAATGGTGCCCCCGCTGCTGCTTTTTTTTTTTTTTTTTTTTTTTTTTTTTTTTTTTAAAACGTATTCTCTTGGGATCAGCCCTAAAATTTGACGTGTTTCGTCCGCAAACTGATCTTGTGCGTCCTACAAAAGTTGTTACTGTTAATGTTTGAACTATGTATACATGCCCCTCTTTTTCTTTCCCACCATCTTGTGCCCTTCCATTCTACTGTGAGCCTGTATTCATCACATGTGAGAATAATATGCAAATAGGTTCTCTTGTCAAAACTACAATTTCCCATAATTTTGTTATCTGTTCTTATCTTACTGGCTCGTGTTTGTCGGTGTGCTTGTTTATATGTTTGGTTACTTGAATTTTGGCTTGAAAAGTGTCACAATCCAAGGTATGCAAGTCAAAGCCAATGCCTATAACTGTTTAACTATGGAAGTAGATGTTAATGTTTACTGTGTTATTTTCCGTTATCATTCATTATTCATTATTAGATTTTTTTTTCCCGCTTGCTGGGGTGTCTGCTCCATTGTTTGATTTTTTGTGTTTATTTCTGCATGTCCATGGGTTGCAATTGTGGTGCACCTCTACCATTGTTGACCAAGTATCCTAGACAATGTAGATTGTTGCACTGCGATACGAAAAGATCAAGAAACGTGAAATAAAGAGAGAGAGAAAAAAAGGGGGGGGGGGGGGGGGGAAAAAAAAGACAATTTTGCCTGAACTAGAATTCCCCCATTAGTTGAAAAACTTGAAAGAAGGAAAAGATAAGTAACCAGCGAAGATGAGATGTGGAAGGGGGCGGTGGGAGGGAATGAGAGAGAGAGAGAGAGAGAGGAGAGAGAGAGGAGAGAGAGGACAGAGGGGGGGAGAGACAGAAAGTGAGAGGCTGGGGCATGGGGGAGAGAAGGGGAGAAAAGAGGGGGTAGCAGAGGGGGAGGCGACAGAGGAGGCAGAGAGAGAGAGGGGGAGAGAGAGAGAGAGAGGAGAGAGATTGAGAGAAGAGAGAGAGAGAGGGAGGGGAGGATTTTCAGAGAGGGATCTGAGAGGGGAAGAATTCCATTAAGATGAATGTTTTTTTTTTCCGAGCAGATGAGAGAGAGAGAGAAGGAGGGAGAATTAGTTTGAGAGACCTCTCTTGAGAGAGAGAGAGAGATAGAGGAGAGAGAGCTGGAGACAAGAGAGAGGAGAGAGAGAGGGAGGAGAGAGAGCGAGAGTTGGAGAGAGAGAGGAGAGAGAGAGAAGGGAGAGAGGGAGGAGAGAGAGAGAGAGAGAGACAGAGAGAGAGAGAGAGAGAGGAGAGAGAGAGAGAGAGAGAGAGCTTTTCAGAATCTGGAGATTAATTTATGTATGTTTTTTCCGGCAGAACAAGGCACCATTGTACTAAATTAGTTTGAAACCTTCTTGATTTAGATGCCCATCAGATGTCACGCAAATTGATCTGAGAGAGTCTCTTGATCTAGACCTGAAGCGCAGATGAGGATAACGATCGGGATATTAACTGGAGAGAGACAGAGAGCACCGAGAGGATGGGACACCCTGTTTTGGATTTTTTCGAGAGACTGAGGAACTGAGAGGGATGAGAGAGAGAGACAGAAGAGAAGAAGAAGCTGAAGAAAGAATCCTTTTCGAGAACAGACCTGTTCCGGAAAAAGGGTAAGATAACAGCCTTTGCTACCTTTGTAAACAGATGGGGGCTGGCATTCTGACCAGCCCATGGGTCACGCAAATTGATGGTGTGAGGAGTTAAGTATCTGACCTGAAGCGCACACGAGGATAACGATCGGGATATTAACTGTCAGAATTACAGGCGCACCGTTTTACACCCATGGTTTTGCATTTTTGAGCGATCTGAATGAAACTGTTAAGCTGACAGATGGGGCATGAACTGTTAAGCTGACAGATGGGGCGTGAACTGTTAAGCTGACAGATGGGGCATGAACTGTTAAGCTGACAGATGGGGCATGAACTGTTAAGCTGACAGATGGGGGGCGTGACCTGTGAAACTGACAGAGTTGACAGATAGGGCGTTGAACTGTTAAGTGACCGTTAAGCTGACAGATGGGCATGGGCATGACAGTGTTAAGCTGACAGATGGGGCATGAACTGTTAAGCTGACAGATAGGGCAAAATACTTCGGGCTTGCCCACCAGCGGCATCTGTCCCATGAAAGACTGCGGGGGGACACTCTCTCCAAACGCGAGTTCCAAAACAGATTATCCCCCTTCCGGATTTTCTGTACATACTCTAGTCTCCTGTCTCCTTTGCCCCTCCTTCTCTCCATCCCCATTCAGAATGAGGAGAGAGAGAGAGAGAGAGAGAGAGAGAGAGAGAGAGAGAGAGAGATTGGGAGAGAGAGAGAGAGAGAGAGAGAGAGAGGAGAGAGCTACTTGGCAAAGGACTGGGGTTTTTTTTTTTTGTTTGTTTTTTTTTTTTGCGGTCGGTCATGAGCAACGTCGGTCAGAGACAGGTTGAGATCCCCTGCCATCAGATATTGAGAGAAGTGAATCTGAACCAATCAGAATGTTAAAAGAAAGCGGGGGGGGGGGGGGGGGGGGGGGGGGGGGGGGGGGGGGGGGGGGGGGGGACAACAGGAACGATTTCATTGTGCAACAGAGATCTGCTTTAACTTCTGAATTTGTATTCGACACTTAGACCTTAATACAAATAACACACAAAGTGTAAAGCTTGGCTACATACACAGGCTAAGAAAAAGACCTGATGAGTGGTATATTTTGTAATAAATATGTTGAAACAGATCAAACGCACCAAGTCAACCCGCTCGGGAGACCATTTCATAAAAGAAGCTGGGTTTGGGTGAAAGGTACAGGAGACAGTCTCAACCTTTGACGAAGATGATGCGCCCGACGAACAAAACGGAGGTCGCGGAATCCCGGAAAAGGCCAGGTGTATCCTTCGCGAAACGGTGCAAAAGCTCGGTCTGCTCGCTCCTACCATGGTCACCATCGCAAAGCAGCAGAAGACCCACCCTACTGCCTCTCCTCCTGCTGCTCAGCACTGCCACCGGAGGGCATGGAAATGTGCTGGTGTCACCTCTGGTGCCACCAGACGTAGTGGTGCCCCCCTCCCAAAATCACGGTCACGGAGCGCCCAGGTTGAGAGAGGAGCGGGGGGGTTTCAATCCACGAGGAGGGGAACTCGTGCCGTGCCTACGATCAGAAAGCGGAGCCTCAGATTCTCTACACGGAGGAACTCTTCGCTCGCATGCTGTCGATGGACGAAGCCACTTCAGGCCTTCCAAGGACAACGAGAGCTGGGAGAGAATCACAGCTACCTGCGCTAAAGGTAAGGACGCTGCTTGTTTGCTAGCACGCGCGCGCGCGCGCGCGCACACACACACACACACACACACACACACACACACACACACACACACACACACGTACACACACACACACCCACACACACACACACACACACACACACACACACACCAAATGTTAACACTTTGAATCAAAGGGGGAAAATATTATAGTTGTGACGTCTTGTTGAATAACATCTCGTGAAAATAAAAGAAGAAGGAAATACTAAACCTCTCCTCGCGCCAAAAGAAGTGAGGTGCAAATAGAATGAAGATTTTTTTTTTTTAACCGGGAGAGAAATTTAAAATCGTATCCTGGTCTGTCGTATTGAAAGAAAGGAATCGGGTGTGTTGCTGCATGCAGGGCGCATGATCGTTTCTGTGTGCATTTGAGTGGTGCATGGGGACTGTTATGTGATACCTACCTTGTCATCCAAACAATCAGTTCGGACAGAAGACTGACAACTGACCTTAATTCAAATCTGCACTGGTCTTTTCACAGACCACATTAAATACGTTGTCTTAACATTTCTCGCAAAAATATATCTAGGTCACGCTGACATCAATTCATTCGCTCATTTTCCCAATTTTTTCAGTTCATATAGACAACCAGTTGCCTCACATACATAACAACCCATTCTGGGTTCTTGGACCCAAATAAATTCTCTTTAAATTTCCAATGGGAAAAAAACTCGTCTTTCTTTTCCATCAACCAAAATGACACATTCTTTCCGAGAGGCCAATCCTTTAATCACAAAAAAATATATGTTCTTTCCGTGAGGGCAATAATCTCGTCGAATTTCCAATGAGTCCAAATTAACATTTCTCTCGACAGCAGATGTTCTTTCCCACGGAGAGAATTCCCTATGACCGCGACTCTTGTCTTTACTGACAATCCAAAGCCCGTAGCTCCTGAAGCAATTCAAGGGCTGCGAGGGACTCGTTCAAAGTAGTACCTCCAACATATAGGTTGTTCGCCCTAGAAAAGACAAGACACTCTATTAGTAATCTGAATTCAAAACTTACTTGGAATAGGGTTATACTTGTAACAATCAATCACAGGATCCACATCTTACCTATCAGGATGTGTGAACGGGGTCGAATTCGGAGATAATTCCGATCGATCATGATCAAAACGAGAATAAACGATTGAAATTCAAGATTGCGATGAAAAGCTTGTATTGAAAACGATCAAATATGTTCACATTGCCCATACTCACCCAAGGATAAATGGTGTTCGAGCCTACAAATTGTTGAGAGTTCAACTCTCTATCTACGTCATACTTCTTCGTCCACTTCTTCTCCTCTTAGCTAATCTCTTTCTTTCTCCCTCTCTCTCTCTCTCTCTTACCTGTTCTGCTGCTTCCGCCACAGTGACTGGCAATATCTTTTCTCCCAAAGGTAAAATCCACTATTGTAAAAAAAAAAAAAAAAACTGACCACGAGTAGTAAGTACCCTGTAAAGGTGAGTTTACAACCAATCCAGTTAAATGTCTCCAAAAATCATATCAAGTATTTGCAAAGCAGGTCTGCAGGTTTAAAGTCCACAAAAAAGGGAAAACTATATTTTTTCCCGGGGCGCATAACAGTAGAGTAGAGGAATTTGTGCCACACAGTCCTACAAAAAAAAAGGAGAAAACAAAAGTTATACACCAAAATGCAGGGGTCTCTATCAAAGATAAACAGGAAAATGAAGAGGCAGGGAAGGTAAGGTTCACAGGTAAACAGAAGAAAAGAACCAAGTCCTTAATGCCTCAGAAAAAAAACACACACAAACTATTTACAAAAAGGGACCCCCGCATACCGCAAAACGGGAACAGAAAGGGGAGACAACAAAACAAACCATGCAACCAAAAGGGTGTATGTACTACAGAAAGAGCGAGACAGATGAGTCTCGGAGAGAGAGAGAGAGAGAGAGAGAGAGAGAGAGAGAGAGAGAGAGAGAGAGAGGTATAAATTAAAAATCGCGAGAGAGAGAGTCAGGGTCGCCAAAGTGTCACAAACTGACTACCTTCGTGGGTGTCTGCATGTGGGGAAAAGTAGTAAAGAAGGGAGGGGGTTGGGTGGGTGGGGGAAACGAAAGGAACTCCTCCCGCAGAAAAGACGGGAACAAGACACCAAAGCCAGCAGTAAGGTCGACCACACAGGGCAAGACACGAGGACAGGACAGACAAAAGCACAGTCCAAGCTGAAGTCCCTGTTCATGGTTAGGAATCATAATTTCCCCTTCATTTGCTCAAAGACCGGAAGATTGGGGGAATCAGGGTCGGCTAGTTAAAGATTAGTATAAAAGATTGTGGTTTTTTTTCTTGTAATAAATAATTTTGACAGTCTGAAAGAAAAAGGATGAAGAGATGAAGATACAATGTAATGCAGAAGATTTGAATAAATATATTTTTTTTAATTGCGGACCATTCCCTACACACTTACACTATGTTGACCCGCCTGACAAGTAAAGAATGACTGCATGGGTATACGGGTACTGGGCCCTCATGCAATTCGCACAACTGTGCCAGAGCGGAGTCGGGTGCGTGTCCCACTGAACCCTTCTCACGGGTCAAAAGGGGTCACAGCCCAATCGGTGTGACTTACAGAAGAAACAGAATAAAAGCGAAACAAAACAAAGGCCATAGAGGGCCGACAACCGATGCCTGACACTATCCCTTGCCCCACCTCCCACCCCACATTTTTTTTTTAAATTCCAATTTTGTTCAGTATTTGCGCTGCACGAGATCCAAATCATCATACAAGTGTCACTGAACTTTTATCCATCATGATTTCCCCCCCCCCCCCCCCCCCCCCCCCCCCCCCCCCCCCCCCCCCCCCCCCCTTTTTTTTTTTTTTTTTTTCAAATCTTAGTCTCATTCCATAGTCGTTTATTATCTGCTTTTCCCAGCACATACACATCTCCATCAACTGTGTTCACGGGTCATAGGGAGATAGATCTTCGGGAGTATTTCACACTTAACTTGACAGCGCCATCACCAAAAACAAAAAAAGTGTACGATGAAGAAGAAAAACTAAAATACAATAAACAAATGAATAAAACAAAAAGTTTGCCAAGTAAGAAAAACAACAGCCGCTTTCAACTGGCTCTCCCAGGTCCAGAGAAGTAAGAAACAATCACTGACCAACAAGTTGCTGTTTTACAAACGCCATCGTCCTCCCCGTCCTTTTATTTACATGTGAGGCCTGGTATCAGATCCCTAGCCAGAAGAAACTGCACATGTTTAACATCAAGCACCTCAGGAAAATACCAGAAGCCTGATGGAATGGTTTAACATCCAAGAATGAAATCGGAAACCGACCAGTCAAACTTCAGTATCGATCCCAATGCGCAAGCATCATGTGGGCTAGCTGGTCAACGTGGCATGCCAGCCACCTCAAGCCATGGGCACCGTTCCTTCACTGCGAAGTAAACAATCGGTAAAAGACAGTCTCTGATGAACAGCGGTCGACAGGTGCCTCTCAGGCAGTTAGCAGACGAAAGCTTAAAGTCATTCGTCTGGCTTTTGACAGAAAAACGCTGGTTTGGGGTTTGTCTGCTTCATGAGTTGCACAACGCGGGATCGTCTACGACCAAAGTGAACGCCCTTTCCCACAGGATTTGTTCAATCATCAGTCAAACACATCGCCCTGTCCTGCTTCACTCCACTGATTTATACCCCACAGTCATTCTGGTTTCATACACGGCGTAATAAATGTAATAATAGTAAACCTGCTCTTGGCTCTTCGGCGATCGAGCGCCGTCCCAATGAGTTCTGCTTCTGTTCGTCTGTGCTGCTGCAGACACGCCCAGACGGTCGCACCTGCTGCAGTTCAACACCAGCTGGATAAGGGAAAGGGACAACATCACCATGGCCAAGGTGCTGGTGGTCACCAAAGCCACCAGCGGCAAGAACGGCTGCCAACCTCAGCTGAAGAATCCCGCTATCATCGTGAGTATCCGTTACATTAAGGTTTAACACCGATACCAAACGTAGGTAGTGGTGGGGTGGGGGTGGGATTGGTGGTCAGAGGAAGGTAGAAAAGGGGAAGGCAAAGGATGGGAAGGGGGCTGACAAACTCGTCTCTGACACACCCCGACAGCGACAGACAAAACGTTCAAACTGGCAGCAAAATGGCCTTCTGTGGGTTGGCCGCCAGTGAGGTCGAGCCGGCGAAGTTTTGAATGTGATTACCTCCATGCCTGTATTGGGAAAATAAATGAAACTGTGAGATTTGAACTCAAGTCATGTTTCTATGACCCAGTCGACCACGGTAGCCCCGTCAGGGCAGCAAGCAGATTTAAAACGAAACTATTTACACCAAAGATGCAAAAAAAGTGAACAACTTAAAGAACCTTATTCAATAACACCATAAAAAATGTTACCGTCACGTCCAATGGAAACAATACTGATCTTCAAGTAGCTTAATATTACACAGTGTGGGTTTGAGTCGGCTTTATCCATCACATCGAAAAACTGAATCAGCTGACGTTTTTTGTTCACAAAACATATCTCATAACCCAGCCAGCTCCGGTGATATTTGGTCGTTTTTTTCTTTGTTTGTTTGCTTGCTTGCTGCTTTTTTTTTTTTTTTTTTAAATCAGTTTCAACGTTTATAACATACCTTGATTAATAATACAATGTTTCTTTTCAAGGCATATGGCTCCACAGACTGCACCTCTGAGGTGAACAAAAGGACGCACGTGTGGAAGGAAAGGATTAGGAGCAGACAACAAAACCATTATGCGCCACAATCACAATGAACTAAATGTCTGTAACCGCACGCGCGCGCGCGCACGCACACACACACACACACACACACACACACACACACACACACACACACACATACCGCAAATAATCTCCCAACCTCAAATGTCCAGTAAGAACACGCATTTGTGAGTTGAAATGGGACAAAGATATCCGGAACAAGGTTGTACAATTAACTATCATACACCATTCATATGAGTATTAGGGGCTGAAGCTAGCGGGACGAGGATATCTTAACTGTATTCGTCAAATCTAGGGCTAGTAACGTAAGTACTTAAAACGGAAGATGATAAGTTTGCGTTACATTTCTTTTCCGAAGGATGACTTACTTATCAACTGTGAAGACAATTTTCCAATTGCATTTTTGGCATTTTACTTAAGTACTTAATTTATCGAATGTTTGTGATTTCCAAAGAAGTTCAAACTTATATTTTTAATCATATTGTAACTAAAAATTGCAAGGATATTAAGGACGCTACTTCTTTTTCAATATTTGTTATTATCTACAATGCTGTCGTCTACTATTTTTCCGCCTTTGAAGTCCACACACCTGTATCTTCTGGATTGTTTACACTGTTTTCCGTGTTACAATTTATAACATGCCATCGATTTGATATCATCTGATGTATAGGCAAACGAAAAATGTAAATGTTCAGTGGACATTAGTCGTCCGTACGGATTTTTAAAAAGTATTTTTGTTACATTTACAGGGGGTTTTTTTTTTTTAAGGTATTTGAAATATTTTTCGACCTTTGGCTGAAAAATCTAGCAGAATGGCTGTCACCATCACTGTGGCCTAGTTTTATCCGTCTTAAGGACATCAGTAGGTTAGCTGTCATCTTATCAATTGCTGTACATTAATTTATAGAGTGATGTTTTTTCTCAAAGCGCAGGATTGTTCCCCGTCGGTGTGGTGAGGAGCCTGAAATAAAACGGAAACCCAGTCGCTATAGTATAAGTCGGTGTGTGTTGGGAGCGACGTTGGATCATGCTGGATTCATAATCTGTACAGTGCTCTGTTGGACAGGGGCACTGCCGTGTGAGAACAAGCCCTTCCAGATCAGGAATCTGGCTGCAGTGGACGTCACCTCGCTGCTGACGCAACAGCCGCATCACAACCAGTTCCAAGTCTACGTCAAACGTATGCGACACGTCATTGCCGCCGTGCTCGTCGTCTTCAACGGTCTCAACCTCAGGAACTGTTCATGGATAACGAGCCGATGCGGTGCAGGGTCTCTGCCGCTTCTTTATCAGATGCTGCTATCGTCAATATGTGTTCCAAGAAGATAGCGACCAGGACCCGTCGATCGACAACAAAAGAATGCGCCAAAAAGGCCTGGAACGTCACACGGGGACGAACAGTCTCGTAAAGGCGAAGAGAGCAACAGCTTGTCAGTTCGAGAAAACGGTCAACGCGGAGTTCTGCTACCGGCAGATAACGGTCGCTTTTCCATGCACGGAGCCAGGATGAAAAAGCCAGAGAGGCCCAGGCAGTTCCTGACACCTGCTCATCTGCGGCGACATCTAAACGAAAGGAGAAAGCGTAGCGTATCAACTAGCAGCGAAGAGTCCCAGTCGGTGACAAGATCCCCAGGCGGATGTCACGCCGAGAGCTTCCAGGTGGATCCTGCTAACGATCTTGACATGGACCAAGTGGTCTATCCTTCTTTGCTAGACATAGGTAAATGTTCAGGACAATGCCCCCCAATCATTCCGCCAAGCAGGCGCGTTCCCACGTACAGTTATCTGATAAGTTTATTATACACTCATCGTCCATATGAAGACTGGAACGTCCCTCCGCCCAGATGCCAGCCATTCAGATACGAGTCCTTCAGTGTTATGAGCCTCTCTGGAGATAATGTGGTCATGGAACATTGGCCAAATGCGCGGGTCATTGAGTGCGCCTGTCTTTAGTCCCAAATTCCGCCACTTAGTTATCATAAACTGGGAAGAGCTTTAAACCGAGAGCGATGCTACCTCATGTGAGTTACTGGACCCCACTGTTCATGGTCGGAGGTAAGGTGATGTTGCTTACCACCCAGCTGGCCGCAGATGCTCGTTGGTGCCAAGACACTAGGCAATGAGACAGAAAGCCCCTTACATCAGTGTCTGGACCAGGTCAGGCATTTTACACATCAGATGAACGTGGCGAAGCAAACTGTTGGACAAATTAAAAGACCAGTGGTTTGGACAATGGACACTGCTTCACAGTTGGTCGCCCGATCACTTCCCCTTCATTGGTTCCGCTGTCTCTGGCGGGCAAGGCAGACTCCAGGCTTGCGTAAATCTGTTGTTCGTGGCTTTAGATGGCTGCTTTTACCTTTTATATACATTATATGGACAACAAACGGTACTTTTTGCTCCCTGAAATTAAAAAAAAGGAAAGAAAGGGGTGGACGGAGGGTGGAAAGCGTATGACTTGGTGTCATCAGAAGTGGGAGAACAATGATTAGCGTTTTGGTGGTGGATGTGTTTGAGAGACATTGGTGCTTTGGGTTGACAAGGGATGCGAGGAAATGAAAGGATCTTTACACAAAATCGCTCATTACCTGCATAGTACGACTATGGACGCACAGGTTACGTTCTCAAAAGAACTCCAGACGCCCTTTGAACAAAAGTATGCAGGATATCGATCTCGTGAACCCAACGCAACACAGACAAACGTTATTAATATCATCCACATGAAATGCTGATTTGAAATGCTTCGAGAAACATGGCACGGCAATAATCTCTCTAACCGGCCAAACACAGAACGATTTCCTAGCTGCTTCTTAGAAGACAAGGTGAACTTTTGTTTCATGGAACCTAACGTCAGGGATAAATAATCGTCGCACCTCTCCAGTGATGGAACATGAGCTGCGAAGAGGACTGAATGGTATGGAGAATTAGATGTCGTCTCGGGTACTTTTTTCATCATATGAACTATACGTCATCTGAGCTGAGGACATGCTACCATTGATGGTTCCGTGTGTGTGTGTGTGTGTGGTGGGGGGGGGGGGGGGGGGGGGGGGGGGCGGAGGAAGCATTGGTGAGAAGTGCGGCATTTGACATTTGGTTATCTTATTTCTCCTTCATGATATCTCTCAATCACAATTTTACATAGTGATCTGCTTTAAATCATACTCAGCAGCCACGGAATTACGGAGTACCTTAATGTCGAACTAGACCAAATCCTCTCAAGAAAATATTCCAACCAAAGCCCTGTACATCGGAACTAACTTATGACTTGAAAATTGAAGCAAAATCTTCCACATCTCAAAGAGAGGTTGTTGGAAAGCAGTATGGAGAACTAGGGGAGGGGAGAGGGAATGACTTCGTGGTAAAACAGAAGGAAGCAAAGAGGGGGTGTCGGGGCAGATTTTTTGTCCTTTACTTCATTTTCAAACGTTAAACATAACTGTTGAAACGGAGGAGATCTGGGGTGCAGCTATCATAGTGTTGAACCTTTTCTGCACCCTTGCACGTGGTCAAAGCGCATCTTAGCGATTTGGCAATCGGTACTCTTTCCTCTGCAATTTTTTCTTCTTATTCATTTTGTAGTGTTTAGCGGCTTAGACAACAAACAACAACAACAAACAACAACAAACAAACAACAAAAATAAAAATAAAATAAAACGACAAGAAATAAAAAAAAGAAAATTCGAGATGCTCTTCTACCTGGTGTAGAACACCCAGCTGTCACTCAAGTACACTGGTACGAACCTAGCGATAGCTTCCTCAATTCGGTTGCAGCCAAATGCAAGGTATCGACAAGAATTTATCATAAGAGACTCGGGTAGAAAAGTTCGTGCCTTTTCAGCATAGCATCCTGAATTCTACATTGCGTCTGAATATGACAACTTTCCCACGGTACGAAGTTTAAAAACAAACAAAAGCTGAAAGCTGTGGGCATAATGCACACTGTCTAGCACAATTGACTTTATTGCTCACAAAGATTCAACACGAATCTGACACAACTGACTTTATTGCTCACAAAGATTCAACACGAATCTGACACAACTGACTTTATTGCTCACAAAGATTCAACACGAATCTGACACAACTGACTTCATTGCTCACAAAGATTCAACACGAATCGGACACAACTGACTTGATTGCTCACAAAGCTTTCACACGAATTCTGGTGTACTGCGCGCATAGACCACAGTCCCGTGAACGGTCATCGACAAAACTACAGCTCAGGACACCCACAAGCTCCAAACAGACCACGCTGAAGGCGTGGATGCACATCAGCAAACTAACATGACTTTACAGCGTTCGCTCGTGAGGTATGTAAATGACAATCTTAAAATCCAGCCATTTCATAGCACCTAAAAAGAAAGAAAAGAAAGAAAGAAGAAAAATCGCATCAGATGATCAGACTAATTATCTCCATTGGATACTAGATCAGTTTGGCAATGAAAACTTCAAAGTTTTTTGATCTTAATGTGAAACCATATTCAAGTTTATTCTCAGCGAGGCATAAATGAGCAAAGCTTAGCTTTCCCATCCACTCTGTCAGTTATCGGACATCCTCTCTCTCTCTCTCTCTCTCTCTCTCTCTCTCTCTCCTGAGAGGTACATCCAGTACTAGGTGCATACCCCTGACTCCCGTCAGTCATACAATCCTAATAAGTCAATGGGTAGTGTTTCTCATTGTGATTTGTTACTCACGTTCCCAAGACCGGTTACATGCAAAGGGTCCAAACCAGTCCTCTAAGTGTAGTTGTGTGCTTCGTTCTGACCCCCAACACCATCAAGGTCTTAACCACAATAATGATCAAGTCACAGACCTTGCCTTCCCCCCCTTACATTCCATGCAGCATTTTCCTTCTTTGATTAAACAAACGAATGATCAGTATCGTCCCTCCCAATAAGAATCCCTGCTTCACCCTACTCCACCCCGACATAGACTACCCAGCCCCCGTATCAACACTGCCATGGGGGTCAGGTCACCCTACCATGGTCAGAACTCAGACGCCCTTCCCGCTCCCCGTCATCTGAACTCATTGCCTGTTACCCACGCTATGTATCTGACCAGTGAAATGAACCATTATTTACACTGGTTAAACATGGTAACCTCCCACATGTTAAATAGTTTAAATAGTCGAAACTACCAACGGTGGTGAATTATGACATAAAGCAGTGGCAGGCGTCTTCTATTGTGATAAACATATTGGATCTGTGTGTGTGTGTGTGTGTGTGTGTGTGTGTGTGTGTGTGTGTGTGTGTGTGTGTGTGTGTGTGTGTGTGTGTGTGTGTGTGTGTGTGTGTGTGTGTGTGTGTGTGTGTGTGTGTGTGTGTGTGTGTGTGAGGAAGAGGAGCGGGTGCTAGTAGAGAGAGAGAGAGAGAGAGAGAGAGAGAGAGAGAGAGAGAGAGAGAGAGAGAGAGGTGGGGTGGGATGGAAGGGGCTTTGTTGCAGTTGACTAACGGGTATTCATGAGGATTTAAAGACTGAATGTGGGATAAAAACAATTGTTCTACTCAGAATTGCTGTGTACTAGGATTTTCATTTGTACTACCAGTTGTTTGCATTTACTGATTGCCACTTTTTAACGTGTGGACTTGCACTAGTGTCCGCCTTCTTTGGAGGTCAGACATAAGTTGATTCATTTTCTATATTACACTAGTTTCTGCGTTACTTATTTGCTACTTTTAAGCGTCCGGTTGCAGTTGCTGCTTTTGCTATTGCTTCTTTTTGTATTTTGTCAACATTCATACACACGTCTTGATACTAACAATTTGAACATTTGTATTTGTGTGTGTGTGTGTGTGTGTGTGTGTGTGTGTGTGTGTGTGTGTGTGTGTGTGTGTGTGTGTGTGTGTGTGTGTGTGTGAGAGAGAGACAGACAGACAGAGAGAGAGAGAGAGAGCACATTGATTTGTTCATTGGGTTTCCTGTGCTGTGCATGAATTACATTGAATTATTGATCATTCATATTGAAATCCAAAGTGGTATCTGTGGCCTCGTTTTTGATAGATTTTTGTGATCCCCAGTCCCTCCTTTTTGTGGATTCCCTTGTCTCACGTGTTGATTCTTTTCGATATCTATAATTTATCTTCATTGAGTTGTGTTGCCACTGTATTCAGTTATCATCCCTGAAAGTGTAGTATATGTGGAAGTCATTTTGTACTTGAGGGCACTGTACATTTTTTGCTAGCTTCAGTCTACCAGAATGCCCACTGTAAACATTTGGCCTTCTCATGACGGTCTTAGAATATGATTTTTGAGTATAGATCATGTACTTAACAAGCGGGAAGAGTTATCTATTCTTTATAACTCTGAGAGCAGTTTCATTTATTTTGCTGTGCCGAGTCTAGATTAACCAAATATATAACTGATGAAGATGTATCAATACCAGGTTACAGCCATATTCGTCTTGACCCAATTCTTCCAATGCAAACAAGTTTAATATTTTATTCATGTCAGCGTGCACACGGATAAATTCACTTGAACGTCATGGTATTGAATCTATTTGGGTTGAAGTTAGAATTAAGAAGAGCGAACCCATTTTCACTGCATTTCTGATGCAGAGACTCCTCTGAGCGCATTGTCTGGAACGACAAATTTAAAGAAATGATTGAAGCTGCTTCACTGGTCGGACACAAAATCGTTCTCTTCGATTATTTTAACATAGACCTTCTTAAGACTAATACTCGATGGAACCTAACATATAATTATATAGGCCTGTTTCAGTTGATTGACACACACCCACACAAACTACCCCAACATCTGAAACACTGACCATGTTTCTGCCAGCGAAAAAGATAACATCATAGAAATATGTTCTCCGCATTGTGGATGCAATGACCACTCACCAGTATGTGATGATGATAATGAATACTTATATAGCGCCTATTCTCGGCTAGACGCCAAGCTCTGAGCGCTTTACAATCAACACTCGTTTACACAACGGGTGCCTACCTGGGTAGTGCCGACTGAAGAGCTGCCAGCTGGCGCTTCATTCAGTCGTTTCCCGTGTCATCCAGTCAGTATCGTTCAATATCGATCACTCATTTTCCTTACTTCCTTCATTCTTTCCATTTCTCACTCAGGGTGCATGCTATGTGTAACGTGTCATCCATACCAACGGCCAAACTGGCCTACTCTTCCGAATGTTGGTGATGGGATTTTACGTGTGTGTGCAAGATGTTATGCGTGCGTTCACACACGGAACTTCGGTTTATAGTCTCATTCGAAGGACTGTATGGGAAACGGAGTCAGAAACCATGTTAACTCCGAGGGAAAAATCCCCCTGTACCGAAACGCCCCGGCGGAGGTTCGAACCTGCAACCCCAGGATCACCAAGATTGCGAGTCAGGCGCTCTACCAACTGAGCTATTCCGGCTTGTGTAACTTGGCTTTAAAAAAAAAGGCACAAGCATTCCTAGTAAGGTAAGGTAAGGTAAAGTTGAAGTTGCTTATAGCCCAGCCGACCGCAAAGGGTCACATCAGGGCTGTCACCACGTTGAAGGTAACTCACCAGTCATTCATTCACACAACTCTTAAAAAAATACATCTTCTAAAAACGCAACCGAAATTTTGTCAACAGATTCAGTTCTCCTAAGGGGCAGGGCACCACTCCACAGCATGAAGGGTGGAGGAACAAGTGGAACACATGAATTGTGTATATATATATATATATATATATATATATATATATATATATATATATATATATCTTTTGATCTCCCTTGCATCCTTAAATGGATCCTCAAGCATACGCTCAAAGATTGTCCCCTACATTTTATACTGTTTGCATAATGTTTTTAGTTTTCAGCAACTTTTTTTCCTATCCACACTTTGTTTTGTTTTATTCTACTACTTTTCGCTGGCTGCTTTGGGGGTGCTGTTGGATTCTTTTTCGAACCCTTGGCAGTCAGAACTCCACAGAATTATGGACTGTGGTGTGTCTCTATTTGACGCCAAGAGCACAGACACAATCAGCCGTGTCTCCCTGATGAGTCCGATCCAGCGGACGAAAGGCCTCGGAGCAGGCGATACATATGGATCTGCCTTGGAGAGGGATTGCGATAGTTTCCTCATGCAGCTAGTGAAGGGTTTCATATTATTCGTTTTCCCATTTACTTCGTCTTCAATTTTTTTTCTTCTCAATTTCAAATCTTTGCCAAGCCATTACTATAGTGATGGAAGAATTGTTAACCTGCACTTGTCCCCCCCCCACTACTTAATTGTTCAGCATATATATATATATATATATATATATATATATGTGTGTGTGTGTGTGTGTGGCGATTAGACTGTTTAATTAGATAAACAATGAACCGAAATAATGAATGCTGAGCCCACAAAACTAGTAACATACTACTCATGTAATGAAAAAGGGGTCTTTCAAAAGATAGATAGACAGTTAGATAGATGGATAGATAGACTGATTGATAGATAGATAGGTAGGTAGCTAAGTGAGCAGGTAGATAGATAGACAGACAGGCCGGCCATGTCCGATCTTACCTAATTATGAATAACGAAATATGAAAATATTCCCCGATGATTTTGAAGTAAATCATTTCACGTCAACATGCATGTCATATGCATAGATTGATTCTCGATATATTCTAGGGAAAAAAAAAGAGAAAAACTTGTCTCAGAAAAAGGAAACATCAAAAGTTGGTGATAGATTTTTCTTATTTTAAGTGAAAACATGTTTAGGCTACTTCAATCGAACGTGAACGAATTGTTCGATTGTGAGTCAACAAAATAAATTCTCCTGAGATTAATGAGAATGCCATCCATGACATTCATAGCGTACATTAACCTTTGTTCCAGCCTTGGCAGCTGGTAACATTGCCACAATATCACTGAAGAGTCAATTGGAAATGAATGCCTGTTAAGTAGTTTTATCTCCGTGCGCTTGGCTAATGAAGCGGAGAAGTGTAGTGCATTTCATCAGCAATTTACATTGTGTTGCACGTTACTGGCTTCATGATCTGTGTCGTCATTGCACGTGGAAAGTATCTATGTGACAAGGTATTGTCAGCGTAATGTTTGTAAACTGCCGTCTTCGCCTATTGATGGGAACTATTTGTAACTGATTCAGCTTATAGTCGTGGAATTCCATTGCCTTGCATCTTATGTTTTACATATGTTTGACTTGGTGTGTGTGTGTGTGTGTGTGTGTGTGTGTGTGTGTGTGTGTGTGTGTGTGTTCTCAATCCATTTTGAGAAATTGCTTAAATAACAACAAGGGAAATTTTAAGAAAAAAAAAAGGTCGCAGAGGATTTGTGGCAAATGAGAGAATAACAAACTCGTTTGAATATCGTTTACCTTCTCTCCCGATGGGTGACTTTCTAATGGACGAGTGTTTGCGAATACCCCCCCCCCCCCCCCCCCCCCCCCCAACCCAACAACACATAAACAAACAAACCTGCACCGATGCGTTGCAGCTTAATCCGAATGATCCCAGGTCCAACTGTTCGCAGCACCATGAGGATGAAGATACAATGAACAGATTTTCCCGACCTTTTACCTCACAGTGTAAACAAGCATGCTGATGGTCTCCCACCTCTTCAATTACTCTGTAAAAACATCGCACGAGCGATCTCTATTACATGCTGAATTATTTTGCCTTTGAAACTTCCGGATGTCGACCTTAACGTCAAATCACATTCAAAATCTATTCTCAGCCGGGTCACGTAAACTACCCCCCCCCCCCCCCCCCCCCCCCCCCCCCCCCCATACACACGCACTTTTCCCCCGCCCTGGACACTGTTTCATGCGCATCCTAAGGTAAACAAACCATATTATGTTACAAAAAACCATATTATGTTACAAAGTCCATTAATCAACGCTACTGTTTCTTGAGAGCACAGAGTGATGACTATTTGAAGGCAGAAAAAAAAGAAAAAAAAATCAAGGATTCCCCAGGCCCAATACGCAAAGCAGTGTGAAAGTTCCACCGACGGGATGGACCAGAGAACCTATTTACAGAAAAAAAAAAAAGAACAACGACTACTTAGAAACCGTTCACTTTTTATACACTATTTATATTATATTGATTTACATCAATACATAATGTGATTGCAAATGAAAAAAAAAATGCTGAATATGCGAATGCACCCCCCCACCCCCACCCCCCATCTCCCTCCCCCTGCCTCGCTCTCTGTTTGGCTTTGTGTTGTACCTTTATTGTATCGTCAGTTTCCTCTGTACATAGATATGTCGGGCTATGGAAGTCCCCGACAGCAGTGAACTTCATCCCCGATATGGTCGTGGCGGTCGCCGGCGCTATTCACATCATGAAGTGAATTGTTTGTGGACTGTCTTTCGACAGGTCAACACTTAAAACGGCGTTTACCTGCTGCAGGGTCCCCATCCCTGCCACCAGCCTCGCGTCCAGTCACAAGGGGAGAAGGTAGACGCTTCTGTTGGCGCAGAGCCTCGGACGATAGGACGTTAAACGAACTCGAAATGGAGACTGCCAGCATTTTAAGACTACGGTCACCAGACCGATCCGATAAGCAAGTCTTTTTGTGTTGCCACTAGTTCTGTTTCTGTCAGTGCCTGTGCTCTGTCGAGAAATGACGTATTCCTTCAAAATGAAGTGGTTGCAATGAATGGATTGATGTGCGAGGATGTTGTAAGTGGTATTACTCGACCCCACCACCACCCCCCTCCTCCTAATAAATAATGCTATTGCCCATCCGATCGGATATCCTTGTTTCTCCATTTGTGTTCATATGATTTACTTTCATCGCGCTAACGACATGACATGCCAGATGTTGGTGTATAAGTAATACCCATGTGAGTTATTATTTCATTCATTTATTTATTTTCATAGTTCATTTGCTCATGAATTAGATCCTACGAAATATGGCGATGAAGTGTGCAGCTCAGAATAATATTGTCACATATGGATGAACAGTATCGATTCTTTTCAGTCATTGTGAGTGTTTATCCCTAATCCAGACCCCCCCCGAAATGATCAGTATTGTACGTCATTGTTAGAATTTGTGAAAATAAAGCAGTTAGAAAAAAAAGTGAAAGAGGAATGTTGCTTTTTTCCAATCTCTCTCTCTCTCTCTCTCTCTCTCTCTCTCTCTCTCTCTCTCTCTCTCTCTCTCTCTCTCAAGTAGAAACACACAGTTTAAGGCTAAACACTGTGATGGATCGCACAGCAGAACAAAATCTTGAATTTTATTTTCATCATACAAAGGTGGCACCACCGATATTGATTTGACTGCAGATATGGAAAATTTGAAAGCGTGATATCACACACAACCAATGGTTAACTTTCCTGACCACAACAGAAGTCCACAAGATACGTAAATTTCAGCATTTTGTAAAGTGAAACAGCCACGCAAGCAAATAAAACGAAACAGATTAAATGTATGAACTTGTGTGTGGACTCTATGCATTGTACGCACAACGAGGTGAAAGAAAAATCAGCCTCTGGAATGTGACATTCTCTTGATATTGTGCATCATACAGAGCTGAAAATCGCAGTAGTGGTTCCGCTTTTCAACAACAAAGGTATGACAATTATTTGTAAAGCCACACACACACACACACACACACACACACACACACACACACACACTCACGGGCGCGCACGCACACACACTTACACCACCCAAACAAAAAAAACACTCATGTTATGTGCCCTTATCACTCCATTCCCGAACCACTTCCCGGTGAATGAGAAAGGCCACGTGCTCAAATTCACTCCTCGCCACCTGCGCCCCCTCCCTCTCCCTCCCCATCCCGAGTACATGCAGACTGACTTTACCCTTTGTACCAAAATAACTTCCCTCCTCTAGAGTTCTCAAAGTGCCTCAAACAACAAAACATATTAGCTTAAGCATATTTCATCTGAATTTGAGGCGTGGCGTGGCGGGAGGGGTGTCTGCACCACTGCCAGAGCTACTTCCCACCTTGTTCCAAAATCACTGGCCGTTGAATGATTTGAAGCATGGTACAGAAGCACCCCCATCCCCTCCCCCGGAGCCAATAAAGGCACATGCCCGAACACATCTCCCATTGTGACAGGGAGGTGGAAATGGGCATGTGCCAATATCACTACCTGGATGTCTCTGGACCATGTCCAAAATCACTTAGCAGGTAAGCTTAGTGGGTTTTGCACAGTGCGGAGAGTACCTCTTGATCAGGTCCCAAGTCGCTCAGCCCTTCAGTTCAGGTGGTATACATGTATTTTCAACAGCATCTTTGTCACTGAGGCCACACTGGGAATTTTGAAGAAGGGGATAATTTAATGAGAAAAGAAAGGACGCCGGGTGGGAGGGGGAGGTCAGTCTGATTTTACTTCGATGGGGGGGGGGTGGCGGGGATGTGTGTAGGAGCAGGTTTGGGCATGTGTCCTTTGTCCCCGGATATTAATTTGGGGCGTGGAGTGAGTACGGCTCATTACCTTCTTGAAACCGTCAAATTCGAACCTTGATTATCAAAAATTGGGGGGGGGGGGGGGGGGGGAATAGTGTCAATTACATGGATGTGGATGATAATGCGCTGGAGGTGTCTAAATACATGATTCATCAAAACAAATGAAATAAAACTGGGTTAAAATCTAGATCAGTCACGTACACATCTCATGTTTAATGTTTTTTTACTTCAACATTGGTGCTGTCCATTATCGTTTCAGACTAAAGCATGACGTTCGAATCATGATTGCTAAACCGCTCCAAGTTGCCGTTGTGTTGCCATCTGTTTTGGAATTTGCGGAGTAGGTTGTCGCCCCAAGTCTTGTCACGGGCTTGCATTAAAAAAAGGAAACAAAAGACGCATTGGAATACACTCACGTCTGGGAATCTACGTAGTTTAAAAGAAAAAAAAAAAGCTAAGCATCATCAAACGCGTGTAATTTACGATAGATTTATCATTGCTGAGCAAGCTGGAACGCGATCGAAAAAAAAAAATGATGGAATGTACGCAAAAAGACGCCGAGCTACGTAAAATGTGAAATAGGAGCTTGATTCAATTATACGTCACTTCAACACCAAAGATAAACGAGCGTAAAAATGTATTCGCACCGCAGCACGACTTGATTTCATCTCGCTTGAATATTGAAACGACTTTGTTCTCTCAATCAAAACTTTAGGGATTCCCGTATTTATTCGAACATTGCTTCACAACACGCCTCTCAACTTCCTGAGACACAAGTCCTGGTCAAAAATAAAAAGATGACAGTAGTTTTTGGATCTGTTGAAACGGACAGCCAATAAGATTCTCACAATAAGATTCCAGTATTGTATCTCGTATCATTGACACAATATTTAGCCCGTAAATCCTAACATCAAAACAGTTTGGAGTAGCTGCGATTTGTTGCACACAACTCAGTAAACAGACGCAGACTTGAGTTTGGTTTCAGAGTTTTTATGTATTTCAGAAAAAAAAAGATCGACATGAAAAGCAAACAGTTATTCAACAACAACAACAACAACACAGCAAGCAAGGGAAAAAGTCTTAATCCTGAGTTACAAAGCCAAAGAAAGTAACTCTCATTTCATGGAGCTCGATTGAAGTCAGTTCGGTGAGCTCTGATGAAGTCGTTAGATTACCCCCCTTTCCCAGCGGAGTACAACTACGTAGCGAAATGTTTGACAATGTTGAAAGCAACAAAACTGAAAAGAATATCATCGAAATCAGGTGGCTGGCGTGAAACGCGGCCCAAGCGAGTTGTCAAACGAGGAGGATCTCTAGCAGGAGATGGTGATGGTGCAGTGGACGGTTCTGCAGTGCTTGTTGCAGAAATGTGTTGTCTTTGACAATTCTGGTGAAACATCAGCTGCAAGTGAAACCTGTTCTCTGAAGTTGTGAGCAGCGTGACAAATGCAGCTTTGAGACGGTAAACAGACAGCTCTTCTAAACAGCCTTGATGTCAAGGGTGTAGACTTTGTCATTAGTGTAAATGATGTGGTAAGGGCCGTCATAGGGAGCGGGTGGCGGTGAGCGTCATTTCGGACGTAGTCAAACCCGGTGGAGGCCAGGTTTCAAGGCATGTAGACAGACTGTTTCCCGTGAAATGTTGGGGCTGGTGGCAGCACAGTGCGCATGGTGTGCTGGAGATGTTTGATTAACCTCGAGTCGGGCTCCATGGTGCGTGCATCTAGCGGGCTGAAGAAATTCACCAGGTAGGCAGAGTTGAGCCGTAGACAAGTTCAGCAGGTGAACATCCAGGGTCCACCCGCCAAGAAGAACATATCCCCAACAGGACCAATGGCAGCTCTGCAGACAATTAGCGGTGGTAGTTCGTGCTTAGAGTGCTGCCTTCAGCTGACGGTGGAAGCGTTCAATCATCCCATTTGCCAGTGGGTGCTAGGCTGTGGTTGTGTGAACTTTAATGCCCAAGAGTTTGTTGCACTCAGCTCTGAGCACTGGGGTGAATTGCCTTCCTCGATTGGTGGTAACGTCTTCAGGACACTAAATCTGGCAATCCAGTGATGGACAAGAGCTGTGGCTAAGGTAGAAGCATGAGCATCAAGAAGAGGGATGGCCTCTGGCCACCTGGTCAAGCGGTCAATGATGGTTAACTGGTAGGTCATAACTTGACTGGCTGGCAAAGGTCCGGCAAGGTCCACATGTAGACTGCGGAAGCTGGCACTTGAAACCGGGTCCTCCACCAACGGCGCCCGTGTGGTACGATAAATCTTGGAGGACTGCAAGCATGGCGTTCCTTACACACCACGTGCGAACGTCACGCTTCATGCTATGCCACACGAAGCGCTGGTGATGGTCTGGTGTGTGGGGTGTGACCTGCATGTGCGAGTCCATGGATTTGATCAAACACTGGGCGAATGCATGGATTTAACCAAATACTGGGCGAGTGCATGGATTTGATCAAACACTGGGCGAGTCGATGGGATTTGATCAAACACTGGGCGAGTGCATGGATTTAATCAAACACTGGGCGAGTCCATGGATTTGATCAAACACTAGGCGAGTCCATGGATTCGATCAAACAGTGGGTGAGTCCATGGATTTGATCAAACACTAGGCGAGTCCATGGGTTTGATCAAACACTGGGCGAGTCCAGGGATTTGACCAACACTGGACGAGTCCATGGGTTTGATCAAGCACTAGGCGAGTCCATGGGCTTGATCAAACACTGGGCGAGTCCATGGATTTGATCAAACACTGGGCGAGTCCATGGTTTGGCAAAACTTGGCGTGTGACACCTGTGGACGTATCACACAGCAGAGTTGATGTGTCAAAACTGGCCTTGACTAGGGCTTTCTTCAAAGTGTTGTACTTGTTATCTGTTGGTGGGTTGGTGAGAATGGCCTGGACTTCCTCTGCTGTGTTGCTGTCAAGTGCACTAACAACATAGTCATATTTTAATTGGCCTGTGGTGTCAAACTGGGCTTCCACACTGACAAACCAAACCTCTGGTGACTTAGTCCAAAATTCTGGTTGTTTGATGGACACTGAGTTGACCCGGTTAGATTGGACATTTAGAGCCTGCAGTTGTGTTACTAAGTCAGGTAGAATAGATTTCGGAAATATTCCTGCGGCTAATTTTGACATCGTATCACGTCAGGGTCACCAATTTTGAGTAGCTATGATTCGTTGCACACACAACTCTGTGAACAGACGCAGATTTGAGTTTGATTTCATATGAAAAACAAACGGTTACTCAACACAACAAGTAAGGCAAGGAACACTTAAACTTTATTAGAAAGACAATGAAATATGAAAATAACTCTCAGTTCAAGGAGGTCGACTGAGGTCAGTTCGGAGAGCTCCGATGAAATCGCTACAAACAATTTGAACACAATGCCCTGTTATTATTATTATTTTTTTTTTTTTTGGTCTACATAATGTCACAGTTTTCACAACGATTGTGTCTTTAGACCTACTTCGTTTCAATACAATTTCAATAAATGGCAAAATCTCGGAATAGACGCAGCAAGGGCAAAGTTTTCAACTTCACTATAGTTTTGTTCTGTTTGGTTTCGTTTTCAATTCGTTCAGCTCTTCTCTTTCTCTCCCTTAGTTCTGTCTGCTACGTGCCAAGACTTGTGTCTCTGCAAATGCTTTCCCTGTCCCATAATGCAATGTTGTCAGACCATATATTTTTTTTTTTCCTGTCTCCCCTTCGCCTCCCTCCATAAACAGTTTCCTGAAGGACTGTTTTAACAAGACTACTGTCTTGTTATAAGGCCATTCCAAGGAATACCACTATCATTATCAAAATCATTATTATTCTGGTTACGCATAATAACACAACAATTGTTATCTGCACAGGAAATTCATGAGGAATAAGTGTGCTTTCATATGCGTAATTTCGTCTGTACCGATGTGCAAATACGCATGCGTATTATGTATACGAAAAGAACATTGTGTTCGTGCCAATGCTCGTTTGCAGTTTCATTGTTGTGACAACAACACGCTGTTATCATTGTGACAAGGTACTTTTGTTTGACTTCGTGCAGCCCGCTTGAAGGACAGGCGTTATGTAAATGTATTTCATCATCATCACTGGTATAAGTAGGCTATTCTCCTTCTTCTTCTTAATATTATTATCATCGTCCTTATTATAATCATTATTTATCATCATCATCATCATCATCACTACTACTACTACTTCTACTATTATTATAACGAAGCACGAAGCTGAAGGAACACGGAACTCGCAGACGTGCGTTGTCACGGATGTGCAGACATTCTCAAGCGCGAGAGCGGAAATCGAAAAGCAGTCAAGCGTTTTGTTTGTACTTCTGTCAACGAACCTTTTGGATTCTGCCATTGCCTTGTCAAACAGCCGCCTTCAAACTCGCACATTGCCGGCCTGGGCTGAAACTATGCTTCATCAGTTGAGAGAGAGAGAGAGAGAGAGAGAGAGAGAGAGAGAGAGAGAGAGAGACTAACAAATTTAATCCTGAATGTTTCATGTTTGCATCTTATACAAAACTTGATGGATTTTCCTGAGCAAACGGACGTGTGTGAGTGAGTGAGTGAGTGCGTGCATGCGTGCGAGCGTGTGTGTGTGTGTGTGTGTGTGTGTGTGTGTGTGTGTGTGTGTGTGTGTGTACGTGCGCGTGTGCGTGTGTGTGCGCGCGCGCGCGCGCGTGTATGTGTGTGTGTGTGTGTGTGTTTGCGCGCATGTTTGTTTACACCTTGGAATAGCCCGACTGGGCTCTCAATCCTAAGAGATAAAACTCTTCTCTCTCTCTCTCTCTCTCTCTGAAACACACACACACACACACACACACACACACACACACACACACACACACACACACACACACACACACGGGGGCGCACGCGCTCGACTTTTATTTTTATTTTTTTGTGTGTGCGCTCGACTTTGTGTGCATACACGCATTACACAATTCCTCTCCCTTCTCTCCCCTTTTCTAATGACGCTTGGAGAAGTATAATTATTGTTTCCAACGTCACCATTCTCAGCCATGTGGAGTCATACTTCAATCGTTGCTGTTCATGTTTAGAACTGTTCCATGGACGGCTACGCTTCATTTTGCCCGCCAGATCCCAACCTCCGCACACACTTTTTCGACCCCCCCCCCCCCCCCCCCCTCTCTCTCTCTCTCTCTCTCTCTCACCCTTTTCCATTCCGCCACCTGCGACCCCTTCCCCCTCCCCCATACCCTTCGCTGAACATACAGAGGGAAGATGAGTGAACGGCATGACAGCAATACATGCACATAGTC
>JADBJO010000927.1:415000-422500 GCA_016801955.1 Conus betulinus
GTTTCGATTTTATCATATAGTCTTGCCGACCATTTTGAAATCTCTCTCTGGGCAAACAAAAGAAAAATCTTCGTCAAAAATGAATCAATGAAACCAGAAGAAGAAGAAGAAGAAGAAGAAAATCTTTGTGGGCTGTCAGCGCAAATAAAAAACCTTCGTCAAAATAAATATACAAATAATAATAACGATAATAATAGATATAATAATAATAATAATGATAATAACAACATATATATAATAATAATAATAATAATAATAATAATAATAATAATAATAATAAAGACACAAGCAACAGGCTTGAGACTTGCATAAGTCTAAACTGTGAAGTTCATCAACTCCCACTTGTGTAAAAGACAGTAATACATCCAAAGACATGCGCATCTTTTAGATAGTTGCTGTAAGCAAAGAATAGGGTACGTGACGAACCAGACTGTCTCAAATATAACATATCTATATCATAAGACAATACGATATACTATAACATTACATCATGTCATATCATATAATGTAATATATGATAATATGATACGGTATGGTATAATATAATATAATATAATATAATATAATATAATATAATATAATATAATATAAATATGATATAGTATAATATAATATAATATAATATATATGATATTATGTAATTTGAAATAAAGTTTGCAAAGTAGATAGTTTACAAGCTCAAAGGAACTAAAATGATTTGAAAAAACCTCCCTTATTCCTATTCACTTCAGATTCCTTACCGATACCTTTGACATCATCTATGTGATGATTTGGTGGGTACCTCTTTCAAATAAAATTTACGAACGTTTCTTTAACTATGACTCACAAAAAAGCCTCATCATGCATCTCTCTCTCTCTCTCTCTCTCTCTCTCTCTCTCGGGGGTCACGTGGTTTGACACGAAGCGACAGTGCGCCATGTATTTCAGCTGCGGCAGCTGTTCAATTTTCCTGTGAAAATGCCAGTTACTGGACTTCAGCCACTTTCAGACAGCCCTAAACGCCCTCTGACTGATAATACCGTGTCAAAATTACAGGAGAAGGCAACAACACGGTCGTCGTTCTTCAACTGAAGCCAGCCAGCCCAGTGTCAACAACAATGGCGGATCCTGTGGTGAACCGGAGAACGTAAGTTCAGAATTATAGGAAGAATGCCCCCCCCCCCCCCCCCCCCCCCCCCCCCCCCCCCCCCCCCCCCCCCCCCCCCCCCCCCCCCCCCCCCCCCAGGTGCGACGAGATAAAGAGAGAGCAAAGCAGCAGAACAGATGACCTGAACAGGCTGGTGCTGGTCTCGGTACCACTAGTGATGCTAATGAAATGGCAGTGCTTAACACCGAATCGGACCAACACAGTACACAGCAATAATATCAAGCCGATTCGGGATGATGGTGACACGTCGCATACTCAGGATGCGCATCTGTCTTTGCGCTCCGATCTGTCGGAGTGTAACATCAGTGACCCAGAAATCAACCCGTCACACATCGACGTAAGTCCAGAACAAACCATGACAAAATTGTCGCCGGTTTTGACACGGAGAGGTTTAGGATTAAGTCGGTTCTCTGACAGATCGACAGGTGCAGAGACGATTGCGCGATTTACACAGAAACAAAGCGTTTCGGAAGGTCGTTTTTCATCAAACGGATGATGTGGATATGCTGCTGTGTGAATCAGATGATGTTGTTCTGGTATATTCCTGCAATCCGTGCTCGGAGGACGATTGTTTATTCTTGTTCGTTCAGCAGGAAGAAAGACACATGTCATCGGAGGAATATCTTAAACTGGCCAACCTTCGGAAACGGAAACGCATCAGCAACACGAAGCATGCAGAGACGCAAGCACGTGCTGTATGGCGGATGCACGCTCTCCAACGACTGATCCAGTTCTACCTAGGGTGAACTGACAGTGGACACATACCAGTAACATTTTCAGGTTCGCGATTTGTCTTGTAAAGTGAAAGAAAAAGACATTGGTGTGGTTTCCATGTCAATAAAATCGAAATCGAGTCGCGTTTCGTCGTACATCGCGCCGATTTGCTAAATGGGCTTTACAGCTTAATAGCATTGAACTTCGTTCGTTCGTTCGTTCTCTCTCTCTCTCTCTCTCTCTCTCTCTGTATATATGTGTGTGTGTGTGTGTGTGTGACGAGAGAGAGAGAGAGAGAGAGAGAGAGAGAGAGAGAGAGCCCCTGTGTGCCCACTGGTTCAAAATCCTTTTCTGTCAAAAATGCGCTCCTGCCGCGCTTCTTTTCCGACATAGCATTCCTTGCACACCACACTGCCGTCAGAAGAGGAGATGGGGCACCTAAGTGGCTCCTGTGTCCTATAGTGCAGAACCACAAGCATTTAAAAGGAGAGAAAAATAGCAAGCAAACCACAAAATACTTCTACCGACAGATGTACTCTGGAAACTACAACCTGTAAATGCTGATCAGTTCATGTTGCGCACAGAAGGCTTATCGTGATGTAAATCGATGGGATTTTTCAAGTCGAATACGTCTCTTGACTCAGTGCTATCTTAAGGAGCGTACTCAGACTTTCTCAGACATTACAAAGGGTATTTTTACTCTCAGCTCAGCTTTTTAAAAGGTACGACGATTTGGGATGGCCTTTTCCTTTCCCTTTTCCCCCAGCTTCATGCAGTCCTTTAAAAAGTTGTACTGCAGGTAGATTTTCAAAGACGTGTCGGAACGGCGCTTCAAAGTCTGGCCATCGTTGTCAACGTAGAGCCAGCAATGTTCGGAAAGTCACACAGTATGAAACTGCAGTAACCCAAGTTTCCCCTTTTCTCCTCTGCAAAACAATATGGTTCCTTTACTTCCTTTCACCTTTAAGGGGTGGTGGAGAGTCCAAGCCATGAGTCAAAGAAAGCACGTCAACATCTTGACAAAGCATGAATCGCTGTTTGGACGCTGTCTCATTGGGCGCCAGTTCTGACAACGGCCCAATGGTCCAATCAAAGTCTTCATTTTGTTGTTGTTGTTTGTTTTTAGCTTAGCGGAACACAGCCTATAAATCTATTGTGTGTTTTCTGTTTGCGAGGCGTCATGACAGGATAAGTCTGTAGACCGAAGAAGCAACCTCAGTTGACTTTCAGCCTTCTAGTACCTTCTAACACAAACAACTGTTCACGCAAGTTCTGATGATTATAAATGGTGAACGCACGCACAAAGGATTTGTGATAACAGGCGAAAGTCAGGCGGTCCAAAAAGTTTTCAGACGGTGTTTTCGAGTCATAAAGAGTGAAACATGTCCTTACTGACTGCAGGGACACGGAGTACTTTGATGTTGTTGAAAAAAAAAAAGCCGACACTGATCGTGAGAAAAGAGGCAATCGGTGCTTGAAAGGGTCCCTAACAACAAAGTCCGAGAAGATGAAAGCACCCCAAAGAACAAAAATTTTCTCGGCAGCTGGTATAAAAATCAACCACAGAAAGAAGGGAGGCCCTCATGGGAGGTATTTTGTATCATATTCTATGATAATGAATAAGACTGTAACTCAAAACAATAAAGTAGCTAATCATTTTACGACACAACAAATGAATAGAATGAATTTTATGTGGACTGAAAAAGTAAACTTTATTTTGCATGAGTATATAAAGATAAAACTAAATCAAAATAGCTTTATATATTTGCTATTTATACTTTCAGTGCTGACTATGCTTCCTGCTTAAAGCATTGTCAAACAAATTTCCAGGCATGCAAAGACGCGGATTATAAGTGACACGGGGAGATATCTTTTGCAGAAAAATAAGACAGCGCACACAGACAGTACCGATAGCCTTTTCGTGTTTAGTTTCTCCCCCCGCTGTTTTAAGGAACTCACTTATTTCGTGGAGTTGCTGTGCACGGCGTCGTAAACAACGCATTCATTTCGGAAGCGAAGAGATTCCAAATCCCATTTGCTAATCTTGCTCGATACGTGTCTTTTCTCCTCCACCGTCCCTCCCTTCCTCTCATATCAACAAAATATTGCTTCAGTTCCCACGGTCTGCTTCCCAGAACAAGACACTATTTTGTGTGTGTGTGTGTGTGTGTGTGTGCTGTCCCGTCTTCTGTGGCAGCCAGTGCATTGCACCCACGCCGCTCCTTCCGACACCCTGTGTCCACAGACGCAACCCGGCCCGCTCCGCCGCAGGCCCGGTACCGGCAGTCCACAGGGAGCAATCAATATCAAGAGACAGCCCACCGGAGGAGAGACACGTACTGCACTGCTGCCGAGTCACTTCGGTGGTGTTCAGTGGCGCCTGTTCTGATCCAACATACGCAGGACACCACCTATTAAGCCCGCTACTGACGACAATAATTGCCTAGTCGCGGAGTCGGTGTGAGTGAGCTGTCCCTCCGGAGGGGGCGAAACCACGTCCGACCAACGACAGTCCCCATGGAGTCGCTGATGTCTGGCCACAGACAAGAAGAGAACATTGAAAATGTGGTCACCATGAGAGCAGAACATGAAGGGACACATAATTTGAGACTTTTTTTTTTATGCTGATCAATGAGAAAGAGGATGATGAAGATGATGCCACGAATTTCCGTTTCAGTCTGAGACTGCATGACAGGGTTGAACTCTGTGCTTATTTTCATAATATATCCCGCGTCAACCAGGCCCCAGAGATGCAGATATCTGCAGTTTTGGTCAGGAAGTTTAAGCAAAATTCTCAGAGACGCATCCATTAAGAGTATGAAACTCGACTGTGTGGTCCCAGTCTTCCCAACTGAGCCTGTAGCAAACTCAACTCTGGGTAGGAGCCCGTCGGGGCAGAAAAATCCTACATGACTCTGCTGCTGGGAATCGAACCTACAACCTCCTATCCGGAAATCCGCAACGCTAACTACTTCGCAACGACGGCTGGTACAAGAAATTATTCTGTTTCAATGATGTTAGTGGCGGCATGTCAATTACGAATTATCAATTGACGAAAGCCATGAATACTAACAAAAACAAAAGTCGTTGACTTAGACATGCATAGCAAGTTGACAGCCCGGATAATTACACACTGAAGTAGTAATGGGGTACGTACATATCGAGTAGCGGTTAACTAGAATTGCGAAATATAGCACCTGCCCGCTTGTGGTTGGCAATCTTATATCGTTCGCACAGTAAGTGCAATCCACTTGCAAACCCATTAGAGTCAAATAATGTCTTAAAAAAAATTCATCCCGTCCAAAAACAAATCGGAGTGAGATCATATATAGGTGCTTTGGACATGTCGTTCTTGGTTGGTCCTGCCCATATAAGAATGTCTCCAATCATAATATCCTACCAATGAGTGGGCCTACATAATGATGAAAGCTATTCGCCCGCTCTCCTGACACTGTGACTGTCATGGCTACCTCTGGGTTGGTCCTTGACGGCAGCGAAAATGTTGGGCTGAGCCAGGGCGGGGAAGAGCCAACGACAAGACAGACGACACACGGGGTGACCCAGCCGCTTGTTGTTGACCGCTCGTCGTGCGCTGTGCAGGTCTCGGAACACGACCACTGCTGAATTAACTTTCAATGAGCCGCACACGCTCAAGATCTCCCCAAAGCCCGACATAATGTATCTGTTCGACAAACAGAATGCAAATAACCAGTAAAGATACGTGTTGGCTTTGGTAATCTGTTAGGTCGTACGCGGCAGCTAAATCTGCTTGCTTTTAGTGAACGATTTAAATACCGTTTTAAGATGCAAATAAACTGCAGGCTAATCTGGATAATCAATTATTGTTTAGGAGTAGAGATCAATCATGTTGTCAAATGCCTCTCTCTGTTTCCCTTTTTTCTTTCGATTTTGTTGTCTGCACCAAGACAACCAAAGATAATTGAAGTCATGACTGTAGAGAAGGAACAATCCAATCGCGGTCATGACTATAGAGAAAGAACAATCGAACAAATAAATCGATAATTGAAGTCATGACTGAAAGAGAACGAACAATCGAACAAAGTACTTGTTAACTTCAGGATGATCCAGTGTATCCGTGTGTGTGTGTGTGTGTGTGTGTGTGCGTGTGTGCGTGTGTGTGTGTGTGTGTTGGGTTGAGAGTGGGAGAGTGAGGGGGTGGCGCGGCAGCGGCGGAGTGGTGGGCTGTTGTTGGCAAAGAGTGTTGGAGGGGCGTATGTGTGGGCAGGTAAAGCTAAGCATAAATTTCTGCTTTTGATATTAGTAAATGTAATGGATATGCCCCTCGTCTAAAGGTTTTTAGGTAAAGTACCATAACAAAAAACTATGCACCTGTCTATGGGCTGCTTATATCAGAAAAGTAAAAAAAACATACCTACCAAAACATGCAGCTATCACATACACTGAAAGGGAAGCTGAAGGCAGGAGGGCGGATGGAGGAAGAAGGGGGCTGCGGATGAAAGGAGGGGGAGAGCAGAGAGATAGTGAGAACCTACTCAGCACACATGATCATACCTTTTGACGATTTGATAAGAACGATGTATGGATTCGCATTGATGTAGGCCACCCATGCCCCCAACACTCATCCCTCCCTTTTCAATCTCCTGCCCCTCCACTATTCCATCCATTGACTGTTGAACCAGTGCTTTCCAGAGGCTCGCAGAATGACGGTGTATACTGAACAGGTATGTCTGTCGTTAAGAGACTGGCTTTGGCGGGGAAGAGGAGAGGGGAGAAGGGGCGGGGGGCGATGTAGGTGTGTGTGTGTGTGTGGGGGGGGGGTTACTGTAATCACTGTGTCCTCTATGAAAGGATGGTGGGTCTATCTTGTGCATCCATTTCTTTGACGCTGATGTCGATGATGAGACGACTTTCTGCTGGAGTAATATCAAAGAAGGCAAATTTAGTTGTTCTGTACTTTGCAATGAATGTATGTGTTGGGTGCAGGATGTTAGCCACTGGCGAAAATCGAACAGCTTTTGCTCCCAATCAAGCCAGAAAAGTGTTTGTTTTCCAACGTCGCCAAGGACTAGTTTCCTGGTCATGGTGATGCCATCAAAAGCTGTTCTTTCAACCAGACTTTTCAGGTGTTAGCAACAACTGGCATAAAAGGCGTCCTCATGTAGTGTCTACTTAAGTGAATGGCGCTGTTATTTACGATGTAACTATAACTATTTCCACGAGGACATTCAGTAATGGCATGTTGATTGATGATGGGTTAGACAATGAAGATCAAATTGAGCAACACCCTGACCTGTGGGGATTTGATGGCACTTCAGAGTTGCGTTTTGATGGGCACATCTGTGAAAAGCTTCCAGTAAGTGAATATACTAAAAGGCTGATGGTTGGTTGCTCAGTTGTTTATAGTCTGTTCATCTATATAGATGATCTTAGACTCTAACTGCATTTTAAGATTACTGCATAGACAGTAGGTTAGTAACGATCACAGAAGAAACAGCCAATCAAAAACAAAACAAGCCAACAGAACACACAAAAAGGATTTTGAGGGTGGAAGGCTAGAGATTGAGGGTAGGTTAGATGCATATAGATCGAAGGGGTGTGGGAACTGGAAAGAGTTACAGGAAGCTGAAAGTTCTTTTTAGGACGCAGACGATATCGAC
>JADBJO010000927.1:427500-437500 GCA_016801955.1 Conus betulinus
CTAAGTTCATCTCTGGAAGACCAGTAGTTTCTGATTTTAGTCGGAATTTCCTTTACGGTCTCTGGCCATCCCTGGTCGATGATTTCTTTCAGCAGGCTGAGTGTTGAATCTCTGTCAGCTTCTTTCCTGAGTTGCTCTTGTTTTCCTCTGGAGAAGTTGATCAGAGCAACATCATCAGATTTGATCCCTTCGGGCGTCATTTTGATTCCGTCAATTCTCAGGTCTAGTGGGACACTGTCATTTGTTGTGAGGACCAGGCAGACGGAAGAGAGTGTCCGACAGTAGCGTGGTGTACCCTGGTCTGTAGAAGAGGTGGAAATCATAGCCCTGGACCTTGTATAGCATTCTCTGTAGACGGGGCGGCGCTCTGTGAAGCGGCTTGTCGATATTTGGTTAGTTGATCTGAGTTTGATCCAACGTTTTGGATGCGAAAGCGATAGGGTGGTTGTTCCGGAGTAATGCGGCACCAAGTCCTCTTTGGTTTGCATCAGCCTCAAGGGCGACAGGTTTCTTCAGGTCATAGTATGCCAGACAGGCACCAGAAAACTATTGGTCTTCCATGGATGAACTTGGAATTGAAAATGGGATCATCTTCAAGGGACGTCAAGTTTTCATCCTACCGCTGCCACCGTAAACAAGATAGCATTGTGTGTTGTTTACGTCATGTTCCGAGCGTTGACTGTTCGTAACTCCCGTAACGGAAGTTACACAATAATTGTCATGGAGATCGTTGTCAATATTAAGCAAGGGAGTTAACTCTGTATACTCTTGTCGCCGAGTTCAATACCACAGCAGGTAACATTCCTGAGTATTTGATACTGGAACATAGGATTAATATATGGATCATGACGCGGCATGCTCAGTGTCGCAGACAGTTGCGGAAGTCAAAGGAAAGAGAGGGGAAGGACGGGAAGTAGGGGTCATGACAAGATAAACTAAAGAACTGGGGGCGGGGGGGGGGAGCGTTGATGACATTAGGAAAAATCGCAGATGAATGTGGAATTAGGGGTGAAGGGAGGGAGTACATGTTTAAAAAAATACTAGGGCGTCTTGGGTGAGGCATTTGTGTGTGTGTGTGTGTGTGTGTGTGTGTGTGTGTGTGTGTGTGTGTGTGTGCGCGCGCGCGCGCGCGCGCGTGGGTTCAGAAGCATCCAGACCGCCATAACCACCACCTCAATCCCCTAAAATAAAAAAAAAAAAAAAAAATTCAGAACGTAAGCTATGTTGGTGTTTTTAAGTTTGTTGAAAATTGGTAGATTAAATGCTGGTATGGGAGATGCAGGAAGACTACCTCCACCCCCACCACTCACCCATAACCCCCACCGGAATCCCCCTGCTCCTACGCCACTGATGGTGTCGTACAAAAACTTGGTGTTAAGCATTAAAAGTGACATGCACATACTTGCCTTAGTTGGTTTATTCTTCAGCGGACATTTGTGGACGTGCTTCAGGGTAAATCTGTACGGCGTCGATGATTTCAACCACTTACTTCTTTCCTCTCCTTCATCTGCTGATATTGTGCGAGTCCATCCGACCAACTGGCCAATAGTCGCCAAATTAGATCCAGAAGACCCTTTTATTTCTTGTTCGGCGTCTTTATACTGCCTGTAGTTCATAGCCTGAACTGCTCATAAATGAGAATCCATGGGACGACTGGCGCGCGATTGTGATTAAGGTCTACCTGCATAGATACCAATCTCCACCGAGTTTGAAGAGGATTGCAATGTCCTCCAACTCTGCCGATGTCATTGCAAGTGGGCCTACCAACTAAGCTATGTAAATAAAACGAACTTAATATGAAAATCCAATTTTCGTCGGACAGAGAGAAAAGGAGAGAGAAAATTTTCAGAAAATAAGTTGTGACGTACAGTTCGCATGTGTCACAAAAAATGACGGCATAATAATACTCTGACGTGTTTTTTCTATTTCATTAACCAAACATATCAAGCAAAAACAGCATATGTGTCACTGTGATGTACTATCTTTGTTAGAACTGCCAGTCTCCGTATCCTTCGGTTTGGCTCTGTTGTGTGAATTGCCAGTTAAAAGGACAGCTATTGTTTAGGTTCATCCATCACTGGAGCTCTCCTGAGATTGTGGCAAGAACTGCACAAACAGCAGCTGAAGTGGCAAAACCAAAACCTATATGGAGGGAAAACCTGTCTTTGCCCCAAGATCCACCTAATGCGCTCCCTTGCCCTCTCAGTTTTTCTGTATGCATGTGAAACTTGGACACTCACAGCAGTTACAAAGAAGAATTCTGGCAACTGAAATGAGATGCAACAGAAAGATCTTGGACATCCATTACACAGAGCACGTGACAAATGAAGTCCCGTAGAATAATTCAACAAGCAATTGGACCCCACGAAGACCTACTGACAGTCGTCAAGAAGCGGAAAATGAAGTGGTACGGACATGTGTCCCGTTCAGCAGGCCTTACAAAGACAGTCCAGCAAGGAACAGTCCGAGGATGCCGCTACAGAGGAAGACAAAGGAAGAGGTGGGAGGACAATATCCGAGAGTGGACTGGAATGAGCTTAGCGGAATCTCAGCGAGCGGTGGAGGATAGGGACGGATGGAGGAGAGTGGTGGCCAGATCATCAGGGGTGCCCCAACGACAACAGACGATATCGAGGGATGGGTGAAGGTGAAGGAAAATCACTGGAGCTGAAGTCTCCCTTCTGTGCCATTTGTTGAATTTGTGGGATCTCCTTTCTAAAAGGTCAGTATCATATTATCCATGTATTCATAGCATACTTCGTACCTTTTGTTATAATACCGTACCCTCTGTGTGCCTATTATTCGAGCACCTCTCTATAAATGAATTAAATATGTAACTTCGTATGGGAGGGGAAGAGGAAGGGAGCGGCAGCGATATGCATGTGGATTGGGGAAGGGAGGGGGCGGGGGGGGGGGGGGGAGGGGAGAATGGGATGGTGGTGTCAGGAATAAAATGAACCGAATAAGACAAATGAGGTGGGAAAAAAAAAATCCACAAATACAGGAAGAATTTGTCACAAGCATAATGGTTGTTTATCTGGTTCTGATAAAATATAGTGGGTTGTGTGTTTGATAAAATACTCTAAGTGCTAAATTCAGCTCCTAGGCATATCCCTAAGGCAAGAAAACGAGATCAAGTCACATTTCTTTAACAAACTCTGCATAGGTTACCGGTTGAAGCACGCATTCAATGCAAGTTATCCCTCCTTTACCACAATTCTTTTTCGATCTCCTCCAGCTTATATTCCTGTCTGTCTAATCACCATCTCAATCATTCTTTACATCCACAGAGCATCTCATTTCCTGCATTCGGAAGAACAATACAATGATATTTGGAAAACGTGTGTGTGTGTGTGTGTGTGTGTGTGTGTGTGTGTGTGTGTGTGTGTGTGTGTGTGTGTGTTATTCATTCCTCTAAGACAAAAAGACAGCAAATGAATACATAAATAGATTTAAAAAAAAAAAAAAAAAAAAAAAAAAAAAGGAACTCACAACCAAAACTGAAATGTCAAATGAAATCCGCCTTCCCTCCCCACTGTCCCCGCCTCTTCACCACCACCCCCCCCCCCCCCCCCTACCCCCCGCTTCCCGTCCACAGTCCTCTTCTTTCACCTCTGCTTTCCTTTTCCCCTCTTGCTACTTCCACCTACACGTCGGTTCTTCACCAACTCCTCACCCTCCTTCAGACCCTCTTCCCTGACTGGTCTTGCGCGTGAAAAATGTTGTTGGCTCTACTTGTTTTAAAATAGAATGCGCGCGCGCGCACACACACACACATACACGCGCGCGCGCGCGGACACATACTTACGCACGCCCCCCCCCCCCCCCCCCCCCCCCCCCCAACACACACACACACACACAGGGTTATAAATTAGTCATGACAAACGGCAGCAGGTTTGTTCCTTCACAAAAACTGATTCACTGGACAAGGAAACAAAATGTCTCTGCAAACCAACAATTTGTTTGGAAAAGTTATGAGAGAATGAATTAAAAAAAAAAAAAAAAAGAGGATTGACTCTTGTGGACCTTACATTTGTTTTGTTTATTCAACCGCACCAGAGCATGACCTTTGGCCCAGCCAGAAGTGAAAGGCGTTATTTTGGTTGTCCCAGTCCTCCAATAGACACATATGCCTCTCAGGATTAAACTTTTGGTTTATCCCCGAAAACGGAATGTGACTACCTTGATGACTGGATGAAAAATGGTCATATCCGCAGAACCTCAGCCGTGAGTGGCGAGCGTTGGAGTTCTAATCGAAGAGCGAAAGAGAAAAGTAGCCGCAAAGTAAATATGAAAAAAAGGCTAGACCCGACATGCACGCACTCATGTAGCGCGCGCGCGTGCACACACACACACACACACACACACACACACACACACACACACACACACACGCGCGCGCGCGCGCGCGCGCGCGCGCGCACACACACACACACACACACACACACACACACACACACACACACACACACACACACACACGACATGCCTTCTTTCCCATGCACAATGTTTAAAACTGCCCAGCATGCACTGATAGTGTACAGTTTTCGCACTTTTTTCCCTTCCTTTTGACAGCCTGATATTAAAAAGTGTAACAGACTTCACTATAAGCCTAACTTAGAAACATTCGAGAAATGCCATGTTTCTGTTACTATAACAGTCTTGCCGACACACGGAAACCACATCAAACTCAATCGAACATAGGCTACTAAAATCGTGGATTTCGTACTAGTTGTCCTTGTACAGGATTAAAGATCAGATATTGTTTTAATTTTAGGTGGTATTGAAAATATAAACTATGCTCATTTCATTACTAGTTTTACACTTGTCGAACAGGCTGGTGAAAATACAGGACAGAGCGACTCAAGCTGTTTCGCATGTGTCATGTTCAGTTATTGACAGGCTAAACATGTTTAAAGGGAAACACGTCACAGGCCTGTGACACTACACAGTTTATTAAGGATACATCGTACAATATACTGTGAACTTCAGCTCAGTGACTCTCACAAGAGGGCATGCATATTTTGCAAAGCATGCTTAGAGTCAAAACTGTACTCTACCGTGAAAAAAAGGTGTGCAGTATTCATTCTGGTTTAACAGATTCGTAATTTTCACATCTCTTTTTGTAAAGCTTAAAAAAAAACAAAAAAAAAAACCTTTTAACGTCTTTTGAGCGTTACATATGCCTGCCCAGCGCTAGCCGACAGAAACAGACGCCAAGTCCTCAGAATCTGAAACATGCACGGGTTCTAGACGATTACGTGACAAACAACAACAACAACAACAAAAATGGAAGAAAAGATCGAAGGATTGCAAAGAAGCGATGACAAATGATAACAAGAAACAAATGAAATAACGAAAACAAAAACAAACATTGAAGAAAATTAAACCAAATACTATACAATTCAGTTTTCAATAAATGAAGATTCGATGGATACAAGATGCTGACGTGACGATATACGAACGCATAATTGACAAACTTGAAAGTGACACGAAGGTTTGAATATCTTGGATTGTTTACAAGTTAAAGGAAGGCGGAAGCAAAGAAAACTGCTTTGCTTTTGATACAAGTATGCGAGCACATAATGAAATACCAACCTTTTCTGTAAACCACCAGATCAGGTATGCATGGTTCAGTGGTGATCCAGCCACCCTCATTTTGGCTTTGGAAAACGTTAGATTTTAGTGTCCTTCATTTTGGTTTTGGAAAACGTTAGATTTTTTGTATGAGGATTCAAACTGAAATTTCCAACTCAATAAATTTAAATCAAACATTATATTTCTTATCAGTATTTTGAAAGTTTGTCAGACTCATTCATCCACTGGTGTGTAAGGCAGACGGCACTCTCATTAAAGGGAAGTAACTCCGAAGACAAGACAAGCACGAACTCTTAAAACTGTAATAGGAACTGAGGAAAAAGAAAACGACGTTTTTATGCGCGCGCACACAGACACGCGCGCGCTCACTCACACAGGCGTGCGCACGCACACACACACACACACGTACACGTACACACACACACGCGCGCGTGCGCGCGCAAACGGGAGCACGCACTAGAGAGAGAGAGAGAGAGAGAGAGAGAGAGGGGGGGGGGGGGGGGGGGGGGGGAAGAAACCTGCCTGTCAAACGGACCCAGGCGACGCATTACTGTATCTCATAATAATATGTAATAAAACAATTTAAAAAATAATAAAAAAAAAAAAAAAAAAACCCACTGATCTAACTTATGGAATCCTTTCATCTGCTACACGTTTTCTGTCTACACGTTTCTCCTATCTGTCTGTCTCACCTGTACGTCTATAAAGGCTCGGTACTGCATGACTTTCAAAATCGGCTGAATGGGTAATAAAAATGACTTGATCTTACCGTGCAGCCGTCTGTTTATCTTCCAAGCCTCCCTCTGTCTGTCTGTCTGTCTGTCTGTCTGTCTGTCTCTCTCTCTCTCTCTCTCTCTCTCTCTCTCTCTCTCTCTCTCTCTCTCTCTCTCTCTCTCTCTCTCTCTCTGTGTGCCAGTCTTTTCGATCACCTCTTTGTAGGGATGTTGGTTATAGATTTTTGCACAAGAATTTGATATTTGTTTCGTAGCTTGTTTCCCCTCTTATTTCCTCGTCAAAAGTACACCCTTGTGAAGACACTGACGAGCTCGCGATCAACTCGAACGCGAGTGCCGGAAACTCTGAATGTCTTTTCCCGCGTTGTCGTTGGGTTCAGTTTGCCAGTCCACGACCTCTGACTGAGGCAATACCTATCACGCGTGTCTGGCACGCTACGATAATCCATGCATGAACGAAATGAAAGATGAGTTGCACGGAAGGTTCCTAGTCCGATTTATCGATCGCAGAAGCACTGATAGGCGCTAGCTGAGAGATCAGGGTGCGCGCTTAGGGGGGGGGGGGGGGGGGGGGGGGGGGGGGGGGGACTACCGCCCATTCGCCTTCCAACGTCAGGGGTGCATTTTGAGGCTTTCCTGGGGTTCTTACCATCCCGCCTCCCCAAAAATTAATAATAATAAATAAGTAAATGAAATGAAAAATATGATAAATGAATAAAACAAAATAAATAAATAAATAAAATGAAGTAAAATGAAAAAAAAAAAAAAAGAGAAGTAATGAAAAAAAAATCATAATGACAATGTGAGGACATAGCGCGGTTCTCTATTCTATGCATTTGATTCACCGCATCTTACAGTAGACATGTAAAGATGAAATTGAGTAAAAGAGATTGCTAGTGTATTATAGACGCCCCATGCAAATGCTCCCTTAACTCTGAAGAAACATACAAAGCAATACTCCGCTTTTAACAAAAAATGCGGCTTGTCTTCCACATCTGCACCTGTTCCTCACACAGCCCGACCTCCTCCTCTCTCTCCTAAAATGTGCGTACGGTCCCTTGCCCCCCCCCCCCCCCCCCCCCCCCCCCCATTTTTTTTTTTTGTTTTTGTTTTGTTTTGTTTATTTTACTATTTGCTAAATCTGTTTTGTTTTTTTTTATTTTAGAAGTCCAATAGAATTTGATCCGTTCCTGTACATGATTTCTATCCTTTTTCTGTCAAGGACTGAATGAGATGAATCAGAAAACATTTCAATATTTAATGTAAGTGCCAAAACACATACACTAGGTGATACATATCGAATCGACCCTAAAATTTGATAGAAATGTCCAAAGGGACATTATCTTGGAAACGGGGCTTGAATTTTAAAGAAAAAAAACAAACAAACAAACCGTCATCCCTTACTAGTAATTTTGTCACGTTAGCGCTTTTAGCGTGGTACACCGCTACAAACTTTTCTGTCTACATTTTACGTCGCTTGCTATTTCAGCGTTTAGCCTGTTCATCTGCAGAAATAAATGTAGAATGCGAACACCACAAAACCGTGGTGAAATACAACTCAGAAGAACGCTGGTTGCTCGCTTGGTTTGTTTTGGGTGTAGGCCTTACTTCAGTTAGGCGTAACATCTGGAACAAATCGGCGCTGCTTACAAATCGGCGGGTTACACAACATAAACCTGGGGGAAAAAGTCATGACTGGAAGAGAACAAACAAGCAAACACAAACACACCACACACAGACGAAATAGCCTGTTCGATCTCATTTTATTTTCATAAAATATTGCACTGTGCATGTTGCATAAACAATTCAGAATAAATGAATTAGTGTCTCCGAACAATTTGTAGCACACATATAAGGCTGAGAAATACATGCACTATAAATCAAATTGGTAGCTTGTGATACACAGTGACGTCTATAAGTATAACGCAGACACGAAATAGTCCAGCTAAGCAGAAGCTTTGCGATTATCCAGGCTCTTGGTCTAAGTGGAGACAACTAGTGCACTGTTCTTCACTGCTGAAATGAATAACACGCATGTAGGAGACTTTTCCTTAGGTGCTTCAATTCATCATCAAGACATAATAAAAGGACTGTCTCAGACTTTGTCATGATCTGCAGACCTCTTTTAAAAGTCTCGAATTTTTATGCAGTTTATTACAGACTTAAGTGTGTCCGTCACAGTGATGCTACTGTTTCTGTGTGTCATTTTTGACTGTGATTTAATGAGACTTTCCAATGTGCCACCCACAGACACTGACAGTGTGTGTTGATTTTTTTACCTTTTAAGATTCGCTCCGTCGTTTCTCGTGTTAAAATTGACGACTAATTACCCGTTTACAAAGTCCTTGCAATAACGAGCCTCTCTACGAATCACTCCAGCAGCACTGGAGTACTTTTCAATAGGACAGCTACGAAGGGCCAGTTCTTCCCGATCACAGTCGGAGTCAGGCAAGGGTGCCTGCTATCACACTGAGCTCCAAGATCTTACAAACAGACTTGTCACAAGAGCAAGTGCCTACGGCATGGAGGTCAGCACATAGAAGTCAAAGGTCATGGTCAACAGCACGACTAACAGCAGTGCCAACATAACCATGAATGTGAGCCCCTGGAAGAAGTGACCAGCTTCAGGTACTTGGGAGCAACCCTGTCCAAAGATGGCACCTGCACAGCAGAAATCCGAATCAGGATCAACTCCGCATCAGCAGCGATGGCCAGACTGACAGAGTGTGTGAGGAAGAGCAACATCAAATTCCACACACAAAATTCCGGCTCTACAAGTCACTAGTGGTCTCCATCTCTTATATGGTTGCGAGACATGGACACTGATGGCCGAAACAGAAAGAAGAATCCAGGCGTTTGAGACCCAGGTGCCTGAGGAAACTACTCCGCATCTCCTACAAAGAACACAAGACCAATGATTATGTGCGGAACCTGGTCACTAACCTAGTTGGGCCCCCCGAACCACTTCTGGCAACCGTCAAACGACGGAAGATGGCATGGTTTGGCCGGCGGAAACAGAAAGGAAATAGATAACTAGAAATACGCGGGAGGGGGAGGGGAAGGTACGAACGAAAAAGGTAGAAACCAACAAATAATGACAAAACAAATGAACAAATATAAAAAGAAAGAAAAAAAAAGACGCGTTAAAAAGGTGAGTTGAAGTATGAGAACACTAGTAGTGAAACAAAAAGAACTGAACAGTAGAAAACGATATAGAGGAAAAGAACGTATAGTGTGCAGAGAAACATCAGCAAAAAAAAAGGTACAAAAGACCAGACCCTATAGGTTTTTTGTGGAAAAGGCCTTGGCTTAGTGTGAAAGATGGGTTCAACATTCGTTGACTGGTGTTTCAGCACATACACACGTGTGCCTGCATGTGAGACGACCGTGCGTGTGGTGCGTGTGTTTACTGGTGCCTCTCTCTCTCTCTCTCTCTCTCTCTCTCTCTAGGTGCGTGTGTGTGTGAGTGCGTGTGTGTGTGTCTGTGTGTCTGTGTGTGCGTATGCGTGTGTGTGTAGGCGTGTGTGTGTGTGTGTGTGCGCGCGCGCGCGCGCGTGCGTGTGTGTGTGTGTGTGTGTGTGTGTGTGTGTGTGTGTGTGGTGTGTGTGTGCATGAGAGAGAGAGAGAACCTGTGCCCCCCAAAGTGTGTCTTATATGTATGTGTCCGG
>JADBJO010000927.1:440000-467500 GCA_016801955.1 Conus betulinus
TCACATCGAAACTCACATGGAACATCCATATTGATTACCTTATAAACAAGGCAAGAAAAACTTTAAATTTTCTGAAAATTTTGAGCAAGCAAGCTGGTGCCAAGATGGAAAAAACATTGAAGCTCTTGGCTTTGGCATTAATTCGTTCTAAATTATCATACGCCCAAGAGGCTTTCTTTAGCGCACCTAAGTATTTGTTACAAAAACTACAAAGTGCAGATAGCAAAGCCTTCAAATTATGCCTAGGAGTTCCGGTATATGCCTCCACTTTGGGGACATACAGAGAAATACACGTTTTACCTTTAAATGAATATAGGAATCTATCACTTGCAAAATATTTCATGAAATGTTCAACCATGGAAGGTGTGAATGAAACGGACATATCTATAAAACCCAGAGAGTGATTATCCAAAAAGAGCAAAAAATATTGCCTCCTCTGTGCACTATCAGTTCATACACTGCTGATTTGTTTAAGAAAAGTAATACAGATGTTAAGTCTTTGTCAAAAACGTCTCTTCTAGATCCCATTCCAACTTGGGAAAGAAAGAGGGCGAAGTTTGATCTTGATTACACTGATACAAAGAAATCTTAGATAAATTTCAGCGAAATTTATTTCGCTGAAATTTATTTAAGATTTGTTTAGATTTCCGCCTGCATTCGTTTCACTTTGCAACTGATACAAAGAAAGCAATTCAGCCTTACATCTTGTCATATTTAACGAAGATGCAAATGCAAGATAAATATTCCAACCATCTTAAGGTGTACACAGATGGATCGTTGACGAGTAACAAGAGAGGCCGGGTCAGCATTTGTTATTCCATCGCTGAAAGTACAAAAAGCATATTTCCTTGGAAAATATCGCTCCATATTCGTAGCTGAAATGTTAGCGATACTTATTGCGTTGACATTTCTAATTGATTTACCGCAGTCATTTCAAGTGTTGTTTTTTGTGTAGATTCGCTGTCAGTGTTACAATCGATCAAGTTTTTTAATTCAAATTCAGATAACTTTATTTTGAAGGAAATTCAACATTTTATCCACGTCTTGTTATGTAAAGGAACAGATATAACTTTCTTCTGGGTTCCTTCACACTGTGAAATTTCGGGCAATGAACTTGCTGACAGATGTGCGAAAAAAGGCGCTGAAAATGGAACGAGGGTACAAACTATTTCCATACCGTTCACTTTGAAAGAGAGTCAACAAATTTTAAAACAAACAGCTTGGGAATATTTCAGAAATGGGCAGAACAAAGCTGTTACTCATGTTCAGACACAAAATAAACCTCTTTTTAGTATTGATCATTTCAAAAGCATCCCAAAATCTGCACATTTATGATATGCATCAATACAGAAACTTCGTTTCAATATTTCATCGATTGAAACTGGATGCTTTTAGAACTAAATATAGCTCTCTGCAAAAACAAAATGCATATGCGGGAACAAAACTGACAAGAGATCATGTTTTGTTCGAATGTGTGCCTCTCAGGCATTTCTGCCACATTTATCAGGCATGTCTGTGACAGATATTTTTTTCTGATATTGATTTTGCTTTGAAAGTTACTTTCTGCTTGATTTGTAGTCCAGTCAGGTATTTGCTTTAATCTGATATTGTTAGTGTGTGTAGGTTTGTTTGTTTATTCGTTTGTCTGTCTGATTGTTTTCTGATGTTATGTACACCACCCTCCGCTCCCAAGAACTCCTATCACAGGTAGAGTCTGACTTCCAGCGCTCAATGTATCAAATTTTCCAAACTTCAGAATATAGTGAGTTTGAGTACATCTACAAAAAACAACAAACCCGTCGGTCAACACTTCAAAAGAAATATCTCTAATAGAAGAAAAAGAAACTCGAGAAGATGTCACAGAATGTACAAGCACAGAACATAACAGTGACCAAACGCAAATGTCAAGTGTAGGTCACGTATCCAGAACAATACAGGCACCCACTTCACACATCATTTCAACATGCACAACCGCTCACTTCAACACATGCGTTGTGTATGCCCATTGAAAAACAGTACATAGACAGAGACATTCATAGAAATCTCAGAGAAAAAATTCTGGATTCGCTAAGAAGAAAGCAGCATCCACAAGACCTGAACACACATGACTGATCATTATTTATATGTACTGAGTTCCCTTGCATTTGATAAGCACTCAGTTGTTTCCCTCTGGTACAACAACCATGATGATCGCCAGAGAGAGAGAGAGAGAGAGAGAGAGAGAGAGAGAGAGAGAGAGAGAGAGAGAGGACAGGTAAGGTAAGGTAAGGCAATGTTGCTTACAGCCCAACCGACCGCAAAGGGCCACATCAGGGCTGCCACGGCGTTGAAGTGAACTCTCACGTCATTTGAAAAAAAAAAATGGGAAAAAAAAGTGGAGGGAGGAGAGATGTTAAGTGTGTGTGTGTGTGTGTGTGTGTGTGTGCTGGTATATTGGTTGGGGTGGGGAGTAATGAAATAAATCACAGCAAGATGTTTTAGACTTTGCATCACTTGATGATAAAATCTCTGTCAAGACGCAATTTTTCTTTTAGCATCGACCCAATGATGTCACTCCACTTTTGACGTGAACTATATAACATGTCGTCCTTGAAAAAGAGCAGTCGCTCGAAATATTAGAAAAAGAGGGTGAATATTGCTCGTTTTTTTGCCTTTTCACCCCCCCCCCCCCCCCCCCCCCCCCCCCCCCCCCCCCCGCCTCTGTGTGTGTGTGTGTGTGTGTGTGTGTGTGTGTGGTGGTGACAGAGAGCGAGACAGAGAGGTGTGTGGTTCGAGTGGCTTGACCATAAACTATACAGACTGACTTTACAGTTGTAAAAAAAAAAAAAAAAAAAAAGAAAAAAAAAGAAAAAAAAGAAAAAAAAAAAAAAAAAAAAAAAAAAAAGAGAAAAAAAAAAACCCTATAACCCAATAACGTCATAATATGCCGACATCGTAATGACGTACATTGTTGTTGTTCCACAGATCCAGAGGAGTTCGATTGTGAGCTGTCTGGCATTCCGTCATCTCCCACCTTCCTGACTTGCTGCTGAACTGACTCATTTTCGTTTCGAATTGACCTTTGCCGGAACCGATTCGTTTGTTCGTCGAACAAATATGTGTCTGTCGACCTGTTGGGCCTATCGTTTTAAGCGATGTTTGATGTGAAGAAGCGAGCATCTACTGTGAGCTAAACTTTGAGAAATTTTTAGCAAAACTTAGAGAAAATTTAACGGAAACAAGTTCTAGATTCAAAAGGCCGATCACACGCATTTGTGAGAAATATCAAGTAGATTAGGTATCTGGGATCGGTAAAAACAAGAGTTTCATTTAGAAAGATACAGTCAGCATCTGACCATCTAAATCATTCGCTGGTGCTCATTTTAAATGCAGACTTCAGATGCGTCAGGATTCGTGTGTCACAAATATAAGACTGGCATTTGACATTGATCTCGACGTTGAAAACAAAAGAAATGCCAGGAAATATAAGGGAGGGGTGGACCCGTGGACATGACCCCGCACGTTGCAACGGCTAAGGGACCCGACCACCGCTTGTCTTTCCGAGCTGTCCGCCCCAGCGAATCCTACGCCCGGACTTCCATCACCTCAGGCTTCACCACCCCCGGCATTATATCGCAAGACGACTGCAACTGTACGACGGACAATGGAGGTAAGACCGGGTCGGCACCGACCAGCGGGGGGGTGCCGACTTCACCCCGTGTTGCCCGAAGACTGGGGAGAAGCCCAACGAGCTTCTGCAGCGACTGTTCAGTCTGTGGCCATCCCAGCTGACTTCGTCCTACCGACCTCACGTTGTGGGCAACCCGGAGGCTACGGCCGAGTACAACCTGCGGTTCATCCGAGAGCTGTATCCCTCTAAGCGCAAGGGGCTGCGCCGTCGGGTTAGGGCGGTGGAGAGTGTGATGCATATGGATAGGAAGTCTCACTACAGTCTGAATCTAGCCAGCTGGCCACGTCATTAAGTAAAAATGGGGGCCTATGTCACACGGTATGTCCAGAGACGAGTTTCTCAGACGCGCGAATTCACGCGAGTGGTTCATAACTTACGCTAGCTGCGGGGGATGTATAAGGCGAAGGAAGACAAGTTCAAATTAATAATATAACTACTTCTTCAAACTCTTTCTTGTTGAAGAAGGGTCAGTGTTTCTGTCGTTTCATGCAACAATCGGAGAACATTACTACATTTCGTTCATCGATCACAAGACGTTACACTTGTCGCCCATTTCTTTCTCGCTCGCTGGAGAGAGCCCCCAAACGGTTTAGGGACCTTTCGCCGGTTTCCAGCCCCTCTCGTCGCAACAGTATGCTGTACAGTGGATTGTTGATAATTCTCGGCATTCTCGCCACCTTGCCTCTATGAAACTCCTCCCCCAGCTGACACACAAATTCCTAGGAAGCGAATCCAGTAATTCAGATAAAGCAAGTGTGGCGAAGCTGTTTATTACGCGGCATTTCGTATGCTAAAATACCCGGTTTGAGCTAAGCACTGCTTTGTCGACTGTCCGACTAGTGCAGTATTTGTTTGATTTTTCTTTCAGACTATAGACTTCTATAGACTTCAATTCTACACCGCATCCCGCAGGCCATGAAATAAATAGGCAGTACGTCTAAGCAAGTTTTTTTTTTTTTTTTTTTTTTTTTTAAAATTCCATTCTAAATTTCTAAACCGGGCATGTCGAAGTTCTCGTCCGTTTGATTTTCAAGCAATACATGGATTCATCAAACACACTTAACTACAACATGTCTCGAAGTTTCATCCATCATTCCTATAATACGAAACATATTTCGCCAACGAAGCGTTTGCACTACGGCATGAGACCACAGTTCAAATGGCTTGCAAATCAGTGTATGTTACAAAGGAAACATCTTGGTACACAATATTTTGGAGAAAAAAAAACCCCAAACAAACACAAAAAAGACTTTGCCGCTACCTAGTGACATAGGCCTCAACACACACACACACACAGAGGGAGAAGGGTGGGGGTGGGATGGGAACAGGAGAAAGTGATGAATGGGGTGAGGAGCTTTGGGGGATTTAAGATTTGTGTGAATGTTCTTTTCTTTTTGATGAAAGAAAAAGATTTGCAAAAGCTGCAATTGTAAATGTTTCTTTTTTCTTGAGATGTTGTGTTGGCATGCCGCATTAGCATGATGTAATTTGTTATTATGCTATGCTTGGAGATCATGTTTAGTTGTTTTATGTTTGCATACAGAAGTTGGCCTAACACACAAATATTGTCACACATTGAATACGTTGATATGCACTTTTCATGTATGACAGATGTACTCAGCATATCTTTGTAACTGAATGGAATGAGAATATTTCTTGTATATGTGAAAGGTACAGTCGCAGAATTTATCCACGTGACAGTTTTCAATGCACTCAGATGTATTTCTGGCCATGGCAAGTAAACAACAGATATTAAATCTAATCGGTAACAAATACTAATCATTGCCAACATACAGTCTTTAGTTACTGCTTGAAAAGATAGTTTGAATGTTGACTTTAATTAAAAAAAAAGAAAAAAAAAAAGGAAAAAACCAATGTGAAATAAAACCTAGTTGCTTGTCTGGACACTCACTCTTTGGACACTAAAATCGCGAATCCTGTTAGCTGCTGAGGTCTTTTGATATTAAAATTGAACTTCTTGATTCTAGTTATTGAATACTTCAATCCAACTTTATCAAAGGATTAAACATGTTTAAAAAGTATGCATGCAAGAAAATCCCGTAACGTGCAGTTTTGGTGTCCACTCATGCAAAATGAGCATCTGGTGTGTTTGAAAGAAAACCTGCCCTTTTTCAATTGTTCTTCACTACCTAGTGATATATGAACAAAGTATTATCAGTGATCAACTGCTTGCACAGAAAGAATGGTCTCTTCGTAAGACACCAGTCAATGAGATCAAAGATGTAGACGGTACAGAATAAGTATCTTACATCGCTGTCTCACTATCAGCTTTGTCGGAGTCCTGTTCATTTGGACAGGTTACTAATCACTTCCGTGTAGTACAGTCACCTCGTGCCATGAGAGAATCTTTTTTTTTTTTTTTCTGTCCCTGAGGATGGTGTAGATTTTGAACAGTTGTTAGAGCAATTTTGTGCATTTTTTTTTTTTTTTTTAATGTTAACAGAATGATTTACGCCCATGTGGTATTATTGAGTACATGAAAAATACTCATGGGTCTATTTAGCATGATATTTGACGTGGGTCTATTTAGCATGATATTTGATGTGTTAACGTTGCCATTTCTTTTTCATTTAATATTTTTTTCATTGCACGCATTGAGTTTTGTGAGAGAGGCATTACTTGGTGATGTATTCAGTCAAAACGACCCCACCCCCTCTTTCCCCCACACTTTATCCTGTGGACACCTCTCTCTGCCCCTTCTTCCCCAACCGATAACACACAGGCATTCACTGGAACAGATGACCTCAGCACATATCATGAGAGGTCCTTCGGTAGAAATCAGTTTTCCGTAAATTCTGTGCTGGTATGCTGAATTTCTTCCTTTCTGTCTCTCTCTTCTTTCTTTACTGTTGTCCGAAGTTTCTTCCGTCCTTATGGCCCATTTGCCAGTTTTTGTTCCAGCGAGTCTTAACTCAGTTATGCCAACTTTTTTGCCATAGTCTAGCAAGCGTAGATTGCAAGACTACATGCTGTCCGGAAAAGGGTATTAACAGTCTAATGTGTGGTGGATGATAGTTCATAAATCCTTCTCATGTGTATTTAAGTGGCACCATTGTGGTTTTATTTTTCTCATTTGATAAAGATCTGGCCAGAGGAAGGTGGGGGGTTTGGGTGGGGGATTACTGCTGCCCTCAGTGCAGTCTTGTTTCATCAATTGTTGAGCTATCAAAATGAATTATTGTGCACAGTGTACAAAGTGTGTATGGGAGTTGTCTTTGTTATGGGTTTTTTGTTTTCAGTTGTTTTTTTTTTTTAAAATTTGTTTTCAGGACTTTGATAAAAAGTGGTGGTTTTTTTTTTCTTTTCTTATGCGAGGACTGTGCTGAAAGATCTCCATGTGGTTGGCTGGCCTATAAAATATTTGAAATGTCTATTTCTGTTTCAGATACTGTGTTAGTTTTAGTACGTATGCTGGGTACTGATTTGAACCCCTTTGGCGTCCACTTCTTTATTTGATGAATGTAGAATATGTTGTGAACTACTGAACTATGAATGAAACTGATTAGTTTCTCCGTCTGTGTGTGTGTGTGTGTGTGTGTGTGTGTGTGTGTGTGTGTGTGTGTGTGCTGGTGCTGGTTTCCCGCAGATCTCATGATTTGACAGCAAAATTACAATGAATTTAAGCATGTTAACCTTGACGGCTGAATTACAATCAATTTAAGCATGTTAACCTTGATGGCTGATTTTGAATCAATTTAAGTGAATTAACCTTGTCTACCAATTCTTTGCTGTATCAATTTCATTGTCAACCAAAAAGATGTATATGTTACACTTAAGATGCAGTCAGAAGTCATTCATTGTTTCTTGTGTTTTCGTACATGAGTAGCATGGTATTTTTCAATCATAATCACATGTGGTATTCAAGATGAAAACACCCACCCCATCCTCTCCGCACCCCCTGTTATAAAGTATGCTACTGTAGATTTCACTAAAATCACAATCAACAGCCTACCCAGTTCCATGCATGTTTCTTTGTACTTTTTTCAAAGTGTGGATACCTGAGATCATCTTCAAAGATAACTTCTGATGCTTCTTTCAGAATTTAATTCACCACCCTCAGTCACACTGGAGGAAGACACATTCTCTGGTTATGACAAGGTATGCCACAAATTTTGTCAAGAACTCTACTTTATAATGTAACAAAGTCTTTTTTCTCATCCAAACTAAAGAGTAATAAATCAGCTTTAGTGTGATTCCTTCGTACATCCATTACTTTGACAATTCTAATTGAATTCTGGAAACTGCCAATTGGATGACAGGTTGTTTGGGAGACTGATGAGGAGAGAAGCTTTAGTTTTCCATTTTGATTAGTCTGATTAGCTGGTTTCATCTTGTGTTGTCGAGTAATGAATTAAGTATTGTGTAAGAGGATAATGAAGCTTATTGAACGTAGGAAAATGACCATTAGTTTATGATGACTATGTCTTATGGATTCTGCCAACTAGATGACAGACTGTTGTACTTTAAGAATAGAATAGTTACAGATTTATTTACCAATATAACAAAATGGTGTTGTACTCAAAAAAAAAAAAAAAAAAGAAAAACTGTTCTCAAGTTTGCATTTGTTGTTACTGCTTGCTGCATCTTGGTTCATCATTTTCAATTTGCAAATTCACTCTGCTTTATTCCGTAATGGGTTTATTTTTTTCTCTATTCCATGCCTTGCTGAGTAGAATGTTTACAGATGTTCTTGCCATTTCTTTTATCATAAAGTGAGAAATGTAAAATGGTAGACCTGAATGTATCATCAAATGTGTTTTTTACTATCTTAATTTCAACTTGGCTGAGCGTTTTTAGTTATTGTGTTAATTTTGTTTGCTTATTTTGTTTATTTGTTTTTTTTTTTTTTTTTTTTGGATTGGGGGGGGGGGGGTATTTGTTTAATCTACTTTTTTTTTTTTTTGGGGGGGGGGGGGGGGGGGGGGGGGGGGGGAGGCTGGGGGGGTAAGGGCTGCCAATCAACTACAGTAAGAGCCATTTCCCTTAAGTCTTCTGTAGGCATGAAAATGAGGGGAAGCCAGGCAATAACGCAATGAAAAAGAAAGCCCCAAAGGTCATGCGGGATTCTGCATCTTCCCAGTTGAACAGAAGACAGTCTGGGCGATAACTGGGTGATGGGTCCATTCTCCTCCAACAACTCCCAGTGCTGTTTCTTCATCATGTCACACCACTATGCAGCCATCGGCACCACTGTTCAGGACCTTGTTCCAATATGAATATCTCCTGTGTCAACACTTTATTTAGTTTGTGTCCAAAACACCATCATCATTAAAAATGATTTTTGAGAAAGAGACCATTCTGATCACATGTTTAGGTCTAGGTTACTCTGACAACATTCAATTCATTATTCAATTTTGTATGATCATTGCTATTTGTTCAGAGCAGCTGTCTTCTCTTCCCTATATTTCCACACCCTCTCCTCTGGTTTTGATGACTGTGCCCTTTCTAAATTTACACCATGTATGTAAAAAATGTTTTGAAACATTTTGCAATTTTTTTTATGACTAATTTTGAAATCAGCTTATAGAGAATAAGCACTTTTGAAGAATGAAACTGATACTTTATTTTCCTTCAAGATTGTCATTTTTGGTTAAAACAAAAAACAACAAACTTGCAAAGATACAGACACACACATATACACACCATACATGGCAATATCAGGTGCGATCACTCGATTGAAGCACGTGAAATATAGGCTCTTGTGTAGATACACAAGCTTTGGCTCTGAAAAAGGATCGTATATATCAGATGGCAACAAAATGGTCAATATTTCCAGATATTCAGAACAGACTTGCTAGTTAACCAATCTAATGATCTCTAGAGACCAGGGAAGATGGGCACTTAAGCCCGAGGAGCTGGCATTATGACATTAATTAAGAGGATTAGATCAGTTCAGTTGCTTTAAATTGGCGGTAACTAACCCCCTCTCTTTCTAAATTTTGCAATAAAATGGTTAATCAAGGACTGGGCAGAACTAGGTCAGTGAATATCAATACCACAAGTCTTGAATGTCAACCTGGATAAGACAAAGAGATGGGTACACAAGACCTGAAACTGACAAAGGTAGTCCCAGAAGACTAGAGAACTTCTGAAGCTGATTGAGAGCATAGAAAGAGTGACAACACATGTCCATCTGAATTACCGACAGCAATCCAGGAATTACTCTGGAAACAGAGATTGTTTCTGTCCATCCTAACATGGCTGAAAACAATTGGCTAGGATCCCAGTTTCCATATGAAAAAATGACACGTAGACGAAATGAGACACAACTCCGTTCACAACTGGTGCCTTGTTGATTTTTCTTGATGCACAGAAGAGTGTTGAAACTATTGGACAAAGCAGAGGATGTCTTGAACACCAACTTGAGATGTCCAACAATGTGCCCACATGCGAGTTCAGTCATTGAAAGTTATGGGCAAGCTGTTCTCACTGGGTAAATTTTATTATCCCTAAGTTAATTGTCTCCAAATTTGATGACAGCGCAGTTTTGCTGGCTCAGTTAAAAAAAAGTCTTTTGGGAATCATTTGTTTTCTTTCATATGTTTAACATTTTTGAGAATTTTTTTTTTTTTTTTGTATTTTGTTTTATTCATTCAATGTAGAAAGAGTTGTTTAGCTAATATGGATACAATGAAAATTGACTGTTTGAATGACATATTGCCTCTTAATTGCCACCTCGTCATTACCAATATTGGTCAAATGCAGCATTGCTGGCTCAATAAAAAAGATCTTTTGGGAATCTTTTGTTTTTCTTTCATATATTTATCATTTTTGATATTTTTTTGTTGTTGCTTTATTCATTCAAAGCAGAAAGAGTTGTTTAGCTAATTAATAAAATCATTTACAGATATATAATGAAAACTGACTGTTTGAATGACATATTCCCTCTTAATTGCCATCTCATCATTACAAATATTGGCAAATTATGGCTTTTCTTGCTGTTGACATGTTTTCCATTATCGTTCTAATCATTTATTAGAATCACTCCTAAAAAAGAATGGAAAATGTATGCAAAATAGTTTGGAGGGTATATGTATATCTGTGTGTTTCTTGGTACTCCATCTTCATTGTTGTCGCAATGGCACTTCACACATTGATAGGTAATCTAATCCACTGGAGATTGATTTGTAGCACATCAGTTGAAGAAATTAGAACATAGCATGAACAACCGGGTAAAAAGAAGTAGTATGTCATAACACTTAGAAAATCAGTTCTGACATTAAATTAACAGGTAAAGATTTAAGATTGTCAGAAGTTAAGCATTCTCAGACACAAATGAAACTTTAATGCCCATGAATTTTCCAATTTACCTGACTGTATTCTGTTCTAACCCATTTTGGATATGGTTGAAAAAACAACGACAAAATCTGAGAAAGTGAGCTCCCTTTAATGGGTATGACATGCTGAGTACATCTAATTTTTTTTCAAGCCCCTTCTCAGGGCTCGCTTCATACTTACAGCTCACTTCATGATGCCAGGGCTCCCTAAGACTTCGCTTTAGGAGCAAATCTTTCTTATAAGCACCATGCCTGATGAAGAAAAGCAACTTCCTTTTCCTTTTTCACACGACTATCGTCGTTTCCAGTTTAGGATTTCACCTCACTGACTTCCATCCAATTAAATCAGGACCCCAAGTTTAGTCCACAGGCATGGAGTTTCACCTTGATGATGTGCTGCTGTCTAATGCTCTTGTTTTTCAAATACACAGTGCTCTTGAAATGACTAGACTGATTAATCTTGATAAACACAATATAAGTACAGATCTTACATCACAGCTTAGCCAGGACATACAGGTTAATGCATTCTTCCACATTAATGTATGTATTGTATGGTTTTGTAATCCTTCCAGGAATAATATGTTAAGGAGGCTTAGTTAATCAATCATTCATTCGTTTTTTTTTTGTTGTTTGTGTGTTCTAAATCAGCAAATTCATTATCTTTAATCTGGTTTCCTCATGCACACAAAGCATACCAGTCACACTTTGACATTTGATTAATTAAAAAAAAAAAAAAAGGTCTTTATAATAATAACAGTAATGTATGGATTTTATATGGCGCAATTCTTGGGATCAACTCATTGCACTCAACACACACTCAAACACTCACACTGACATGTGTTCACACACACACACACACACACACACACACACACACACACCCCCAACCAACACAGCGCACACTTATCAAGTTCATCGGTTCAAGCGTAAACAATAGTTTTGCATGCAGTACATAAAAAGTCAGGTCAGAATAATAGACACAGCACTTAGATGTTATGGTTGAAAAAGGCTTCCCAAAGAAGTAGTGTTTTTAACTCTGACTTGAATTTAGATAATGTAGGCAGGTCACGTAAGCTGTTAGGAAGAGAATTCCAAAGAGTGGACGCGCTAAAGCTTTGTGACTTTTCTTCATGCTCAGCATTTATTGTAACAAGACACTTATTTTCATCCACTATATAATGAATTGATCTTCAATCTAATCAGAATCATAAACAACACCACTATTAATATAACATTGTGACCTTATGTTTAATAACAAGAATTGCCCAGGACAATCAGACCACAAACCATTGATGAATAACACAAGACAAGCTCTGTTCTAAAACATACACAGTTGTACAATCGTGAAACAAGACATGAAACAACAATGGTATAATAATAATAAAGCAGATCATTCTGACAGGATAAAAAAACAAAAAAAAATCATGTTTTTTGTTGTTGTTTTCTCTCTCTTTTTTTTTTTTTCGAATTCCTGGAAACAGTATTGTGAGTAAACTGGCAGTGCTTTCAACCATCGGTATGCAATGCTTGACACTTTGTTTGCAGGCTGGAATCATATGAGTTCCAGTCCAATCAGAGATAAGACCAGATAATGTTGCTTATAGCCCAGCTGACTGCAAAGGGCCACATTAGGGCTGTCACCACGTTAAAATCCTAGGTCTAGACCTGCATTCTGCGCGTGAGGCTGCATACGAAGGCCAAATGGCAGAATACAGTAAGGGTTGTTTTCGAATTTGCTTTGGAACTGAGGGTCAAAGACACAGTCATAGGCAGGGTTTTCCGGTTCCGAGAACAGTCTGATATAGTAGTTCAAAGATAGTTTCAGCCTGCGGTTGGACAGTGAGGGTTCACCTGCCTCTGCATACAGGCTGTACACAGGGGTGGTGCGGAATACTCAAAGACAGAGACAAAGCCCTTGAGTTTGAGGGTCCAAACATGAGGTAACATGGTTTTGCAGATCCGTACACGGCACAACCATAATCCAATTTGGAACGGACCAAGGCTCTGTAAAGGTGCAGCAGAGTTTTCTTATCAGCACCCCAGTCAGTGTGTGCTACGACCTGTAGAATATTCAGAGCTTTCTGGCAAGAAGTTTTGAGGTTTTTAATATGGCTGAGAAAGTTGAGTTTTTGATCATAAATAACCCCCAGAAATTTGGCTTCCTTAACAGCTGGAATGGTGGACTCATCCTGAAGAATTTCAGGATCAGCAAAAAACTGAAGTCCCATCAGGCGCATGCAAACACATGAGACTGTGGCCCATACCAGCTGCTACATAGACATGCTGTGGGTGCTAAAAGTTCAAATCAGTTGTCGATCTCAATCCATTTAATATATGTCTCAGTGCCCTGCACAAATTACTTGTCCAACATTGTAAATATCTGCATCTTTTATTTTTCCATCCCACAATGAAATGAGAACGGAAGCAAAATGTAGTCATGTAGATTCAAACCAGAATGAATTTCAACAGCATCATTTTCATTGATCATCATTAAAGAAAATTCCCCTCCAAATCCACGTCTATTGTGAGTCTCTCTTACAGAGCCACGTCTCTGGTAATAGCAAAGTCATACTCAGAGACTGTTGCAGTATGGACATGGAGGCACCTACATTACTAGGACACTCACTTTGTGACTGACAACTGCTGTCCACAGAAGGATCCACCAGTTGGTGACCAACATACACTGGTTCAGATGAGGAACTTTGAACATAAAGCAGTTCTTTTGTGGACTGCTTCATGATATTCATGACGATCCTTTTTTTTTCACCCAGGATGATGACCTGATACTGATTACTTCCTGTGGAGAGCGAGCGCTAGGACTGCTGAAGGAGCATTGGGAGGCTATGTATCCATTGGAGGACCGGGAACCGGAATGAACTGCATGAGATTAGGATAATGCACAGCAGTATGAAGACCAGACACATAAAAATAAAAGCAGTCATTCTCCCATCAGTTTTATTTGCTGCACACAACCATACAGCCAGCCCTTATTCATCTCTTATATATCTCATCCATACATGAATCCACTCAACAGTCAAGTTTAATTTCAAACTCGCTATCCATCGTTTAATGTCTCTACAGTTCTGCAGCTCACTTTCCGTCCTGCTGTGCCATCTGCTGAAGACGAGCAGCCAGCAGTTCTATTCGTTTTTCTTTTTTCTGTTTCTTTTTCAGGGCCTTCTCTTGCTTCTCCTTTTCTTCCAACATCTCCTGCACAAACACATGAGATGACATCAATAAATGTGTGTGTTTTTTTTGCACTTGCATGCCAAATTCCCCCGTCCCCCCTCAACCCTCTCTTTTTTTTTTTTTTTTTTTTTTGATTATCAACTTTCATGCCAGCAAATTCTGGATAACATTACAACTCAAACTATATCAAAACATTTTTCAAATTTTATCATGCTTCCAACACTTCACATTGACATAGCTGAGGACAGAGACACACACAGAGACAGAGAAAGAAGGAGGGAGGGAGGAAGATGAGAGAAAGGGGGGGAGAGAGAGAGACAAAAGAAGAGGTGGGCAACAAAATGGAAAGATAAGAGTCAGTGTGGGTGGGGGACAGAAAGGAGATAACACGAGTAAGGAAATCCACTGTTCCATCATTTGTGCTATAAACACACACACACACATACATACACACACACACACACACACACACACACACACACACACACACATGAACAAAATCTGAAAGCAAGAATTGTACTGTACACTTTTCGAAGAAAGGCAATCCTGTATCTTAAACTGTTTTCTTTAATTCTTTTAACCTGTCTTCATTCTGTACAGCATCTGTCAACAACTACTACTCTGCAGTTCCTACGTTGGTAAGCAGTTGCCTTTAAAACTGTCTTGTGTATAAAGAAAATTTTTTTGAGGGTAAGTTTGGAAAGCACTTAACATTTTTGTTAAATTGCTCATCCCTTTATACTTTCTGAACCTCTGTTAAGGACAGTATTACAACACATGTTTTGGTACTGTACAGTCACACAACTTTTTGGGAAACTCTGGTAGATTTGATGAATGAAATATGTATGTGTACATTTAATTTGCAGATAACTGAACGATTCGCCATAGTTGGATTTGATAAAAATATACACATAGATCATGTATTTTATTTTATTATATTATTTGCAAAACAGTATTTATATCAGTGTAGAACAGAACAAAAATCACCCAGACTGAAAGTATTTCTTAATAAGCTCAAATACAGGTATAAAAGTGAAGAATACATTGCTAAAATTTTTTTTTTTATATATAACGATTTTCTTTCCAAAGAGCACCCATATATGCCATCTTAGCAGACCCCGAATGAATTATGAATGAATATGACATTGTACATTTTACTAGTATAAGTATGATTATAGGACCCTAGAACTGTTGAATCGCCTACTGAAAACAACCCCACTGGGCATTATGCAGGACCTCTTGCCATGGCATTCTGTTCTCTCTGTCTACAGTTGACTGGACAAACTGAGAACCAATGTCTAGAGAAATCAACTTTGACCACTTTGCACAGAAAGAATGATTCATGTATGAGTAACACTCACTATGAGCATCCTTACCATACCTGAATATCATCTTTGCTTGACCAATAACTCATGAGCCACATGATTAAGAAATCTTGCTGAAGTTGAGACGCCAAACCAACAATGTAGGTTTCAATGAAGGCTACTGATGCAGGTCACTGAAAAGGCAGATGTGCAGCAGCTAAAGTTAATACACCCATCAGAGGCATACTGAGCACAGCAAACTCTTCCAATGCAAAAATCAAAGCAGTCCATGATTGTTACTGCTTTCAAAACACAGGTATGGTCTTGACAGCTGACAACACAGATCTCACAGTTTGCACAAGTGTGTAAGTGTAAGCGCAAGTGGTCTGCACACAACATAGCTAGTGTCAACAAAGAGTTCTTGAAACTCGTGTCTGACACCAGAGACGAGTCCTTCATGGTTCAGAGTTGCTTAGAACTGTGATGAAAAGGAATCTGATATTTTCCTTTTCATTGTACCTACTGCCCTTTCCAGTTTACTTGCTAAGACACAACAGTCATACCTAAGAATATACAGACTGCGTTTTGCCATTTTCATTATAAGATTTTATCACTATTTTCTTGCAGCAAATCATTTGGTTGTGTGGTTCACGAACTGTTTTTTTTCTGATTAAAGAAATATAAAAAAAAAAGGCAGATATGGTTTACACAATGGTGCAGCCTAAAGCCTGAAAATTATAGCTGTCGTCCGTTCAGAAAATATTGAAATACCACCCCAATAAAATCAGTGGCACTTCCTATTGTTTAAGAGGGCGTTCATACTGCAAACAGATTTGTATGTGGAAGTATTTCTTATTCAAAGCTGTAAATGTGACCACTGTAAGCAAGCACGTAAAAGGAAATTTACCTGACAATAATGATTCAATTAAAAACATGATATATCATCAGAGTTGTATCATTTTGGCAAGTAATAAAAATTTCCAGATTTTCACAGCATTTGGAACACTGGACACATCGCTTGATTTTTCAGAAAAAAATATGTACTCAATCCATACACAATATGCACTGGGATATATACAATACATAAAATGCTGCTGTGTGGTGGATGGATGTGTACACTGGACCACGCTTTGAACTGTGCAGTCTCAGATACATGGGTCATGTGTGCAAGCTAACCTAAACTGTGGGATGACAGAACTGAAATGGGCATACCCAGGACAATAATGAACAAGACTCCCTGGTAAGAATATGAGAAAAATAGAAAGGACGGTAAATCAAAAACATGCACACTACTTTAGATTAACTGATCAGAATTTCTCCAAGCATATGACTTAAAAGCCAATATACAAAGCACATTCTGTCTGACTGTGCGCAGCCTGCAGGAATTGTTTTGTTATATGAGTCCATACATTTTGTCTTCTCCATTCCAAATTTAGCATGGCGTCTCATTAGCATAGTGAAAACATCAGCAGCAAAACACTTCACAGCTAGAAAGTCGCACTGGTTGCACTCTCAATAGGACTATATGGTAAAGTGAAGCAATGTTTGGATAACAGGAGAAAGAGGGGTGGGGACAGAGAGAAGGGAAGGTGGGGTGGACTGAGAGGGGGGGGAAAGGGACACAGAAACGAGTGGGGGATGGGAGAGAGGAGGGTGTAGGAGGGAAGGGAGACTGGGGGAGAAAGCAGGGTGAAGGAAACGGATGGGAAGAAGGAGGGATGGAAGGGATGGGAAGAGGTGGCTGGGAAGGATAGGTGGAATGGGAGATGACGGAAGGTAGTATGGAGAATGGATAGCTAAATAACAATTAAAAAACACACACACACACACATCCAAACACATCGCTCTAGATTAATTAAAATGTATCTATGCACATGACTGTCACTGATACTAGTTTATATCTTGAAAGGCCATATTACTGAAAAAGCAGAGACAGCTTAAGCATCAGTGACACACTGACACAGATATACTAAAAGACAGACAGCTGGATGACAGAAGGAAGGCTGGGGAGTTGAAGTGGTGGTAGGTAGTACTGACTGTGAGAGAGAATACCCAAATTATTCTACTGACTTGGAACTTGGAATCCCTGGGGTCAACGTAATATCCAAAGTATTCTCTGGCTTCTTCCAGGATCTTGCGTTTCTCTCCTCTTTCTTCTGGACCTCAGCTTCCTTCTGTGATTGGCGCTGGCGATACTCTGCAATCCACTGGTTCATTTTGGCCATGTTCTCTGTAATCTTCTCTTCCCTGGAAAGTTAAACGCAGCACATTACCATGTCTGTGGACTGAAACCCTACCAATTTAAAGAAAACAGTATTTTTAAAAGGAATGTACAAAACAAAGCTTTGGGTCCTTTGGGATGCACCAACACAGATGTGTGAGCATGGATGATAAAGACAAAAATTCGATCTGGTCAGCTGTCAAATTTTTGAGCATACTCTGTGGTTGTACCATCCAAACTCAGAATATCAAATGCCTGCACAGGCATATCAGATCAAAAGTTTAACACAGTGTGGAAGCATGTTTCACAGCAGCCTGACAATCAAATACTACAAAACTGAAAAGACATTCAGGATGATGTATGTCAGCTACCGCCACCTACAGTCACCATTCTGGGACTCACAAGCCAAAGCTATCAGTGTGCAGAGTGTGAACAAACACGCTTGGGTGGATGTTAAAGCTGACTGCAGACCACAGCCATATTGTGGCTCTTACTGTGGCTGGTCACTTCAAGAACACGTGAAGAATCACATTGTGTGGTGAAAACAAAAGTCACAGCAAGAAATAAACCTTTGCACTGCAAGAGCAGTCAACACCTGCAGTAGCCCAAAGATGTATGGGAAAAAACAATTCACTTGGTGAATGCACAAAAATTGCAAAATGAAGGGCAACACATTCTCTTGTATGCCCCCAAACTGAGCAGCAAGTCATAAGATATAAATGCCTTCATCTCTGCATCACAAAACTGTAAATAAAATCTGCCTTATACAGTCATGAGATGAATGACAATCACTTCAAAACTATAGTGCTGAGAAGAGATAAGCTCTACAAACTGTACCACATTCATGACTGATCTCACTCTCAGTGATTAGTGATTAGAGGGGTTGAGAGAGAGAGTGTGTGTGTGTGTGTGTGTGTGTGTGTGTGTTTGAGCATGTGCTCACATACATGTGTGTGTGTGGTCTGCAATTCAGAATATCAAGGTAGTCATACTTTTTCTTTTCTTTTGTTGTTGGTTAGATAATTCTGAAGTACCTCAGGCACTCTCTTAAAGTAACATAAAGAAGATCCAAGGATTCTGTGTTACTTTTTCAAGAAAAATGGAAACCGTATCAACTAAAAAAAGAAAAAAACTCAGCTAGATTTTAGCAAAAAGGCTATAAAATAATGGAAAAATCAACATATGGCATATTGTATTTGAACAGATTTCATATGTGCTTGTTAATCAAATGAATGAGTTTAATTCACAAACATGTCCTCAGTAATCAATTTTGGTTGCAAGGCTGCCAAACAAATACTTGAAATATCAAAATTTATTCATTTCAGCATGAAACTTACTTCATTTTTGAAGGCTAATTCCAAATCACATTATCAAAAATTAAAAAATTCAACTTGGACAGAAACTGTGTCACCTCTGAAAAGCAGAGGGAACCCAGTTAGTTTGAAAGTGAGGTGACTGAAAGAGGAAACTGAAGCAAACATTATAAAGAAAGGTTGCTAATTCTGCAAGACAGTACAGCAAAAGGAAAGCCAGTTTATTTTCTCAGCGTTTTGGTACCACTGTCATTCACGCACACATTTAAAAAAAAAAACTGACATAAATCAACTATAAACAATTTTGTGTGCGCAAATGACAAATCAGATGCAGCCAGTCAAAGCCAGTAGTCGGCACAAATGTTGATCCATAAACACACCGCTTTTAGTCAGCAAGCCATTTGTATCAAGTTGGTTACAATACAGCAGTCTGCTAACCTTTGTGATTATTGTTTCTTGGCTTTAGCCCTTCCTAGCCCAAGCCATCAGAAAAACAAAACAAAAAATGACAACAGACTGACTTTTAACAGTTATTTTACTTTCCAGGACTTTGATATCAATTTGCCTGATTGAGGCTATTCCATGAAAAAAGGCTGATCAAATTATGCATAAAACAAATAGTTTTAGGAATTTAGAGGAAAGGTCTACCATAAATAAAAGTTAAGACCTACTAAACAATATTTACACTGTTTGTTTACTACTACACTCTCGGATGCAGTTGTACTCATGCTAAAAAGTATGTGCTTTCTTTCTTTCCCTATGTGCCTGAAGAGCAAAACTCCAGACCATGGAATTATGAATTAAATGTTCCATTAAAGGTTTTCAATCTCCTGATAACCAATCTATATAATTTTTTTGTAATGGTAACTGAAATACATCATAACCATACATGGTCAATGATCCAACTGAAGCTGCCAGTGACCTGTTCCGTATCAAAACCAGGCTAGTGCATGGTGATTCATAAATGCATGCACATGTATGTTACACACAGATATCAATACATGACACACACATGTCAATGAAGCGCCAGCTGGCAGCACTTTGGTTGGCACTACCCAGGTGGGCAGCCTGTTGTGTAAACGAGTGTGGATTGTAAAGTACTTAGAGCTTGCTCTCTAACCGAGGATAGGTGCTATATAAATATTCATAATAATAATAATGATATGGGTTACAAACCTGATGCGTTGTTTTTCAGCAGCTTCCTGTTTTGACCCTCCAGCTTGTCCAGTCTGTCTTGTAAGGGAGGCTCCCACTCTCGGTGCCATTCTGCAAGCTCTAATGCTTTCTTCCGCCCTGTCCATGATAAGCGTGGGTCCACTCCCGATGTGGAACCAGCTTTGCATACAGTTTCCTGTGGTATCTAGCAAACAAATCCGCAAGTCCCTTAATGTTAAAGGGGGGTGGGGGTGGGAGACAGAGAGAGAGAGAAAGAGTGAGAGAGACAGAGATACAGACAGACAGACAGACAGAGAAAACATGAGGCAGACTAGAAATTGAGAAAACAGAGATCCGAACAAACAGTTCAGAAATAGCATTTGTGTGACTTACTAACTTATGACAAAGGCAAGACCTAGAGAGAGAAGGGGGAAGAGACAGAAAGAAAGAAAGAGAGAGAGAGGAGGATAAGATAAGATAATGCTGCTTATAGCCCAGCCGACTGCAAAGGGCCATGTCCGGGCTGTCACCACGTTAAAATCAACTCACAGGTCATTTCCTTTCACACAATTCTTTTAAAATACATCATCTAAAAACTCAACCAAAAGTTTGTTAAAAATCTTTTCACGTAAAATCTCAGATCTGAAAAAAAAAAAAAAAAACTTTCACACATCTCTTTAAATGACTTCTAGAAATGCACCAGAAACTTCGTTAAAAATCTTTCATCCATAAAATCTTAAATCAGATGAAAAATGTTAATCTCTCTCAAAAAAACCCAAATCATGTCAGGTGGGACATCTCTGAACAGGATTTTCATGGACTCTGCTGTAAAATGTTTGTGTCTCACATCGTGCAAATCCCAACACTCTAAAAGAATATGTTTCATTGTGATGGCACATGACATGGAATGCACCACGGAGCTTCTTCACTCTTTAAAAGGTAGGAATGGGTAAAATACGAATGGCCGGTGTGCAGCCGGCACAGAACTGTTTCCTCTTTACGACCACCAGAAGTAGATGAGAGGAACTCCTTGAGGTTTGGACGGATCTGAAAGAGTTTGTTATCCGTCTGTGTATTCCAATCTTCCTGCCAGAGGTCTCTGACATAATCGGTAATTCTGGGTTTCAGATCTGAGAGCAGGGGATGTATATGTTGGACAGTTTCTCTCTTGTGGCACCCCTGGCCAAACGATCAACCATTTCTATCCCTCCAATGTCAACATGACCAAGAACCCAAGCCAGAATAATGTTGTAACCCTCCCCTTTCAACTTGGTAAAAAGTTCAAAGAAGTGTAAAAGTTCTGGATGCTGAAGGTTGCGGCCAGCTATGGCCTCCAAAGCTGACAGTGAATCTGACAGAACCAGAAAGATCCTCTTCTTAGACTGTGAGATTATTCTCAGTGCCAGAACCAGAGCTGATATGTTGGGAGTTTTGAACAGAGCTCAGCATACAAATTGTATATGCCTTGTATGCCAGAGAGCTGGTAGACTCTCTTTGCGAAAAGCTGCAAGATCAAAACGAATCTCCAGTGTGAAAAAGGTCCATGGAGACTCATCTGGCAACTTGGAAAAATCGGACACAACTCCTAGGTCTAGACCTGCATTCCGTGCGTGAGGCTGCATACGAAGACCAAACGGCGGACTACAGTTCGGATGTTTTCGATTTGCTTTGAAACTGAGGGTCAAAGACACAGTCATAGGTCATAGGTAGGTTTTCCGGTTCCGAGAACAGTCTGATATAGTAATTCAGAGATAGTTTCAGCCTGCGGTTGAACAGTGAGGGTTCACCTGCCTGTGCGTACAGGCTGTACACAGGGGTGGTGCGGAATGCTCCAAGACAGAGACGAAGCCCTTGATGGTGGATAGGGTCCAAGAGTTTTAGGTAAGACGGTCTAGCAGAGCCGTACACAGCACAACCATAGTCCAGTTTGGAACGGACAAGGCTCTGTAGAGGTGCAGCAAAGTTTTCTTATCAGCGCCCCAGTCAATGTGTGCTACGACCCGTAGAATATTCAGAGCTTTCTGGCAAGAAGTTTTGAGGTTTTTAATGTGGCTAAGAAAGTTGAGTTTTTGATCAAAAATAACCCCCAGAAATCTGGCTTCCTTAACAGCTGGAATAGTGGACTTATCCAGAAGAATTTCTGAATCAGCAAAAAAATTGACAAAATTGTGAAAATGGATTGACTGGGTTTTGGTGCGTGAGAAGGTAGACCCGTTTTCCTAGCCCACTGTTGACTCTTGTTGACACAAAGTTGGAGTCGATGCTGTATGCTGGTGTAAGAAGCTCCAGCTGCATACAGCGTGAAGTCGTCAACAAACAGGGAAGATTCAGAACCCTGGCTTACCGATTTCACAATGTCATTGATTTTAATGCTGAAAAGGGCAGCAGAAGAAAGGATGTTCCCCTGAGGTACACTAAACTCCTGGCCAAGGATGTCAGAGAGTGTGGTGTCAACACGCACCTGGAACTGTCGATCAGCCAGAAAGTTTTCGATAAACAGAGGCAGATAACCACGAAAACCAAGTTTATGCAAATCCATAGGAATTCCTGATTTCTACGTGGTGTAATACGTTTTTTCTTGGTCGAAAAAAATAGCGACCACATGCTGCTTATTGACAAAGGCGTTGCGGATGGTGGTTTCCAGACGGACTAAATGGTCAACTATCGAGTGGTACTTGCGGAACCCGCACTGTTCACTGGCCAAAAGGCCATCGGTTTCCAGCTTCCACATCAGACGGGAGTTGACCATCTTTTCCATCAGCTTACAGAGGCAGCTGGTCAGAGCTATTGGGCGATAGTTTGATGGGTTGATGGGTTGGTAGGGCCCTTTCCAGGCTTTGGGATTGTAATGATCAGGCTTTCCGTCAGGACGGCGGAAAGCACCTTGTGGTCCAGATATGGTTATAGACTTAAAGAAGGGTCTGGAGACAGCTTTCTGGAAGGTGTTTCAAAACCTGATAATGATTGTCATCCAGACCAGGGGGCAGAATCATTACAGGTTTGCAAAGCTGATTTTAGTTCATTGATCGAAAAAGGAAGATTGTAAGCTTCAGAGTTGTCTGATGTGAAATTGTATGAAGATTTCTCCTTGATTTGCTTGTTTCTTAAAAAGGCTGCAGATTTATTTGAAGATAAGGAGTTCTGTTGGATGGTGGAGGCCAGCAGATTGGCAACAGCTTGTTTGTCAGTATCAGAGCATCGGCAAGTTTCAGGTGATGAATGGAGGGGTTGGTGTTCTTCCCTTTGATTTTCTGATGATCTCTTCCAAACTTTTTTCTTTTGAGTTTTAGATGTCAGTCCGGAAGTTTCTCCAAGACTGATGTTTACTGATTTTGAAAGTGTGTCTCGATTTCGGAGTTTCTGATGGGCTCAAGCGTTGGGACCTGAAGGTCGTTGGTATACCCGACGCTGAGCCCATTTGCGTACTTTTGAGATTTCTTGGCAGTCAGAATTAAACCAGGGTGTTTTGGGCAGTTGGAGTTTGTCGGAAGACATTGGAATACAGGTTTTAGCACAGTTTATCACAGTATTGGTCAGAGATTCTGCTGGGTCTGGACTCTGAAGAAAATCAATTTCCTGGAATTCTTTTGAAATATTGGTTGCAAAAAGATTCCAGTTTGCCTTCTTATAATTAAGATGTTGTGAGACAGAGGTGGTTTCAGTTAATATGGGTTTTAAAAGAACAGGGAAATGGTCACTTCTGTGCAGTTCGTCATGGACAGACCACTCATAGTCCAGCGAGGGGTCACAAATCGACAAATCTAAACACAAAAGTGAACCTGTGGAAGAGTGGAGGTTAAGTTGAAGTTCCATCGTTCAGACAGCACAAATCAAAGTCTGAAAGGACATCTTCAAGAACCAGACCTCTGGATGATGAATTCACACTACCCCAAAGAGGATTGTGTCCATTAAAATCACCCAACAGCAAAAAAGGCCTAGGAAGCTCTCCCAATCAGACTGACAAGGTCCTGACGACAAACCGGGACAGAAGGTGGCAGATAGAGTGAGCAAATTGTAACAGTTTTGTGGAGAGTGACTCTCGCAGCTACAGCCTGAAGGGGGGTAGTCAGAGCGACAGTAAAAGTAAAAAACCTGGTGTTAATATCACAAAGCTACTAAAAGTTTCTGAGAAATTTTAGTTCAAGTTGGTAGAAGTGCTGGTGGCAGGAGACAGCAAGAATGGAGGGGTGAGGGTATAAAAGGGAAGGCATTAAATTTACTGGTGTTGCAATTTAATTTTGTAAAGCATTTCTTAACATAGAATTGCAATTTCTGGATTAGCACGGAAAGTCCAATGACACTGACACTATTATTGATGAAAGAAAAAAAAAGGGAAAAAAACAAAACAAAACAAAACAGGATACTTTTCATTAGTTCAATTCATTAGTTCAATACATAAAACTCCCTTCCCCTTTTAAAAAGCATTACAACGCACATATTCTGGAGAATTTCTTTTTGTACGTGTAAACATGTCATTTGCAAATATGAAAGACAAGAATTATTTTCATATGTACACATATACGTTTGGATTCAGCACCTCCTCCCCTACCATCACCCATTTTAGCAAATACTCTTGATTTGGTAAAAATTGTGACTTCTTCCTGCCTCCACCTTAATGAAACTTTGGAGAATATATCTTATTTGAAACAGTCAAGGAGATTGAACAACATCTGCACCATCTTCCATCTCAACATTTCTTTTTGTGTCACAAAACTCTAAAAGAAAACCCACAGTTTGCTAACTCCCCCCCCCCCCCCCCCCCCCCCCCCCCCCCCCCCCCCCCCCCCCCCCCCCACTTTGCCCAATCGATACTTAGCTCTTTGATATGGATAGTTCCTTCATAATAATAGAATCGTAAGGCAATTAGACTTATGATTTGTTACAGTAGTACACATTTTTTTTTTCTTTTTTGCATAAGATTTTGAAAATGGTGACTAAGTAGAATAAATAAGTAAATGACGCAGTCAATCATTCTGGTTAACTTAAAAACTAGAGAACAGAGTTGCTATAATGCACCTTCAGAGATTGCGTTTGATGGTAAAAACACGAATTTTCCCAGTTCATATGATGAAATAACAATAAAAGTATTGTGTACTGGTTTCATTTTCATGTGAGCAGATGTTTGTTGTAGAAAAGTTGATCATTATGCTTCTGCTTCTAGCACTTGTAACATTGGAGGAAAGTCTAGTGAGAGCTTGACAGCAGGTCTTCGGAGAAAAAGTTCCCCTGAGACATGTTCCTGCCCAAACTCTTTACACTCTATGGGGGATGGACCGCATCTAAGTCATAACTCATGCGTTACACAGCTGCTTGATGTTTTTGACACAGGGACTGCTATCCTGGACGATAGGGGCTCAGTGGTTATAATCTACATGGACTTTCAAAAGGCTTTCGATAGTGTTCTTCATCGAAGGCTTGTCTCAAAGATAAGTTCTCATGGTACAGACGGTCAGGTCCTAGAATGGATACAAGATTTCCTGAGAGATAAGCAGCAAAGAGTGGTAATCGGTAATGCGCAGTCAAACCAAGCTAGTGTGACCAGTGAGATTCCTCATGGCTCAAGGGAGCATTCTAGGCCCAATTTTGTTTGTCATGTACATCAATGATCTTCCCACTTGGGTCCACAACAATGTTCGACTCTTCGCTGATGATATAAAGATTTTCTCCAGGACTGACACAGAAGATGCCACACATGACCTGCAGGAGGATCTGAATAGGCTACAGGACTGGTCAGACTGGTGGCTTCTCCGTTTCCACTCAGATAAATGCCTAGTCCTGAAATTGGGATGAACAAAGTCGGGCAAAGTATACCAGATGAGGGGGAAGAATGAGGCCGGCGAGGCATGCACCATCAACCTGTCTGAAAGCCAAGTGGAGAAAGACCTGGGTGTCCATATAGACAACAAACTTTCCTTCAAAGAGCATGTGGCACAGGCAACATCCAAAGCAAATCGAATTGTCGGGATAATTCAACGATCTTTCAACCACTTGACAAAAGAGACCTTTATCCAGCTGTACTTAAGTCATTTGTAAGACCAGTCCTGGAGTATGGACACTCGGCTTGGCAACCTCACCATAAGACTTTGTGTGCTGAGGTGGAGGATGTCCAACCCAGAGCAACAAAGCTTCTTTCACGCTTAAGGACAAGCCCTACCCAGAACGCTTGGCCATACTACAGGTTCCCAGTCTTGAACATCGACAGGCTCAAGGTGACATGATAGATTTGTACAAATATGTTCATGGCATGTACAGGGTGAAGAACCCCCAGTTTCAGTTGTTTGACAGCAGAGAAACAAGGGGCAACAGTCTGAAGTTAGTCAAAGGACACTGTAAGCTACAAGTTAGAAGTAACTTTTTTGCTGAGAGAGTCATAAACTCTTGGAATAGCCTCCCAGCTCACATAGTTACAGCTCCAACATTGAACACCTTCAAGTCCAGACTGGATGCCCACTGGAATAGCCTTCCCTCAAAGTTCAATCCAGTATGCTACAATTTGTGGTGGTAGTGCCATTACTATCAGAAACCCAACGCATGCATATTCATAGGTGTAGACTTACATCTACTAATCTCGAAGGTGAACAGGCCTCCAACGAGGCCTCAAACACCTCAAATTCAAGTTCTTTCACTATGGTGCCACTGACGGTTTAAAAAAATGTAGCCCAAGGAATTGGGAGACAACAGTGCAAATCAAACTCCGTAATAAGACACATATTTATAGACGTATCTCATTGATATTTGAAAAGCCATTAAGTTGAAAACACACACATTTTTTTTTTTTTTTTAAACAACGCACCTGATGCTGTTTTGATACTGATTGTTGATGTCAATGTCAGGAATCTGACCTCTCAGCCGCTTCTTCTGACGTTCACTCAAACCCGATATATCTCTCAGTTTTTCCAGCTCCAGCAAATCTTCGTCAAAAGTCTCCGAAGTTTCGTTATCTATGTCTGACGATAATTGTCTAATTGTTTGAATTGTTGGTGACAGTCGGACAACAATACAACTGGATTTAAGAATTGGAGAGACTGTCAGATTCGCGAGTCGCCGACAAGCTGCCATGGTGCAAGTTTTAGAGTAACTTCCCTTCATCTTCGTAAGCGATCTCCCTTTGTTGACAACCTCAATAGTGGGTCAAGTTTACAAATGGCGGCCGTTTGTTCCAACATGCTTTGACACGAAGAGATTTGTGAATTTTCGACTCGATGTTTTCTATTTTAAGGTGACTTAACTGGTTTTGCTTAAATAGAACAAGATGGGTTTCCGTTAGCTAATTTTGCTTGAATCCATTGATTAAGCTAATTCATGACGGGTCAGGCAGTGTTTCAGTATTCGGACTGAGGGAGACTAAAG
>JADBJO010000927.1:472500-526329 GCA_016801955.1 Conus betulinus
TACGATTCCATCCACCTGACCCTGCTGCTGATAAAACGTAGGTCATTTCCACATGTGTAAGGATTACATTCTGTGTCAGTGCTTGGTAATAAATGCTTTCTGTCTGTTTTAACACCTTAGATGTTTAGGAGAAATTCATACCAAGTGTTTCATCTTCACAGTTGAATATAATTTATCCAAACACATATAAATAGAATCAAGCAAGAAAGCTACTGTATCCTTCCTATCGGCATATGTTGTTGGAAAGTTTAGACCCTTTATCATGATGGTTGACTTAGATCGACACTCCTTGGGTTTCGCTTTGTATATGTTAAGTTTCACATGTTTGTTGATCATTTGTTAAATGAAGATCAAAGGTCACCCGTGCTGGAATCCCATTCTCAACTGCCACTATGATTGCGACTGACATATTATCTGAAAGATATCCAAGCACACTAGAAGTCAGTCTGAAGATGGACAATAGTGTGTGGAGTTTTCTGAAATTGAGACAGCTTGTATTGATAGCAGTGATAGTCCTTTCATGCTTGTATGTGTTTATCCTCTGGTTTTGTCAGAGTTGGATTTATTCTGACAACTAGCTTTATATGTTCTGTATGTCCAGTAACCCCAAACAACAAACTAACTACCCATCAGCTTGTCGGTGTTTGTCCTGACTTGTTTCTACATTCATGTGTTCTTTTCCTTCTTGCCCTGTCAGGTATCCCAGCAGTCAGTACCAGTGGAAATGTTTGCAGTACCCTCTGAGCAACATCTCATCAGGTTGCGAGGCCATCAACATCAGAGGTGCTTACGTCCCGCGCTATTCCCCTGATGGCAGCATCCTGGCTGTGGCGGTGAATCAGAAGTCACCAGCAGACACCAGCATGCTGTTTGTGTCACCAGTCACCGACATGCTGTTGCTGTCGTCCATGAGAGGCTGTGGTATACAGAACCCTGAGACCAAGAGGGGAAAGTAAGTTCTCTCAGGAAACAGGTTTGAAACTGACGCTCGAAGAATAATAGTATCCCTGCTTCAAGAAATAGTGTTGTAATATACATACATGTGCGTGCGCGCGCACACACACACACACACACACACACACACACACACACACACAAGCTCACATGCTCGCACATTTGCACATGCTCATGCACACACACACACACACACACACACAGACACACAGTCACACACACACACACACACACACACACACACACACACACACACACACACACACACACACACACACACACACACACACACACACACACACACACACACACACACACACACACACACACACACACACATACACACAGAGCCTTTGGCAAGGCGCTTTATAAATGCTATGTTATTATTATTATTTATTACACACACACACACACACACACACACACACACACACACACACACACACACAGAGGCAGGCTGAATGTGTGAGTATAGATCCAGCAAAAACAAAGATGTTCAAGGAAAAACAAATGTTTAAGGGGGAGGCAGTCTTTATTTAGTGGGAAGTCCAGTTCCAGTGAAACACCAGGTCTTTAAAGAAAGCCTTTGCAGGGCGTTTTGTGACACGTTGAATTGAATGATTTCACTTCCTCATCTGCAGAAGCTACTGGGTGAATGACATGGCCTGGCTGTGTGACAACCTGTTTGTGGCCTGTGTACTGTCCAACGGCTCCTCTGCCCTGCTGTCACGCCTGGGGGAGCCTGTGGCCATCGCCACGCATGGATGCTCCATGGACATGGGGCCAGCCTACTTCCTGCCTCTCCACCCACTCATATCTGTGCAGTGAGTTAACTGAATCGTTTCCCTTCATTGCTCATTTTCAGGGTGTGAAAATGCAGGTTGGAGCGAAGGATGTGACTGGTGCTTAGGTCAGTCTTTGAACTGATGACCCCGCTTGCTTTGGCGTTTTAATTTTAAAGTGATATTTTTACCTTGCTTTCAGTTGTAAACCATGTGTCTTCATTTGACATGAGGGATGAAGAAAAAGATGGTTTTTGTGTGTGAGAGAGAGGAGAGGCTCTAACAAAAGGGAGAAATTTCAAATATGTACATGAAGTGACCAGCGCAGAATAATTCTGTGACACATAATTGTATAACATAGAAAGTGTGAGTTTTGATATTTAGATGACAAATTCTCTGATGGTGAAGATGACTTACTGTGTCTGACTGCCTCTTCAGTTTGTCTCTAAAGTCCTTTCAATTTCTTTACCATACTCATAACAGAAAGACAAATGCCTTGTGTCTCTCACAGGAGCGAGGAAGGCAGACAGATACTGCAAGACAGAGAATTTGAGGCCTCTTCTGCACAAGATGGTGAACCTTTACAGCAGACGTTTTCAGTGTCTTCCCATCCTACTCTGCCCATTCTCGTCTTTTCTGACGGCTTCTTGGTCACCTTCCTCCAACTGCCTAGGGATCTCAATACCTTCGCCTTCATGCGCACTGTCGTCTTGGAGTCCTCAAAGCATTTGAAAGAGGTGAGTGAAAGTGGCGTGAGAATGAAGCTTTGTCGTCTGTGAGGGGACTCAACTGATGCATATTGATATGCGGGAAGCATTGTTGTCTGCGTGTGGATGGGAGTTAGATGCATGTGAAGATGCATTTGAATGTATGCACATGCATGTATGCATGAATGTGTGCATGCATGTGTGTGTGCGTGTGTGTATATATACGTGTGTGTGTGTGTGTGTGTGTGTGTGTTGTGTGTGTTCAGTACAACTAAAGATTAATCTGGCAACAACTTAGTATTCATCAACCAGTTTCCAAGTGTGCCTTGTAAGGCAGGCCAATGCACAACTCTATGATCTGGTCTGACTCCTTGATAAGATCGGAGCTCTCAGATAATCCCTAACAGTGTAGTATATGACATGTATGTTTATGACAGTAGGCTAGATGTGTGCATATGAAATCTTTACTACTCAGTTTAGTGCCAGATCACACACATCAGCAGCATCTATCTTGTGTGACTGTCTCTTGTCACAGGAAATGTTTTTGCTCTATGTTTTTGTGCTTTTTCTTTGTGACTTATTACTCTTCCTCTTACCCAGTCTTTCTGTCTTTTTCTTTTTGCTTCTTGCTCCTCTTTCCTTCCTTCTTTTTTTTTTTCTCTCTCTCTTCTTCTTCTCAACATTGTTCTCTGTGTCTGCTTTGTCTCTTTTGTTCATTCCTTCTGCCGTGTCATGTTTCCTGTTTTCCTTACATCCTTGTTTTCTTCCTTCCTTCCAGTTTTCATCCCCTTTTCTTTTTTTCCCTTTCATATCTGGGTTTTTTTTTTTAGCTGGTTCCTTCTCCTGTTTTTCCCCCCCCTTTGTTTCTTTCTCCATTTCTTCCTTTCTCTGTGTGTGTGTGTGTGTGTGTGTGTGTGTGTGTGTGTGTGTGTTTTTAACCTTATTCTGATATCTTCATCCTTTTTTCACACAGGTGGGACACTCGCAGAACCTCGACCTAACGGTGGCCAATGCCTACAACCTCCCTGGTGGGGAGGACAGGGTCAAATCTTCCCCCCGACGCCCCAAGACACAGGCACATGACAAGAAGCACTTCTCTTTTGAGGACATGGGAGGTGGCCTCAATGACACGGTAGACAGTGAAGTCAGCATGGTCCTGGGCCCTGAGGCAGACACCCTGACCAGGTGGGAGTCGTCAACAACCTCAGCTCTGGAAAAATTGTTTGGAGAACCCGACCTCCTGCAGACTGTGCTTGACTCCTCTGAGCTCAGGGAGGGGGAGGATGGTAAGCCACTGACTTACCATTGGTGTGTGAATCTAAATGAGAGAGAGAGAGAGTGTGTGTGTATGGGGGGAGTGTGTGTGTGTGTAGGGGGGGGAGTGTGTGTGTGTGTGTGTGTGTGTGTGTGTGTGTGTGTGTGTGTGTGTGTGCTGTGTGTGTATGCATGTGATCCCATGAGATGTTTGCTCTGGAATGAGTTTATGGGCATGGTTTTTGTCATCACCCCTGTTTTTAATGTTTTCCATAATCTGCTCTCTGAGACTGATAAAACAAAAATCAAACAGAAAAACAGCCTCCAACTCTCCTCTCCCTTTGCTCCCCCCAACCCTCCACCTCTGTCTGATGACATACATCTCTGTCTCCTCAAAACTCAGTGATGTCCGTGTGTACCTCCAACTCTCCTGTCCTTTTGCTCCAGCCCTCCACCCCAGTCTGAAGACCTGCATCTCTGTCTCCTTGAAACTCAGTGATGCCTGTGTGTGTGTGTGGCGGTTGCAGGCATCATGAAGAGCGTGGTGTCAGCCAAGCACGCCATGCTGACAGTGTGGAAAGTGGCAGCCACAACCACCGAGCCCTGGACTGCCAATCTGGATGGCGTGGTCAAACGTCTGGTGGATAACCTCCTGAAACTCTTCTCCGTCATCCTCGACTGCCCCCCTGTGTCTGACGCCTTGGAACGTCAGCAACAGTGCCAGCCTTCTCAGGCTGTCCAGACGGCTAGTCTGTATCAGGTGAGAATGGTGTGAAATGATTACCTGTATGTTGGAGAAAGACCTCACCTGCAGTGATTACCACTGTCCCAGATCACCCGAATTCATGTAGGAAAAAAGTGAAAATCAATGGCTGTTCCTGGTGGTACAGTTGCAGATTGCTTTTTTTTTTTAAAGCAAAACAAAACTCATCTCAAAAACAAATGGGAGTATTTTTTTTTCACTGCTGAACAAATCTGATGGCAGACGTAAGTTGTACCTCAAACTTGCGCATGAACATTAGTACATAAATGGCTGTGGAAGTGACCAAACTGAGCCAAAATAAGCGAAAGCATGAACAGTTAGACAGCTGTAGAAAACAAATCAGAATGAGTAACACTAATGAATAAACTGGATAACCGGGAGTACTGCCTCCTTTAAAAGAACAACAACAAACAAACAGAGAAATCATTGTCATCACACCTTTAATAATACCTTGAACAATAACCATACTTACAGGGACCAGTAGGGGGAAAACATTTCTTGTTCTGCATGTGCACATTCCGTGATTCTCCATTTGTCATAGAGGCTGTGATGATGTAAGTGTGCTGAACATGCATACTTATACATCAGCACATCATTACGTATGTACAAATGTGGTGTGTTTCGCAACAGTTGTAAGAATGCAGTGGGCTTTGCAACAGTTTTTCAGTTTGTTCCTGATTTTTGCATTATCTGTTCCTGTTGAAAGATTTTGGAGAAGACATGTCTGGCTCTAGCTTCCATGCATGAAACAACAGCTGCCAGAGAGACTTACTTAGCTTCTCTAGCAAGCTACAAGAGCTCAGGATGAATTTTTACATCCGGTGACACATTGCGTTTTTGTTTTCAGCTCTCATTCTTTTGTTGTATGTTTCAGGTGACGAAGCAGTGAAGTTGTATGAGAATTTAGCATGGCGGAGGAAATGTCTTTGGCAAATTAAAACATTCTTAATTCTAAAACATATTTTTCTCCCTCAAGTTGCACATGAAAAAAATCAATTGACAGTGCAACCAGTTTTGACGTTATAATGGAAAACCAGGTTGTTTTTTTTTCCTAACAGTATAAATTTTCCTTTCATGCTCTGAAGAAAAAAAAAAAGTGTGGGTGTCCTTTCTGAACAGGTGATCAGCCTGTATCGTCACCTGCTGGAGCTGGCCCAGTTTGATGCTTTGCACCAACACCTGGCTCCCTCCATCCTCCACCTTGCTCATGGCACCATGGCAACGGTGCTGGAGAGCCGTGCCCTGCAGACCACTGATCCTCGCCTGAAGACTCTGTCAGGATGCTTCACTCTGCTCAAGTTTACGGAGAAAACGCTGAACACTTGTACGTCTGGCTGCCCAAGTCACTGCACAGTGGGTGAGTGTCCTGCTACTCCCGCTGAATAAGTAAGACTGTGAAACCTGTTAGTTACTGAGTTTGTGTGGGCACTGGATGATTTCTGGACTGCTCTGTGTGTATGTATGTGTGTGTGTGTGTGTGTGTGTGTGTGTGTGTGTGTGTGTGTGTGTGTGTGTGTGTGTGTGTGTGTGTGTGTGTGAGTGTGTGTGTGTGTGTGTGTGTGTGTGTGTGTGTGTGTGTGTGTGTGTGTGTGTGTGTGTGTGCATTCATTTGTTTGTGTATATGCATTCCTGTGTGAATGTGCATGCATGCATTTGCTTGCGTTTATGTGCACATGAATTTATGGTCATTCAGTCAAGCATTTTCACTGGAGATTAATCGCTTTTGTTTATGTATGGCCGGTGTGCATATGTAATGTGTTGACATAGCTTTAAACTCTGTGTGTGTGTGTGTGTGTGCAGGGGTCAAGGTGGTCACAGAGCACTGGGAGAAGTGTTTGAGCCACTGTCAGCTTCACGGAGGGGAGGGGAGCATGATCCAAGCATGGGGGATAGGCAGGACAAGCACCTGGCTGTCGACACCGCTCAGCTGGTGGCCAAACGGTGGGTGCCACTCCCTATCTGTTTCTGGGTGTCACTTCCTGTCTGTTTCTGGGTGTCACTTCCTGTCTGTTTCTGGGTGTCACGTTCTGTCTGTTTCTGGGTGTCATGTCCTGTCTGTTTCTGGATGTCAGTCCCTGTCTGTTTCTGGATGTCACTCCCTGTCTGTTTCTGGGTGACACTTTTTATGACCTCTTTCTTTCAATAAGTTTCTTGTTTGTTTATGAGTACTGATTTGTGGACTTCATTTGAAAAGTTTTGAGCTCAACAGAACCCCCACAAATAATGTTAATTTTTAGAAAAGAGAGAACTTTTATCTGAGGATGAGTTCAATTTTGGTGGTGCAAATAAGCAGCACAAAAATAGTTACTTATTGTCTCTGACAGAAGAGTTAGCAGTTTTGAGTGTCGTTTTTGAAAATGAATTTTGAACGTTTTTGATGGTAAGGTTTTTATTGTTGTTTTGACAGGGATATCATGCTTTAATTTTTTGCTGCCCCTACGGTCATCCAGATGGGTTAAGATCACATGTTGGATTCAGTTCTTACAGGCCTTGGCCATGGTGCAGACCTAAGCACATAACCAATGCAGCTGGAGAAACTTGGTGACCTGTTCATTAGTGTTGTGCTAGTGACTCACATGGGAGAAGAAGGAGAGGTTTGATGTATGCTTTAGACATCATTATCCTCCGTCTCCACCCCCAAAGTGTGCCATCTTTCATTTGAACAACGTCATTGTATGGCTGTGCAGACTAGCAGGCAGTTGGAAGACGCTGTACAAGGCAGTGGTCAGCTACCAGCAGGGGTCACAGAGCCAATGAACTTCCAACACGCCCGCCAGCTGCTCTCGCTCATCGAGCAGAGTCTGCAGGCCGTTAATGCGTCTGTGCCCAAAACTGCCGCCGCGATGCCCATATCAACAGGTTTTTGTTTTTCATTTCATTGCATATCTCGTGGTGGGATGAGGAGTGGTGTGAAAGAAGCGGGGAGGGAGGAGTTGGGGTAGGAGGAAGGATGGGGAACTGGAATTGTGGGGAGAGGAGGAGGATGTGAGCATGGAAGAGAGGGAAGAATGCAGAGGGTAGAAGGGGTGTGGGAAAGCTGGTAAGAATAATCTTACTTGTTTGATTCCATGCGCAGAATATAAAGCTCTGACATCTTATGATGATGATGATAACAACAGTGACGAGGATTATTGTTATCACTACTGCTGTTTATCACCAGTATCATCATTACAACCATCACCACTCTCATTGTCCCTATCATCATCGGGGTGATTTTGATGAGGAGGAGGATCATCATTGTCTCTAAGCATCATGCCTTGACTATTGGTGATCTGTTCAACAGGAGACAAACTGAGTCTGGATGGGAAGCACACACTGGCAATGAACGCTTGGCGAGAACAGCTGAAGAGGTTTCGAGGTAATACTTTTCTTGCTCTTGAGTATACCGGAATTGCTGGTCTAGGTTCTAGTCTTTCCAGTGAAACATTAACAAGGTCCCATGAGCAGTAAGCACTTAATGCACTTAGAAAAAAAAAATTGACGGCAAGAAGAGAACTGTCCCTGGCAAAAATTCTGTTGCATAATCCAATAGGCGTTAAAGCTAGAAGATGTTTACCATGGTAACCTTGCCTCCTTTGGAGAGCAGAGTGAATTTCACACTAAAATCTGTTGTGGTAATACAGGACAATACAGTGCGATGCAATGCAAAGCAACACAGTTCAATGCAGTGCAATAGACAGTACAATACAATACAACACAATACAATGCAATACAGTACATTACAAGAAAATGTAATGAAAAACACCTCAATGCAATGCAGTGCCTCGTTATATACAGGACAGTACACTGCAATGCAGTATAGCACTTTGAAACATGATGAAGCACGGTGCAATGCAATTCAGTTCATTAGAATATGATACAGTATGCTAGACTGCAATACAAATCACTACAATCCAGTGAAATGTAATATGTATGATCCAACACAATCCACCCAGTACAGAACAGTACAAAGAAATTCCAAAGCAATGCAATGCAGAGCAACACAAACACAATTCACAATGCAATGCACTACAATATGCAGCTGTATGAAATTGATGGTATACTATACAATGATGATGCCAACAAAAAGACAAAAAGGCACATGCTTTTGGTCCTCATGAAATTGAAAGTGCATTTTTTAAAAAGAAGATTCTCAAATCCTGTTCTGACACATGGAACAAATAGAAAATGTTCACAACCCAAATCATAATCAGCAGCTTGAGATTATGTTTTGCGAGTACAGCGCAGCTCTGATATAATAGACCACTCACATTAATGATTGGAAATGTAACTAAGATGCACACCAAACTTAAATGTATTCATGTGCTAATTCTGTGCTCAACAAACTGCTCTACAGCAGACTAGTTAAGATTAATATTAAAATTATAGTCCCATCAACAGCAGAGGTTATCTCAGGACTGTCACCACGTTTCAAACTACCATGTATATATGTTTAAAAAAGGATTAAAAGCAAAACCTTACCCAGCAAAAACTCTACAGCAGACAGCTTAATGATGCATACTACAACATAATAATGACACACGCAATATACACACACCATAATTATAAAACAGGCTTGGCTATAGTTGCTACAAAAAACACTAGAAACATTTGCTGGATTTCCTTTTTTAGAACATTTTTCTGTGTTGAACTGAACATAGCCAGGAATTCAGCTGCATGTGGGCCTTTGCTGCAGAGACAGGCAATGAAGCCCATGCAGGCAAGCTTCTGCACTCCTTGCTGTACACCCACCTGCTGAAGATGGATCTGCTGTCCGCTGTGGAGCTGATTGACAGCTTGGTGGTCCAGGCCAATGTCCAGTCGGCCATCGACACCCATCCCCTCAATCAGGCCCGGCCCTCCAGCCCTCTTTCATGACCTTTGTCACCGACACCCTCAAGTCTCAGGGTTGGTGCCGTAGCAGTATCAACACATCTGACTAGAGGGCCTTTTTTTCATTTTTTTTCCTTTTTCTTCTTCTTTTTTTTTCTTTCTTGTTGGTTATCTTATCTTCAGCGCCCTCCCGGTAACAACGCTCCATTGCCGCTGTTTTCAGCTCATCTCTATGCAGACCCCATTCAGAACCACATCCAGGATATGCTGTCCAAACTAGCAATACCAAGTGACAACAATGATTGCTAAAGCTCAGAACTGGTGTGAGCGAATGCCTCCACAAGAGAAAACTGCTGTGACGTACCTCTGTGATCAGTTGGCAGTAGCTTTTGGAAGCTTTGATGCAAACTGAGTTGGTTTAAAGTTGACCCTTAATAGTGAACTTTGTTGCATCAAGTGCTGTTATCCCTTCTGACACCATAAATTCTACTTACTGCGTCGCTATCACTGCTCCAGCTACTTCAAAACAGCTGTTGTTATGACTACAGGTAATCATTTAATTTTGAAATGATTTACTTGAAAAATTTACTTTTTAACTGTTTTGAAGGATTTATGAGATAAAGGTCAGTGTTTGTTGTCTGGGTAGTGGAAAAGATGCTTAGCAAAACAAATCGGCGTTTGTGTACTCCCAGGCATTCCAGGAACCGGACATGGTGCCTTGCATTCGGGACAAGTCTATCCGTCAGGTGGTGCAGACTCTGGCCCGCTTCATGGCCGCCTACTTCACCAACCAGACCGTCTACATCTTTCCCCCGCACAACCCTCTCAGCCACTGCCTGCCGTACACTTTCAGGCCAACATCATCAGTGAGGCTGTTTCCTTTTTGCTCAAGAATGAATGGACGAGAATGCATTTCATCTCTCTTTGTGTGCTTCTCTTTGCCTGTCTTTCTTTCTGTTTTCCTTTCTTGCCATCCATCATTCAAGAATTCTTTTTTGAAGGGTTAAAAATCTCAAGTTTTTTTTTGACTACACAGAAGAAAAGGAAAGGTGTCAAAATGTGGTCAGTAAAAAGTACCTAATAATCTGGGTGATTTGAAAATAGTTAGAAACTGGCTACATGAATAATGTATATGTCTGAAACGTGCCAGGTTAGCATAACTGTAGTATCATCAAACGCCAACACAGATAGAATTGATATTGATAGTTTGTTTGTGTGTTTCTTATGTTGGGGATCCAGGTCAATTCAACAGTTCATGCACCACATGCCCCATCTAACAAGAACCCCAGACATATATTTCTTTCATGGCTGCTGTTATCATTGGGGGGCGTAAGTTGTGTTTTGACAGATAACCGCATCCTGCCCAAATACCATGAGGAGATCAGCAGCGCCGTGCGCCAGCATAAATTGTCATCCATTTGGACAATGGAGAGGGCGCTGGGAGTACCTGCTGTTGTCGGGGCTGGTGTGTGAGGCGGCCTGGTTTGCCCAGCACATGGGTAATTGGAAAACCCGCCTTCCAGCTGGCCACTGCCTGCTCCCTGCATCGTGTCATTGCACCGCATCTTTATCAGAAGTGAGAAGTCAGGCTGGCATTCTTTCCTTTTTGGGGCTTCGTAAATGGCTTTTTCTCTCTCTCTCTCTCTCTGTCAGTACATTGGTTGGATTGCTGTTATTATCTCTTTCTTTTTCGCGCTTTTCTGAGTTTTTACAAGTCTTTTATTGCCTTACCTCCTTATTCTATGGTAGTTTCTACTTTGCTCTGTCTATGTCTCTGGTCTTTTAGTCTCAAGTCTTTCAATTTTCATGCCTCTGTGATTTAAAGAATCAATAAGCAGATGTGTTGTTTCTGATTTTCCTCACCTTAAGTATTTAGAGACCTCCGGATAAAGAGACTGGCTGTCTAACAAGATCCTGCTGGTGCCCAGAGAGAAAATCTTTTTGTCCTATACATTATACTGCTTCCAGTGCCCTGCGGTTTGACTGTGTGGGATTAATGCTGAGAATTGGTTGCCTTGGCAAATCCTCAGCCTACATGTCACAACTGCGTTATGAGTTATGAAGGCAGCACTGAAGATTGGAAGGTTTTGTATGTGTGAGTGTGTGTTGTTGACAATATGTGATTTTGTGCAGACCCCGACGACCTCTGATGCTACCCGATGATTTGCATCCAGAAGAAATCCTTTACAGCAGACTGGCTCAGCTGGTGGCTCCCTCTGCCTCTCTCCCTCAAGGTGAGGAGTAATGCTTGTGTATGTGGATGGTCATTGTTTGTCCCCATATTTGAGTGTGTTTGTTTTGTTTTTTTGCCGGTCTTCTTTGCTGCTTTGGTGCTCTTATCACATTTTTGTAAGAACAGATCATGTCAAATAATGTTGCGGATCATGAATAGTTTCCCATCAAGGTGAAAAGTTTATCATTTTTTTTTCACCCTTGCAGAACATTTCTTGTAGCATTCCCAGAACTCTATCTTGAGTGCAGGAATATGTTATCAGTTCTGGAACTGCTTAATTAATTCACACTTTTTTGGTCTTAAACATTGGTCCATAAACTCTTTTCGTTTCCCAGATTTGTAGATTGAGTATTTGTTGAATCAGATTTGTGGCAAGAGGTGCTATGATCTAAGTTGTGACTGCATATAGCATAGCTGTTCGATAGCTGATGTGTGTGAGTGGGGGACCATGACCTTCAGTCAAAAGAGAGAGTGTAGAAAAAAAAAACAGAGAAAGAGAGAGAGAGAGAAATAGAGAGAGAGAGAGAGAGAGAGACAGACAGACAGACAGACAGACAGACAGACAGACAGACAGAGAAATTCAAGGAAAAAAGGTACATTTGCTTCCTTTTCGTTGTTGGACAGATCTATTCTGTTTATTTGCAACCACTTGTCTTTGAATGATGACTGTTCATTGTTTTTGTGTTTATTTGTCTATCACAATAGAGTTGTGTTAAGTATGGGCTGAGAAATGTGGCCGGATTAAAAGAACAAATGAACTTTCTCATAATTAAAGCATTTATTTACACTTGATTAATCTCCATGGGACTCTAATGAGACTTTGTGGAGTAACAAGGAGATAATTCAGCCTAAACTGACCTTTGGCACAATACAATGGGCAGAGTCAGTTCTAAGCTCTCTTGACTGTAGGTTTTTGTTAGTAATTGTCTTGGTGATTTTGTTGGTTGATATTTTGATAGGTGACCTCTGTTTTTGGTCTGTGTGTGAGAGGGCAATGACAGCTGTTTACATTGGTTGTCAAATTTGTATTGTTCAGCGAGGGGTGGGGAAGGAAAGGAAAGGAGAAGGGAGTGGAGGGGAGATGGGAAAAAGGGGGGTGGGGGCTAGTGGTGAGGGGGATGTTATATATCTATTTATTCTTTTAACCTCATTTTAATAAGAAACTATCCAGCGCTTATGGCACCATGATTGCGGTGATGACAGAGAGCTTTTTATTTCTACGCCTACTTGCTTTTAGTATACATGCTATGGCCACTTCCTTTAACAAGATTAGGATTTTCTGTCCTCATGTTGGTTAACACCAGTGGATAAGGACTGAACACACATTTTTGTTATCACATGCCCCCAACCAGGTGGAGTTCTGATTGACGATCGCACGGACATGACGCAGCTGTCAGCCACGCTGGAGGACATCCTGGTGGCAGGGGTCATGGGTCACATGGAGGTGGCGCCGCGCCTGCTGACGCTGTTGCTGTCCCGTCTGAAGGGCTTGGTGAAGAGCTTCCCTCCCTTGGTGCCCGCTGAATTTTACCTGCCTGCCCCACCCCTCTACTGCCCTCAGCCAGCTTTGTCAGCAAAGGTGAGGGGCTCAGCTGATGCTGATGCTAGCAACTGCATAGGTGAGAGACTGACCTAATGTAGATACCAGTGACTGTACAGGTGACAGACTGAATCTATGTTAATGCCAAGAATCATGAAGGTGAGAGACTGACCTATACCAGTGATTGTACACTCATACACACACACATTCACAAGTAGACTCACACAGACTCGCACAGTCTCATGCATACGATGTCCCACAGCCTTTTTCATTGTCGCCAAGGCAAGGGGTCATGGGTCATGCCTGTGTTGTCAGGGTGGGATGTCAGCGGGGATGAAGGGAGAGACCTCCCTGAGGAGTCAGACTTCATCAGTGGTGCAGCTCACACTGGCCTTCATGAACGCAGCGCACATCTCCATCCCATCGATGCGATGGTACCTCCACCAGCTGGCTGCCGCTCAGCCCAAGGCCGTGCAGTTCAAGGTCAGAGATTATTTATAGCTTGTTTACTTTGTTATGCTGAAAGAAAATGTAAAAAAATTGACAAAACAACAAAAAAAGATTAAGTTTTAACAAATATCTGCTCCTATGTTGGAGCATTGAGATACGCTTGTACATGTCTGTGAGCTTGACTTATATATGCACATACGTCTTAATAAGTTTGAGTTGTTTCAAAAGAACATAGTCTGTATAAGAAGGAGATTAGTAGAGGTATGAAAATTGGCACATGTTTCCACTTGCCTTTTGGAAGGTGACACTCAAACTATCATGTCTGTCACCATAATGGCCATGACATCATCAACAGTCAACATAATCTATTTGCCACTGCTGACCAGAGGTCAGAGGTCAGCACTCAAGTCAGCTGCTGCCACGTCAATGATTCATGACTGTGGCTTTGAACTCCTTAATAATTCTCCTCCCTGGAGTTATCACCGTCTGACTGCCACCTCTGTCCAAAGGCAAAAAAAAAAGACTTGGATCGGAGATATTTTGCATGCAATGATGTTGTCACATCTGCAAGGTGTCCTGAGCATGCAAGATATGAACTTTTTTCAAACAAGGATCCAGGCATTGCAGGGCAAAGTGTGTTTAATTGGGGGAGCAGAAAAGGGGTGCAGGGAGGTGTGGATAGGTGCATGGGGGAAAGGAGGGGTCGACTGTTGAGAAAATAACTGGCAAAAAATTTCACGTGATCTCTCTTCACACAGAGACTATGAACTTTTGAAACAACCTGTATATACAGTGTAGTTTTAACCATTTCAAGATCTGCTTATGAGCTTATGCGCATTCACATAAGTGTGCACATGTACAGAATACATGTATGTTAATTTGATCTATTCTCTTCAGCATCTTTTATCAGAAACGGTGTGAAGGATTTTCTGTGTTGGTCACTTCTGGTCAAGAGGATTACTGTCTGTCCACAGACCAACATGGAAGGTCCGTGTCAGAATTTCCCAGATATTCTTCTGGAACAGCTGGAAGAGGCATCAGAGTTCGAAAAGGTCAAAGGTAACCGGTCGATTCATGCAGTCTTGATCAGCTTCCGTGACCTGTGCTCCATTCTGTGGATGCTGCATGCACGTGACAATCTGTCTCTCTGTCTGCGCAAACGTGAACACTTCCTCGGGCAGCAGGGATACGACGACACTCATGAAAAGGTGAGGGAAGAGAGGCTTTTTTCTTCTTCTTTTTTCTTTTTTTTTCCCCCAGATTTGAGTTGTAGATAGTGCTGGGAAGGGAGAGGAGGGCCAAGAGGAAGTTGAATAATGGAAGTGATGTGTGTCAAGGGAGATCACAATAGGAGCTCATGTAGAGATGGTAGGAGACACAGATTTAGATTTCTTTTCTCTTAAAAATTTTAGGAGATCCTATCTAAGGCGCATAATAAGGCATTCGTTTGGACAGGTAAATATGAGAAATATAGATTGTTTTCATGCTTGTGTGGTGGGAAAACACATTAGTGTTCAGTGAAAAATTTTCAGTTGAAGTCAAAAGTTATGTCCTTTATCCTAGTGTCTGGTCCTTGTTCAAACTTTGAAAATTTTGTTGTTTTTATTGTCGTTTTGTTAAATGATAGATGAAGAGTGGAATTTTTGTTCCTGTGATGAATAAGTGACGTGCATATAATTTCAAAATCATGTTGCTGGTGGTACTGTAATTTACAGTGCAGATCATGTTGGCAGAATGAGTGGGGTGGACAGGTAAATATACGAGAATGCAAAATACAAGACATGCTGCTGCAAAGTGCTAAAACTGTGTCCATACATCTACAACTAAAAATTTTTTGAGTTATGGTCCTTCTGTGATCAGTTCTTACTGACTAGAGGAAAGATCGTAAAACTGATCTGCCTGTTTGAGACCGGACACCCTAAATGGTTTCATGCATAGATGAAATGAATCTGTGTGCCATGGCACCTGTGTGCTGCTGAGTCATAGAATGCAGTGAGAGCTCAGAGGGGTGCTTTGTCATGGTGTGTGACAGAGCCAGTGGGAGGGAGAACAGCAATCGGAATAGCTTAGTTTCTGCTTGGGGTAAAGTGCGTTGTGTTGAAGGGAGCGTGTGACAGAGCCAGTGGGAGGGAGAACAGCAATTGGAATAGCTTAGTTTCTGTTCGGGTAAAGTGTGTTATGTGTTGAAGGGAGCATGTGACAGCAATCGGAATAGCTTAGTTTCTGGGCTAAAGTGGGGTAAAGTGCAGTGTGAGGGGGAGAACAGTAATCAGAATAGCTTAGTTTCTGCTCAGGGTAAAGTGCATTATGTATTGAAGGGAGTGTGTGACAGAGCCAGTGGGAGGGGAGAATGGTAGTCAGAATGGCTCTGTCTCTGTGTGGGTGTAGTGTAGTATATATTGAAGTTTGCGGTGGTGTGTGACAGAGCCGGAGGGAGTGGAAACAGCAGTTGGAATGGCTCAGTTTTTCTGCGTGGGTGTAATTTGTGAAGTGTTGACGGAAGTGTGTTGTGGCGTTGTGTGACAAAGCCAGTTGGAGGGAGAACAGCAGTTGGAATGGCTCAGTTTCTAGTAGAGTAGAACGTGCACTGTGTTGTAGGGAATGTGTGGTGACGATGGTGTGTGACAGAACCAATGGGAGGGACAACAGCAGTCAGAATGGCATAGTTTCTAGTTTATAATGCGCAATGTGTTGTAGGGAATGTGTGGTGAGGATGGTGTTTGACAGGGCCAGTGGGAGGGAGAATGACGGTCAGAACAACTCAGTCTCTGCTTGGGTAAAGAGCATAATTTGTTGAAGTCTTGTGGTGGTGTGTGACAGAGCCAGAGAGAGTCGGAAAGGCGCAGTCTCTCTCTGCTTGTGTGTAGTGTGTAATATGTGAAGGAGAACAGCAGTCACAATGGTTCAGTCTCTGGGTATGGTGTGTAATGTGTTGAAGAGAGTGTGTTGTGGTGGTGTGTGACAGACCCAGTGGGAGGGAGACCGGCAGTCGGAATGGTTCAGTCTCTGCTGGGCCTGTTTGCGCTGGGCCGCCCACCTCTTGCCCTTCACTCATTTCCTGTCTGATGAAGCCAGCGTGCATAAGGTAATTTAGTTGATTAATTGATTTATTGATTGAGAGAGAGAGAGAGAGAGAGGGGGGGGGGGGGGGGGACTGACTGTCATATTTGAAAACATACTTCTGTTTGTTAAGGGTGCATTTGTATTCTGTCATGTTAGAGTTAGTTGGGGTAATTGTTTACATGTGTGTGTGTGTGTGTGTGTGTGTGTGTGTGTGTGTGTGTGTGTGTGTGTGTGTGTGTGTGTGTGTGTGTGTGCGTGCATGCATGCGTGTGTGTGTGTGTGTGTGTGTTGTGCATGTGATTTTTTGCTTGTTTGTTTTTTTAATACATGCAAAATCAGCTTTTCTTGTATGTGCCAGATTGATGAGAAGGAAATGAGGCATATCAGATTAATGAACATGAATGTCGCTGTTCGCCCAAAAAAAGTATTTCAGAATCACAAATGTTAAGTAATAAAAAGTGTGAAAATGAATTCTGGAAAAACTGTGCAGCTGTGTCAGTTTAGAAAATATCAAAACCTTACAAAAAGACTTCTATCAAGCAAAATCATTGTAACATTATTGGCAGAATGTAACATCATTATCAGACTAACATCAGGCTCTTTTAAAACTAGGCTGATGAAAGACATTGAGTGTATTTGTTCCTTACAGTTAGAACGTCATTAACCAGTGTTTAAAATACCTTGCCAAACTGTGATAAAACATTATCAGCCGTTCTTTCCAGTTCTGCTGTAGAAATGATAAATCACCTTGCCTTTGCCTCATGATTTCTAGGATAAATCTTTCTGGATGTAGGACTCTGAATCTGATTAGGGCCTTCCAGGCAACCATCATTTTCAGATTTGGAGGGTTTTTTTTTGACAGTTCTGAATTTTTAGAGTGGCACCTCATTTCCATACATGATATCATAAACTATTGTTATCTTCACTGACATTTCTCTGGTTGAATGTGACCTATGAATGCAACGGTTGTTGCTGTGCTAGTGGACAGTAGAGGTTTTTGTTAGGTGTCTGGCTAAGTGTTTGATGTGTTTCAACCATTAAGCATAACAAACAAACTGCGTCTAACACAGGCACTCGAAAACTGATGGAAGTTAGATATTTTCTCCTTAGTTAACTGACTGCATCATTAATCAGTTTTTGAAAAATTCAATTTCTTACTGATAATACCTTTTTTGTGATTTTTAAAAGAATTGACCATACAAGTGGGCCATCATCATGGAAAAGTAGGGGAGAAAACTGACAGTACTGAGTTCATTGAAAAAAAAAGGAAGAAAAATTGCAGAAACTATGCCTTTACCACAGATGCACTGACTCTGGAAAAGGCCTTTTTCTAAACAAGACCAAATTCAGAGCAACAAATTCTTCTAGCCTGACTTTGTGAATGTTCAGTCTGTGGTCAGTAATTGAAAAACTTTGTGGGGGATTTGCGAACAAAGAAGATAAGAAACCCCGATGAGCACTTTCACTTGTTGCTTTCTACACATGATGGAGTGAATGCCCTCTTTGTTAATGCTGGTTGATTTACACCATATTTCTGCTTTTTTTTCTTTTTCTTTTCAGGTACTGGTCTCCATGCTGTTAGAGTTTGCCCCATCCACCCATGTGGCAGATCTGATGGCGGAGTTTTTCCATGATGGTGACAACACTCATCCTGAGAGCTGCAGGAACGCCTGGACAAAATCATGGCAGACTGGCAGGTGAGAGCACTCAGTTTCTGACAGGTGGAACTCACCTCTAGCAGGATGAGCAGGGGAGGGGATGGGGGGATGGTAAGGGTGGGGTGGCGGAGTAGGCAGAGGAGAAGGAACGGTAAGCAGGTCTGCTTGGCTTATTGATGGATTCAGAATTAGTTGGTTTTTTTCAAAAAATAGATTCTTCTTCTCTTTTTACTTTTTTTTCTTTAATACTAAAGTGCATGCAAGAAGATTAACTTTCTTTATCAGTGCTTCAGTAGCAAATGAAATCTTACTGAATGTTGAAACTCATCTTCAAGGCATGTCACATGTACAATTGTTCAGAAAATGCAAAAGGTTCCGATCATGGGTAGCATGTGAAATTCATTCAGGATATCTTTCACTAAACATGGTATAGACTTACCGGCAAAATATGTTGTGAATGCTTTCCAAAAATATTGACAATACGTTTTGACAGCAAGCTTTATCCTGCTTTAAGAATGATAACCCGTGCTAGTTTGTTATACGGCAAATTATTTGAAATATTTGCCTGAAAAAAAAAATATACAAGAAACCTGGGATGGACTAGAATAATGACAAACGTAAGGGAATAGGGGCGAATACATATAGTCCCTTTGGGGCTAGGATAATGACAGGGATAAGACATAGGGACAGAGATGTAGCTGCTCCTTTGGGGCTAAAATAATGACAGACATGAGGCTTAGGAACAGACATGTAGCTGCTCCTTTGGGACTTGAAAAATGACAGACACAGTGAGCACAGTGACAGACACACAGCTGCTGAGGGGCAGTAAAAGACTGAGGCGTCTTCATCCTTTTCCTTCTCAGACAACTGTTTTGACTTCCATGTGTGTATCACTGACAGAGCATCATCATGAAACCAGAGGATGACGGTCGTTCAGTCAGGAACTCTCAGGACAGCTCTGATGGCCGCAAATCTGTGACTTTCCATGGAGCCAGTCCCAGGGGCGAGTCACTCTCGGTGTACTTCCTGAAGCAGCAGCAGACAGCAAAGAAGGTAGGTAGTGAAGAAGAAGCAGCGCTGCTTCGGTTACTATGAGGAGTGTCTTTGCCGAAGGTGTTGAGCCGCCAAAGAAACTGTACGTGGGGGCCCGCCCTTTCGAAACCAAGATCTCCTTCATTGACTTCCTGGACATGTTTTGCTCTGTCAGCTTCAGCAAGGTAAGGCTTTTTTTGTTAGTTTCTTTCTTTTACTTTTTTTTTCCTGCTTATGAACAATATTCTTTCTTGTATTTTTTTCTTGCCTATGAAGGCAAGTTCAATGCTACATTTTTGAGGGTGTGGGAAAGGCGATCAAGAGGAATGGCTTTCAGTGTTTACTGTACATTGTGCAAAATCATTTGGATTTGATTGTTGCGACTGTTGCGCTGATCTGATGTAAAACCCTTTGAATTTCTTTAACCCAGAAATATGTAAGTTATACGGAACAAGTAAGTTTGTGGAACAAAACAACACAAGTTAACGCACACATCAGTTCCGTAAATCCAAACCCTTAGGTTTTTTCTCTATCAAAACACTTTTCAGCAAGAATGATTAAATCAGGTAAACATGCTGTTTAGGATATGTTGGTAGTGATAGATTTATGCTTACTATGCAGGTAAGAAGATTCACTTTTTTGTCTTCTCCTCCTCAGGTTCTAGACAAGATACAGACTAAGGACCGGGTGTCCTCCCTGCCGCTGCTGAACTGCCTGTGTCAGGACCTGCTCACTCAGGAGATGGACTACTTTGTGGAAAAGGTGGCTGCACAGGCCCACAAGAGGCAAGGCCTGATCATCTGGCAGGCTCTGTGGCGGGGCTGGATCACTACGCCAGTCAGGACGACCTGGCCAGTGAGTCGCAGGGTGTCGCTCAGACAGGTGGCAAGCCCACGGGACTGTTCCGTGGCAAGAGCTTTCTAGGTCACTCACTGGAGCGTTACCATGCAGCAGTCACAAGGTGTGCTCTCACTGAAGTTTTATGTACACACATCTCTCTCTGTCTGTCTGTCTGTCTGTCTGTCTCTCTTGCTCTCTTGCTATAGATATGGAAAAGATCAACTTCCTTTTGTGGCTTCGGAAGCATACTGTCCTTGGAGCATGTTGTGAAACAGAATGTTGCTTTAGGGCAGAGTGTTGCCCTATTACAGAAGGAGCAAAATATTGCCTGGGCTGGATGTCAGGAGTGAGTGATGTTTGAATGTTTAATACTGTAACAGTAAAATATGATCTTTCATCGTGAAAATTAGCGGAGTGTGCATTTTCACGACCATGCAAGGAAGGGAACCCGATTTGAATAAACCATTCAGACTAAAGTGGCATTGAAGTCGAGACAGGCAACCCACGTTTATGAATAGGGAATGAAAGGATGATCTTTGACCTCATTTGATGTTCTTCTGCTTGGTGGCATTTTATGTACAGAGGGCATTTCTATGCAGGTGTTGGTAAGTATGAGATGAACAAGTTTCAGAAAAGACTGAGGCATGGACTCCAGCACAAGTAAAGCATGACCTCACCCAACTGCACACAGTTTCAAAGAATACAGATGCATCAAGCCCAACATAAGTGATGCATGAAGTTGCTTATCAGCCTAAATGTTCAGAAAGTATATGGGAGCATGAACTTCAGAATAGTAGTGACACATGACCCAACTTATCTGCATACAATTTCAGAAAACACAGTGGTGTGCACTCCAACACTACTAACATCAGATGTACTTATATATATGTCATTTAGAGAATATCGAGGCATGAACTCTGACACAAGGCACATATGACCTAACGAATATGCATACAAATTAAAGAACATGGAAGCATAAACCCAGACATAAGAAAAAACGATCTGAATTGTGTGCATACAATATCAGAAAGCATAGAGGCATGAATTAAGACATAAGTGACAAATGACCTAATTTATCTGCATACAGTTTCAGAGAACAGAGAGGCATTAAGTCTGACCCCAGTGTGACATATGACCTCACTTATCTGCATAAAATGTCAGAGAACACACAGAGGTATTGACAGTGACACAAGTGACACATGGCCTCACATATCTATCTACCTACAATTTTAGAAAGACAGACATCAAGTCTGATGCAAGTGACACATGACCTAGCCTATGTGCTTGCTATTTCAGAGAACACGGAGGCATGACCTCTGACCCAGTGTCACCCAGACAAGGGGCCAATCAGATGTGGCAGCTGACGGTGAACTTTGGCAAGCGCTACACGCGCCTGCAGCAGTTGCTGGAATGGCTGGAACTGTGGAGCAACAAGCACCATAAGTTTGGCCTGGGCAAACAGGAGTTGGCCTTAGAGCTCAAGGTGGGTGTGTGGAGTGTTTCATGATTACACAGGCCAGAAGCTTTTGGTCACCAGTAAAGAATAAATGTGTGTGTGTGTGTGTGTGTGTGTGTGTGTGTGTGTGTGTGTGTGCGCATGTGTGTGCGTGTGTGTGCACATGTGCATGAGGGCGTGCGCGTGTGTGTTTAGTGTGTGTGTGTGTGTGTGTGTGTGGGTGGGTGGGTGAGTGCATGTGTATTTGATAACAAACCAGTGTCAGAATCACCATGGAACTAAACTACCTGTGCTCTTTCCCAGCCTTCCATGAAGCTGCAGATTCCAGCCCAGCTGATTGTGCTGTCCCTGTGGCTGCTGGACCACAAATACTCCACCACCTCCCCCAGAGCCGCGGCCACAGAGCGTGGCCGGCAGACCATGCGCAGTACAGGAGGCCACACTCTGGGCATGTCTTCCTCCCTTAGCCCCAGCGGAGTCCGGCGAGGCGGCAACAAGCGTGTCAGCCCCGGTCGGGGTCGAGGACTCTCAAGGTCAGCCTCCAGATCTCCGTCGGGACAAAGGGTAGAGACTGTGGTGGAGCCAGGCCACATGGGTCTGGAACAGTCGCTGCCGCAGTCGACTCTCAGGGAGGCTGCTGAGGTCAGGGACCGCTTACGAACAGCTGCTGGATGGGTGAGTGTTGGTGTGTCTCCAAACTTTTATAGAAGTGTTTGTCTTTATTGCTTAATTAGGGAATTTTTTTTTGTATCCATACATTCCATGCTTAAAAATAGCAGTATCAAAGAAGTGGTTGTCTTTTATGATATTTATGTGTAAATGTATGCGCGCGCATACACACACACATACACACACAGTCACATATGACACACATGCACATACGCATGCATGCATGGACTTATGCACGCATGTGTGCGTGCATGCATGCACTTGCGCTTGCATGTACGCATGCATGCACATGCCACATGCATGCATACACGTAAGCGAAGCGCATGCACGCACATGCATGCACGCACGCACCCATGCACACACGCATGCACACACGCATGCATACTAATACTTGGCCTTACAATACATCACATAGAAACGTGGTTCAAAGATGCATACCTATCAACATACATACAAAAATATGTATACAGTTCATCACAACATTATATGAGATCACATGCAGACATTTTAAGAGATTGGTGAACAGTGACTGTCAGTACAAAAAAAAAAAAAAATAACATGAAAATTGGAAGAAAAAAAGTGTTTCTTTCGTGTGGAGGATCCCTTGCTTTTAACCTTTCTTTTGCTGACCGTCGTGCAGACCTGACGACAGCAGTTCTGTTGTGGTGAGCTCCCTGCCTCTGATGAACTGCCTGATGAATTGCAGAGGACTAACAATGCTTTACGCAGGTTTGTGGATTGAATTCTCCATGCATAGACTCAGCTGATGACAGTGCACATGTGAATGCCATGACCGTTAACCTTTTCCGGAAGCTGTTTGAGATCTTTTTTCACCAGTAATACCTCAACCTTTAATGGAAGCTATTTGAGATCTTTTTTTCCACCAGTAATATCTTAACCTTTAATGGAAGCTATTTGAGATTTTTTTTTCACCAGTAATACTTAACCTTTAATGGAAGCTATTTGAGATCTTTTTTCACTAGTAATACCTTAACCTTTAATGGAAGCTATTTAAGGTCTTTTTTCACCAGTAATACCTCAACCTTTAATGGAAGCTATTTTGAGATTTTTTTTTTTTCACCAGTAATACCTTAACCTTTAATGGCAGCTATTTAAGATCTTTTTTTCACCAGTAATACCTCAACCTTTAATGGAAGCTATTTGAGATATTTTTCACCAATAATACCTCAGCCTTTTCTGGAAGCTGTATGAGATCTTTTTCCACCAGTTTTACCTCATTAGAGAAAGCTGTGTTTTACCCAGCCCCTGTTTGTGTGTCTTCATCAAAAAGAGTACCCCCGGAATACAGAATGGATTTCAATAAAACTTAGTGGAAAGATGAAATCTGGCCATAAGACAGACCCAGAAGATGTTGATGCATATCTGCAGTGCTGATCTAGGTCAAAGGGTAGACATGTGATCTGTTCGACCTTGGCATTTGTCTGCACTTTCCAGTTTGCCCTTCATCTTTGCTTAAATTTTCTGGTTAGTTGATATGCTTATTGCTTGATATAATCTGAATAGTTGACATGGTAATCTTGCATTTGCTGCTCAGATTATAATAGTCATAATGATTTTCTTTGGTTAAGAATTCTTTGATTTCCCCCCCCTCATTCTTCAAAAACATTTGCCTTAATCATACTTATTATGAAAAGGCTCTTGGTAACTAAGATGCAGATGAGAGAAACAGAGAGGAAGAGCTAAATGTGTCTCCCTCCGTTGTCTGCCGAATTCCCATAGTGCAGATCTGCCGTGTTCATCAGAGTTGTATGAACTCATGTCCTTTTCCCTCCCTTCTGTTTTTCTTTTCTCATGGAGTTTCCTTGGTTTCTTTCCTTCTTCTTCTCCTTCTCCTTCTTCTTCTTCTTCTTCTCCTTCTCCTTCTTCTTCTTCTTCTCCTTCTCCTTCTTCTTCTTCTTCTTCTCCTGCAGGAAACTTTGAACAGTTATCCTCTTCCTTCCCTCCTGTTTTTTTTTTTTTTTTCTTATGGAGTTTTCTTGGTTTCTTTCTTTCTGTTTTTTTACTTTTTTTCTTTTTTCTTTTTTTTTTTTTTCCCCTTTTATCTTATCTTATCTTACTTTTGCTGACAACTTGGTATATTCATTCTCTGTTTTCATTGGATGGGTAGTGATTGGCTGTTGTCCACTGTTTGTTGACTTAAAAACAATCTCCACCATAGAATCCATTTGGCTTTTATGACTAATGTATTTGGATTGAGTGTTCCAGTTATTGTTCCCCATCTGCTGATGTACTAATGTCTCATCTGTTGCCCCAATCTTCCTCAACTTCTTCCTTGTGTTATTCTCCAACACTCTCCTTTGAATGCGTGCATTGATGTTGACGGTTACGCCAGCAAATCAGGGGGTGGGATGATCGGACTGACTGTGCATGGACTTACTATCTTTCTCCCTGGGGACAGTGGCAGCCCGAGCCGTGAGAACTCTGCATTGAATCACACAGTATTCATGGATGGCACCCAGTCTCCCTATGACAGACCTCGCAACCCTTCCCCGGTCCCGCGCTCCAGCACACCAACACCCAGGGGAAGGAGCCCAGAGCACAGTTGGTGGGGGTGATGAGTAGGTGGACGAAACGGCTGGTTGATTGGTTGGTCGGTTAGCCGGCCAGTGAGGGGTGTCTGCAGATAGGATTTTTTCCCCTTGTTTTGGGCTGGAAAAACAGGGGTGTGAAAACTGTACTGCAATCATGATGTGTTCATTGTCATACCTTTCAAGGGAGCTTACTTGTCCTGAAGTTGGTGTAAATGACACTTACGGGCAGATGTTTTGGTATCTTAATCCAAATAGATCCTAAGAGCATACTGCTTTGTCTGATTGCAAAAAAAAAGAAAAAAAAATTGTAGATGGGAAAATATCTTTTTTATTTGTTACAGTTGCAGGAAAATGATTTGTTTTTGACAAATGACAAATCTTAAAAGGTGTTTAAAATAACTCTGCCAAACAACATGGACAAACGAATCACAAGTCAAAACACTACATGTTTTGACCTCATAGGTCTTCTTCAGGCAAGATAAAACAACATTCAGGAAATAAAAATGAAGAACAAGCAATCGGTGATATTTGTCAAATTTGGTGCAAGAATTTGTGAATCATGTTCGAAGACTGAGAGTGAAGGATGTGAATGTGTGTTTTTGGCGCAAGAATTTGTGAATCATGTTCAAAGACTGAGAGTCAAGGATGCAAGCGTGTTTACAGTCTGTACATTGATGAAGGCATTGAATCGAAAAATTTGGGACTTTTAAAACTTGTTTGTTTGGATTTGAATCTACTTTGACTGTTCATATGTATATATATGTATGTATGCATCTATGTATGTATGTATGTATGCATGCATGTATGTATCTATTTATTTATCAAGCTATCTGTGTATGTATCTGTCTGTCTGTCTGTCTGTCTATCTGTCTATCTATCTAATTATATATCTACCTATATCTGTATCTTTATATATCCATCCATCCATTCATCCATCCATCTGTCTGTCTGTCAGTGCATCTGTCTGTCTGTCACTGCGTCTGTCTGTGGATCTATCGACGATTATCTGTCTATCTGTTGATGTATTGATCATCTGTCTATCTATTTATCAATCAATCTATCTATGTTCTGTGTATCTGTGTATGTTAGTGTGTTCATATTTGCATGAATTGCACTTTATATTTACATATGTACATATGTAATATTCAAAATATCCTCTTTTGCACCCTGTAGATTTCCTATGCCATTCTGTTCCCCAGGTCAGCAGGGGCATCTCCAATCCGCAGTCCTCCACCACCATCCCCACAACCACACAGACAGCGGGCGGCGGTGGTGAATGGCATGGATGGCTATGACGATGATGACCTGCTGATGGCCGGAGGTGAAGGTGGCCTGGCTCAGGTCTTGCAGCAGGTCATTCGCAAAGAGATGAGGAGAATCGTGCAGGTGGGTGGGATTGACTTTGGCATGCTTGGCCAGCTCCTTGTGCAGGTGGGTGGGGTTGACTTTGGCATGCTTGGACAGCTCTTCATGCAGGTAGGTTGACTTTGGCATGTTTGGACAGCTCTTCATGCAGGTGGGTTGACTTTGGCAAGTTTGGACAGCTCCTCATGCAGGTAGGTTGACTTTGGTGTGCTTGGACAGCTCCTCATGCAGGTGGGTTGACTTTGGTGTGCTTGGACAGCTCTTCATGCAGGTGGGTTGACTTTGGTGTGTTTGGACAGCTCCTCATGCAGGTAGGTTGACTTGGTGTGCTTGGACAGCTCCTCATGCAGGTAGGTTGACTTTGGTGTGTTTGGACAGCTCCTCATGCAGGTGGGTTGACTTTGGTGTGCTTGGACAGCTCCTGGTGCCTGGTGCAGGTGGGTTGACTTTGGTGTGCTTGGACAGCTCCTGGTGCAGGTGGGTTGACTTTGGTGTGTTGGACAGCTCCTGGTGCAGGTGGGTTGACTTTGGTGTGTTTGGACAGCTCCTCATGCAGGTGGGTTGACTTGGTGTGTTTGGACAGCTCCTGGTGCAGGTGGGTTGACTTGGTGTGCTTGGACAGCTCCTCATGCAGGTGGGTTGACTTTTGATGTTTGGACAGCTCCTCATGCAGGTGGGGTTGACTTTGATGTTTGGACAGCTCCTCATGCAGGTGGGTTGACTTTGGTGTGCTTGGACAGCTCCTGGTGCCTGGTGCAGGTGGGTTGACTTTGGTGTGCTTGGACAGTTCCTCATGCAGGTGGGGTTGACTTTGATGTTTGGACAGCTCCTCATGCAGGTGGTTGACTTTGGTGTGTTTGGACAGCTCTTCATGCAGGTGGGTTGACTTTGGTGTTTGGACAGCTCTTCATGCAGATGGGTTGACTTTGGTGTGTGTTTTGGACAGCTCCTCATGCAGGTAGGCTGACTTTGGTGTGTTTGGACAGCTCCTCATGCAGGTGGGTTGACTTTGGTGTGTTGGACAGCTCCTCATGCAGGTGGGTTGACTTTGGTGTGCTTGGACAGCTCCTCATGCAGGTGGGTTGACTTGGTGTGTTTGGACAGCTCCTCATGCAGGTGGGTTGACTTTGGTGTGCTTGGACAGCTCCTGGTGCCTGGTGCAGGTGGGTTGACTTTGGTGTGTTTGGACAGCTCCTCATGCAGGTGGGTGACTTTGGTGTGTTTGGACAGCTCCTCATGCAGGTGGGTTGACTTGGTGTGTTTGGACAGCTCCTCATGCAGGTGGGTTGACTTTGGTGTGCTTGGACAGCTCCTGGTGCCTGGTGCAGGTGGGTTGACTTTGGTGTGTTTGGACAGCTCCTGGTGCAGGTGGGTTGACTTTGGTGTGCTTGGACAGCTCCTCATGCAGGTGGGTTGACTTTGGTGTGCTTGGACAGCTCCTCATGCAGGTGGATTTGACTTTGGTGTGCTTGGATAGCTCAGGGACCTGATGATCAGACATTACTTATTAAGCAAGAAGCCTATTGTTTTGAGTCCCAGTGAGTTTCCCCTGTCCTGGGCGGATGCCGGTCTTTCATATCAAGTGATGAATTAAAGCTGTATGAGTTGTACGGTACAACTCAGTGTTTAAGTCCCATTGCATAATGACCATAGGGAGCGCTGAAATGTTAGAGATTCTTTTTGTTTAGGGCATTGCAGAATGGAAGACAGAGCCGATCCCTCTCCTTATGCCTTCTGAACTTTCCCTAGATTGAATTTCATTCACTGTAGGATGGACAGGGAAGGTTTTCCAGCTGAAAAAAAAATGTGCTCTCACATTAGCATCTGTAAAAGAACTGATTGCATCCAAGAGATTGTTTTGGGCTAAGTTTTGATTTTAAAAGAAAAGAAAAAAAAAAAGGACAAGAAAGGAAAAACCTGTTTTGTCAAAAAAGAAAAAAGAGAAAAGAAAATTAACATTCCCACTCTTTTGGTAATACTTTCTTTTTGAAAAGATGTCCTCAGATTTCTCAACTCAAAACTCAAGAGAACACCAGCACAGTGTAATGCAAAACATGTGAGTCTGTCGAGTTGCATGTCAAGAAATACAAGCACGCTAGCCACTGTATTCTTCTATTGACACATGCAGTGAGGAAGTGTCAATCCCTTCGTCTGCTGAGTAGCCCGCCCATGTTACATAAAGCAGCTCAATTTTTATTTTCAAAAGTTGAAACTGTAATGAATTCTAGATAGGACTAAAGCTGCAAATGCTACCATCCGCTGTGGCGAAGCGGTTAACTTCGCGGACTCCTGGCTGGGAGGTCGTGGGTTCGAATCTTATCAGAGTCATGTGGGATTCTTCTGCCCCAACCAGCTCCTACCCCAGAGTTGAGTTGCTGCGGACTCAGTTGAGAAGACTGGAACCACACAGTTGAGTTTCATCCACTTAATGGATGCATCTCTGAGAGTGTTGCTCAAATTTCCTGACCAACACTGCAGGTGCCTCTATCTCTTGGCCTGGTTGACACCAGGATATATATGAAAAGGAAGCGTAGAGTACAGCCCTGTCATGTAGTCTCAGACCGAAATGGAAATCTGTAGCATAATCTTAATCATCCTCATTCTCGTCAATCAGCATAAAAAAAGAATGTCTCAAGTTCTGTGGCCCTTCATGCCCTGCTCTCATGGTGACCTCAGTTTTAATGTCCTCTCCACATCTGTGGCCTTGCTTTGGTTCTGTCGGGTCACCGGTATTGGCGAGTCCATGGGGGCTGACTTTGGACAGACGTGGTGGCGCCTTCTGGAGGAGAACTCACTCACGCCTGCTCTGCGACTAAGCAATTATTGTCGTCAGTAGGCGGCTTAGTAGGTGGTGTCCTGTGTATGTTAGATCAGAACACCACTTGACTTGACTTGGCAGCAGTGCAGTGTCTCCTCCGGTGGGTTGCCTCTTGATGACTTGACATTGACTGCTCCCTGTGGATTGCTGGTGCCGGGGCTGTGGTGGGGCCGATCGGGCACTGGCTAGACGGGGTGTCAGAATGAGCGGCGTGGATGCACTGCTTCTGAGATGACGTAGAGGTTGGGACAGCAAAAAAAAAAAAAAAGTTGCAAGTGCTAAAACGCTGATGACTTGTTCTTTGCAACCTCATACACGAGTTAACATATGGTGTTAATTTGTCTTACCTGTGTCAAGGACTGTCAAGCAGTTCTTTTCTGCTCACTTTGTTTTTCATGTTGACGTCAGACCTAATTTTTGCTTGAATCTCACACTTAACTGCTGTCGGGCAGACACTGTGGTATTCAAGTGTGCTAGGCATGTGGAAACATCCCCGGGGAACTACCTGAAATTGAGACGGCATGTATCACAAGCGGTAATAGCCACACATACTTCTTTATCCGCTTATGGGGTTGACTGTTTGTGGATTATGGACTGTTCATGCCCTTTGATATCTATCACACGATACAGGTTTGTAACATCCTGAGGTCTGGTCCTGCAGATTCAGCAACACAGTCTCAATGCCATGATGGGAGCCATTGATGGGAGTGACCCTCCTGATCCCTATCCCTATCCCAGCAGCAATCAGAGCAGCAGACACGCAGCAGTGAACCAGGCGCGCCGTGATGCCGGCGTGCGTCAGGCACTGTCTGGCTGCACAACTTGCAGCAGCAGCAGTCTTCATCCAGTCACGGGTCAGTGGGTGCTGTGTTTAGACTGTTTGTGTGTGTAAGGCATGCAGTTTGTCACTAGAGTTGTTATTTATCTTCAGGGGTTCAGGTTCTATCTATATAAAGAGTTAGAGAGTTATTTGTGAGCAGTGAAGTGTGAATGTCATAGTTTCTTTCTTTTTCTTTTTTTGATTTGTGTCTTTCTTTCTTGTTTTTCTTTTTCGTTCTTTATTTCTGTTCCCCTGTATTTTTCCAGTCGTTCTGTCCCCCCCCCCCCTTTTTTTTTTCATTTATCTGTACTTCCTGTCTTCAGTTTCTTTAGAAGGTGCACCTTTGTGATGAATATTGACATATTCCAGATGTAAAGCTTCATATGTGTATACATCAGGCATAGGAGCACCCCTAGTATATGTGCCTGCTTCACTATTAGATCCTTCTAGGAATAATGGACCCCTCAAAATGGCTTTACAAAAATCTGTCAAACAGAAGCTTAATTTGGATGTAAATCTACCTTGTTAAAAAAAAAAACAACAAACAAAGAAAACTGTTTCAGACTAAAAGTTGTGGCAATGCTTTAAGTGGAAGAGTCTCTATTGGAGCCTTACTGTAATTCTGTTGTGTTCCTCGCTGCACTCCTGTGACAGGTTGTTCACTGCCTCTTTTCTGCAGGAGCCCAGTGCTGGCAGAGGTAGAAGTGATGACACGCAGATCCACCGGAGCCCTGCACATGTCTCGCCACTCCACCGGCTCGTCGAGGTCAGAGGACAGGGAGAACCAGCCCCCAGGCAGACCCTCAGGCATTCCCCAGTTCCTGCGCATCCCCGCTGAGCGGGAGGAGGATGGCTTCCGGCTGCCCATCATCCCACCCCATCCTCAGCAGGCCTGGGGCAGGGATCAGGGACCCAGGGAGCAGGAGGCCGCCAACTTCCCTCTGCTGAGGCTGTCCACAGGTCCTCCTCAGCCTGGAGTGTACGCTCCCTTCTTCCCTGGGGCAGGTCCCCATCTGCCGGCCGCCCCCTTCATGCCCCCACCTCCTCCTCCGTCCGAAGGCCCACCCCGGCCTCTCAGCTTTCAGCATGTTCCTCCTCAGGTAGGGTGGGGCTGCAGGGGGAGGAATGAGGGAGGAGGGGCATAAGTAGCGATTGTGGGAACATGTGTATGTGTATGTTGGGGAATGCGGAAAGGGAGTAGAGATAACTTGTATTATTTGGTTCAGTGTTAGTAAGTTTTTGGTATTGTTATTTTCAGAAAAAAAGGAAAGAAAAAGTCATTAACCTCTCAGGCTGTTCAAGAACAAATCAAAGGACCCCTGCACTGCAAGTCTGGAGCATTTCTGACATAGCAATGGCTGATTGTACCGTTTCCAAGCTCTCAGAGGCTTCCTGCAAACTTTCACTGGTTCCTGACCAACCCATATGTCAAATCTGATTGTACCGTTTCCAAGCTCTCAGAGGCTTCTTGCAAACTTTCACTGGTTCCTGATCAACAAGTATGTGAAAACAACTTTTGACAAAACTGGCCTGTAAGCATTTTCGATGCCCAACCTAAGCTAACTGCCTGCTTCACCACATCTTCAGACAGACAAATAAATACAAAACTCAAGTTTGCTCAAATCTTCTGCTGGTGTTCAGTGGTCTGTAGATCAAATCTTAGGAAAATTGATGAGGGGCAGAGTTTATCAGTCACACTCAACATCTCAGATGTATTGGAAGATGTTTATATATGATTTATCGTTTCATGTCAGTGTGTGAAGTACGAATGTAGCACAAGGAAAAGAACTGATTATTATCATTACCAGAGATTGGGAAATGCCGCCTAAGCGGATGAGATGTCATGAAAAGGGGCTTTAAGCCTAAGGGAGACTGTTAGGAAGGATAGTTACCTCCCATTTATTTGTGGAGCTTCTGTACCTATCTATATCATATAGGTGTTTGGCTATCGTATAAACAGGTAAGCAATTAAGAAATCTTATTTTGATAGGAAAATTTCTGAAGTCATCAGTATTATGTGATGGTTATAGGTACCGTCTTCCTCCCAAGAGGTGACAACCAACTCAGGGGCCACAATTGGTATTCCATTGCTCCGACTGCCCTCCACTGGCTTTCCGCAGTCTTCTCAAGAGCCTCTGTTCGGACGACTTGTTCCGCCCGAGTATCTAAGTGCTCAGTTCAAAGCACAGGTGGTGTATTGTTCTCTTTGATAGAGATTTTCAGAATTATTTTTGATTATTGTTTAAAACTTCTGACATGAACAGATATGGTGTTGATTTGTTAGAGAGACTAAGATTGATAACAGTTGTCTTAATTTTCTTGTTAGTCAAAAAGGAAAAGAAAAAATATCATAAAGCAAACAAATAAGGAAAGAAGGATTTTCTCCTGACAATGTTTCATGTGTCAAATATCCACACCAGATTTTACATATCAACATTTATCAACTGTTAATTCTATGTGTGGAAGGACACCACCACACTTCACCTAGAAGTAATTAATACTGTATGTAGAAGGGCAACACCCAAATGACTGCCAGTACTTGAGGTCGTGTGTGGAACTGCAACACCAAATTTCAGCTATCAGTTGCTAAAGGACAATATTATAATTCACCTATCAGTATTTAACGCTCTATGTAGAACAGCAAATTTAGAATTTTCCTATCAACATAAAATTCTGTGTCTTGACACATCATCAGAATTTACCTATCAAAACTGCATTCTGTGTGTTGAACAGCAACACCAACATTTCCATGTGAATTTTGATGTTGTTCAAAATACGGAATTTAGTATTGATAGGTCAGTTCTGGTGTTGCTGTTTGATTGAAATAATTGTATTCTTTCTGTTGAAAGGCAACACAAGAATTTAATATCAACATTGAATTTTGCGAGTTGAACAGTAGCATCAGAATGTACTATCAACATTGAATTGTGTGTGTTGAACAGCAGTACCAGAATTTAATATCAACATTAAATTGTGTGTGTTGAGCAGCAGTACAGAAATATCAACATTGAATTGCGTGTTGAACAGCAGCACCTGAGTGTACTTTCAATGTTGAATGTTAAAATGAGGCCTCACAGTAAAGATTCTCCCAGCTGAGGCTACCTCTTGCATACCATTAAAATTTTTTTTTTCCTGAAACTTTTTCCTTTTTGTCTAAGCAACATTGATTTTACAGTACTACACCATATTTCTGAATGGTTCTGAAGGTTGTTGTTAAGAGATTTCATTGCACTTTATCAAACTATAGCAAAGTCAAGTGAAAGAGCAGTAGCACAGTACAATCATACATCATTTTTGTTTTCATGTCAGTTGTGAGTGCCATTGTTTTTGCTTAAACCAGGAGAGGCAGGAGGAATCAGAAAAACAGCGCCACCTACAGGGTTTCCACCAGCAGATGGCTGCACAGCAGATTGAGGCAGCTGCTAAACAAGAACAGGAGCGACAAGAGGCAGCAAGACGACAGAGGAGACAGAAAACAGCCACCGCGCTATGGCCAGACAGCAGAAAGATTCCCAGGATGTCGATCTTGAGCAGGCAACATCCAGGTAACAACTGCTGTAGTGATCTTATGCATATGTCAGTGTGTAACAAAAAATGTTGGGATAGTGTTTATAGAAGTGGAGTTATATATAAAACGGCAGCACGTGTCAGCCTGCTTGTAAATAATCATGATCTTTTGTACCGAAGGTAGGTCAGGCTTGAACTGTTTGAGTGTGAACATGGTCCAAATTAAGATAATTAACTTTACTCTAAATCACATACTTCCACTATGGACAACATTAGTGGGAAAGACTTGTGCAAAACCCTGTATGAAGTGCCCTGTCAGACTGCTGACTGCGCTGCATCAGCTGCTGTTTTGCTGGTGCTCACCACCCTTTTCCTTCACTTTGATTGATAGTAAAGTCATTGGCCATGCAGGTGGATGGAGAGAAACAGACAGGAAGAGAGGAGTGGGAGGGGGCTAGGGCCCAGGCAAAGCTGGGTTAAAATGCTAGTAATAGGGGGGAAAAAATGACTTTGTAAATAAAACTGTAGTCAAAAACGGAATGGTTAGATAATGCCTTCATGTTCTGTTGTATTGCATATTTATTGTTGATTATTGAAATGCTAGATTGGTTATAGATTTGACAACAACAACAACAACAACAACGACAACAACAACATTTTCATGTAACAGGTTGATCAGATCCTGCATTCATGAGCCACTATTTTTTCCTGCAGGGGTACTTACCTGCCCTGTGTCTTGTGCATTCATGAGCACATTTTTTACCTGCAGGGGTACTTACCTGTCCTGTGTCTTGTGCATTCATGAGCCACTATTTTTTCCTGCATGGGTACTTACCTGCCCCGTGTCTTGTGCATTCATGAGCCACTATGTTTTTTTCCTGCAGGGGTACTTACCTGTCCTGTGTCTTGTGCATTCATGAGCCACTATTTTTTTTTTCTGCAGGGGTACTTACCTGCTCTGTGTCGTGTGCGTGAGTTGTCTGCATCAGCAAATGTGTGATTATCCAGGTGCATCTTTGATCATTGTTATTGATCATGATAATGGTGATGATGATGTGAAGATGGTTGGCCAAAAGATGAAGATATGTTGACCCGGAAAGAGGAGAGAAAAGAGGCCAATAGAGAAACTAGTGCAAATGTTATCTTGGTCAAGTGCTGCCTTTTGCTTAAAAGTGAAAATGCATATGCTTTTGAACAGTTGTGTTGTTGGAAAAGACATGACAGGGCATCATTCCACACCCCACCACAGTGCACTGCAGGCACACACATTTAGGCAGTCATGGGAAACACCACACATGCATGCACATATGCATATAGGAACATCCTTGTGCATACACACATGCACACAGACACATTCTCACATACACAAACACACATACACATTAATGCACTCTCATACAATCACATGCGTATATGCTTGCATGCACGCAAGCCTACACACAGGAACATACGCGTGTGCGCGCGCGCGCGCACACACACACACACACACACACACACACACACACACACACACACACACATTCTGAATCACTTTCAGTGGAAGGACATTAAATTGAAGAACACACACACACACACACACACACACACACACACACACACACACACACACTTGCACACACACACACGCACTTGTACACACACACACACACACACACACACACACACACACACACAGTTCACCCCAGTGTTTCAACCCATCCTCAGCTCTTCTTCACACAATCCATGTGCATGGGTCACTATTGACAGGTCTGAAGAAGCAGTGCCAGAGAAGAGAGTATCGGTGCAACCCAAGCTGGCTAAATCCAAAACACCAACGCCACAGTCCACTGTAAGTTCCTGATCATAAGTTTTTTCCTGCAAGTTTTTTTTTTTTTTTCTAAAAATCAAATGCCTATAGTATGTATACGGAGGATGTACAATGTGGCTGAAAAAAAGACATGGGAACTAATCTCTCTATTTCAGCATTGTTTCATTCAAAGGCTTGAGATCCCATATTTTCTTCTTTGCTGACTCTACAGTGAGATTGTAGGAGCATAGAGGGAGGTGATGGAGGTACGGAAGAGGGGTGGGGGACAAAGGGGAAGATGGGTAATTACTTGATAGAGAGGCAAATAAAATCTAGATAAAATAGCCTGAAGAAGGGTATATTGTCCAAATTAATCACCTCTTTACTCCTTTTTCCAGTTCAACTGTTGAGCGCCAGGACAAAGTGTCATCTTTCAACCCTAGAAAAGCTTGAAAGAATCCATGAGGATTCAACAGTAAAAGACAGAAGAAGTACCTGTTTAAAAAAAGGTATACGTCTGTTTTTTCAAAGGTGGTTGCCATTGCTAAGTTTCCCACATTAGAACTTAATTGCTTCTGGGATAAGTCAAAAATGAGAGAGTCAACCCCTGTCCCCTTCTCCTTTGCCCCCTCCCCCCCACTCTTACTTCCTCCTTCCTCACCACCTCCTTCCCTCCCCCTCCCCCCTCACACACACACACACACACACACACACACGCACACACACGCACACGCACATGCACAAGCATCCACACACTCTCAAACATGTTAACATTCCACCGTCCTCACATTTGTTGACAGTATGTGCAACCCTTCAATGTGCAGGAGACTGAAGAAGAGACAAGCATGCACCAAGCAGAGCCACAGCAAGAGAGACGACCATCCCACAACATCAGCAGCACCAAGAACAAGCAGAGGACTCGGTCATTCATGACGGCTATGCCTTGCCCTCAGGTAATGCAGATCTAATGGGCTAGCGATGCCATTGTTATCTGGTGACTAGGTAGTGAGACTTCAGACTCTGGAATGACGGCTGACTGTCCACTCACCTGTGCTATTAGGCAGCAGAGACTGTATGTATATTTTGTGGTGCTGATCTGTTTTGATGGATTTATGTTACACTTATCAACTCCATGACCGCATTGCTTTTCTGAGTTGATTTTCATCAGAGGCCAGCCATTTGAAACAGATGGTAACCTGGTGGTGGGCTTTCTTTCAGACTTTTTTTCCGGTTGGATGTTTCTTTGCTGTATCTACCAGTTAAGCATAATAGCTTGATACCACTTGGAAGTGCAAGGTCTTTTTCTTCGTCACATAGGTGTCTTTTGCTTCATGTTCTGTTCTTCTAAAAACAGGGGCTGTTCAATGTGGCGAACACACATTTGTGGTTGGTCTGTGCCCAGGTGTGTTCGAAGGGTACCAGCATCTGGAGAGTGAGCTGGGAGTGGAGGCTGACACCGACACACGCTTCCAGTACAAGATGGCGCAGGCCATGAGGCGTCAGCTGGAGAAGGAGAGGGAGAGGTGGTATCAGCAGAGAAAGGTGAGGGTCACTTTGACCAGGGGAGGCCACTTTGTCTGTAAATGCTGCAGTATCGTTAACTGAGGAGGTTATGTTTTCACCAGCATCTATTGGTTCGTCAGTCTCTCAGCAAGTAAGTGCAAAACCAACTGAACTGATTCTAACGAAACTTCATGCAAAGACAGGAAGTGGCTGGAGGACAAATCCATGACATTTGGATGCAGATTCATGGTGGTGATTCAGATCACAGAGCAGATGCAAGGTGATACAGAGTTCCTCAGCAAAATCACACAAAATTTGGCAGACCGATTTGTGTGGAAACTAGATGATGTAATGTTCTGTTCCAGAGTTGTCTTTGCACTGGTGTTTGTGAACTGTAGTCACATGCTTTCTTTCAAAGGATTGGTGCAGATGAAGAGTTTTCTGATCATTGCAGAATGCAGTAAACACAAATGCAAAACAATATGCATGTATGTTTTGGTGGAAATATTTCCACAACATACACACACTTATTTACCCTTCAGTTAAGTAACAAGCTCCGTGACGTGCTCTGTTGCCCTTATAATGTGGCAATGTTGTGGTGACTCTTCAGGTGGATTTTGCCACCAACACACGTGACTACACTGATGCCTCTGTGGACGTCCAGAGGTCCCTTTGAATCTGTTCGAACTGCTGAAGCTGCCACTGCAGTCACTAGAGACACAGGTAATGTGTGATGGTGTGGGGAGAATTGGGAAATAAAGTAATTGAGGTTAATTTCATGTTGGGTTTAGTTCACATGGATTTGCTGATGGGAAGGTACATCTTGAGGAGGAAACTGAAACAGGATGTTCTTTTCTTGTATGATTAAAGCTGTACAAGTTTAATCTTGTTCCAATGTCAGTTTATGCTTTGAAAGTAAGTAGTCCTTTGACTTGCGTAGAGACATGACAAGAAGGATGATTGGAATGAGAACAAGACCATCTTCGTTTGCCGTTAGCAGCAAACTTGCTAACATAGAAAAAATCTGTAACAGTATTTGCATTTCTCTCTTACTCTTTCTCTGTCTTTATTTTCTTTTCAGAGAACTGTTCATGTTACACTGCCAGATGATGAAGGTTGTCTGTTTTGCTTCTCATCTTCTGTGCCCCCTTACCACCATTACTTCCATGTCACTCATTCAGGCTACCCCACACAGAGCCACACCCAGAACTGTTCTGTTCTGTTGTGGCCATAGCATGCAGTCTGTACAGAGCGGCCATAGCATCGCAGTCTGTACAGAGCGGCCATAGCATCGCAGTCTGTACAAAGCAGTCATAGCATCGCAGTCTGTACAGAGCGGTCAGTGTCAGTTTGCCATCAGGCAACCTGGCAGAGGAGAGGCTGCACTGCTGCCAAGGTCTGGGCAGTGTTCACAGATGCCCGCTCTGATCCAGCAAACACAAGACACTACCTAAGCCTCCTGCTTTGCTTAATAAGAGTTAATGTCCCCCTCAACAAACACAAGACACTACCTAAGCCTCCTGCTTTGTTCAATAAGAGTTAATGTTCTCCCTCCAGAGTGTGCCACACCAGACAGTGCAGTTAGCTGTATGTTGTTAATGTTCCACAGTGATGTCAGGTATTACTGGTCACAATGCCATGACTATCACTGTTAAGGGTGTATGACCTTAAGAGTTCAAATGATTTAATGAACAGTTTAGGTAAGTCACATGAAGTTAGAAGAGCTATGATTTTTTTGCTGAATGCTGAGTTTTTGAGATTTTCAGAATGGTGTCCAAGTTGTGGTATTAGCTGCAGTTTTAAAAGAAACAAGTGATAAAACATGTTTTTCTGTTTCAACAGTATTGTAAATGACTGGAGGCATAGTATACAGCATGTTGGAAAATGTGAACAACAAATGCAGTTTGGTTCAGAAAAAGCATCGTTTTCTTTTCCTCCTTGTTCTTGTATTTACATGTTGATTTTCTTCTTCTCTGTCCTCATTTTCTTAGTTATGATCATCTAGTTCAGGTCAGTTGATTTGTACAGGCTGATCTGCCTCCTTTTCCTCTCACATGCAGGAAATGGGGGAACAGTTCGGTATAGAGCCAGAATCTTCATCGATTGTTGGGAACAGTTCGGTATAGAGCCAGAATCTTCATCAATTGTTGGGAACAGTTCGGTATAGAGCCAGAATCTTCATCGATTGTTGGGAACAGTTTGGTATAGAGCCAGAATCTTCATCGATTGTTGGGAACAGTTTGGTATAGAGCCAGAATCTTCATCAATTGTTGGGAACAGTTTGGTATGGAGCCAGAATCTTCATCGATTGTTGGGAGCAGTTCAGTATAGAGCCAAAATCTTCATCAATTGTTGGAAGCCATTCTGAGGCAACTTCCTGTGGAACAAGCTCATGTGCATCACTGTTTCATCTGTCATTCGTTTTGTATCATATACTGTATAATGTCTATATTACAGTATGAAAATGAATAGGACGTTCAAGTGGATTCCATTCTTTTCCCTGCAGGTGTGGATCCAGTGCATGAAGCGATTGCAGAATACAACAGGACCCGTCAAGGAGTGGCAGTTCCTCCTGATGTGTTCCTGGGGCTGCGCTTTGCTGATGGACAGGAGGAAACCTCCGGGTCTTCTGGTGTGGTTGGCAAGGTGTGTGTGTGTGTACAAAATGCAAAATACAAAAAAAAATTTATTCAGTTTTTCATGTCCATAAGACCCATATGAAGAGATAAGCAGGCATAAGCGAGCCACAAAGCAGTCATGGTATTGACTGTGTTAAGCATGCAAATATGAACACATTTTGATCAAGGAACAAGAAATAGTTCATACGTTCAAAATATGTAAAATAGAATCTAGAGACTAACTTTTGAGAGATAATTGCACGTACAATATGTAACCATTGTGTTGACTTAGTATGCGTGGACCAAAGAGTGACAACTCTCACTAATTCCCTCATGCAAAATTGCATCTGGCTATTTCTGAGTCTTCAGCATATGCCAGTATGTGGGAACAATGAAAAAAAAACCCACCTGGCAAGAGAGCATGAATTTTGGCCAAAGTATGCTGATGAATGTCCGGATAAATGCGACATCTCCACTCAGCGTGCAACATCACCATAACATCAGGATCCCCCTAAACTAAAATTGGGACAGCAGGGAGTTAACTTCACCTCAGTTCCTCGGTAGACATGCAGAAGGCATCCAAAGTGATCGCCCTCAGTCAGTTCACAATGTAGTGCCATGATAGAACTAGCTCATTTTTTTTCTTCTTTTCCTCAGTGGAGGAACACGCCTCTTTTAACTGCACAATTTTCATCATTGGATTCCCACAAATGGCAGTTTAAATTTGCCTTTCCCTCGGATGGAGAAGATTCTTTTCTGGACCCATCTGACTTTCGCCTGACAGTTCCCTTAAGTTATGCTCCATTGCTGCTCAATTACACCAATCATCTTCTTCATCTTTTGCCTTGGCTTTGCTCAAGCCTGCTTCAGAATTGTCAATGTCTACAGTTCCTTTGAGTCTGCCCTCCATGTGACAAGTGGTACTCTACGTTTACCATGTTGTGACTTTTTTCAGGCTGGAGGAAGAGCCTTCCTCAATGTCGTGGATGTCCAGGCTTCCTCTGTTCTGCGTGACATCCCAGAACGGGGTGAGAGGTCAGAGGAAGTGGACGCTGAGGCCCGACCTGGCTCCTATCTGACCCGCGACACCTCCCCTCACAGGATGAGTCAGTGGTCATCTGTGGGCGATGGTGGGATGGGTCAGTGGTCATCTGTGGGTGAAGGTGGGATGGGTCAGTGGTCATCTGTGGGTGATGGTGGGATGGGTCAGTGGTCATCTGTGGGTGATGGTGGGATGGGTCAGTGGTCATCTGTGGGTGATGGTGGGATGGGTCAGTGGTCATCTGTGGGCGATGGTGGGATGGGTCTGTTGTTGTCTTGAGGTTTTAGGTTGGGCACTTGTGTGTGGTGTGGTATGGGAGATGGAGAGTATGCATATGCATGCGTGCGTGTGTGTGTGTGTGTGTGTGTGTGTGTGTGTGTGTGTGTGTGTGTGAGACATATTTGAGCGTGATTTTCTGTGTCTGTACGGGTTTCTGTGTATAAGTGTTTGATGTGGTAAACATGTGTCTGTGTACAAATATACACATATACTTATGTCTCTATATAGTTCAGAGTAGTATTTTGTCATCAGTTTTTTTAATGTTGGGATGAGGAGAGTTCTTCAATCAAATCAGGATAGTGGTGGCTCTAAACACAGACAAAGCACCGCGCCTTTATCGATCACCTACAGAAACCATGTTTGTGATGCTGTCTGCTCCTGCTGCTTATAGTTCACTGTTAATAGACTTGTAGGAATTTCAGTGAGCAGTAATGAATTGATTGATCTCAACAGGGCAATCCTTGCTATCAATCTCTGATTTGTTTCATGTTTAGTCTGTATTCTGTACTTATTCAGTGCTGCCAGTTTTCTACCTTTTGATTTTCATGGAGATTATCCCTTTGTATGGGTGAGTTGAAAAAAAAAAGGTTCACCCCAAACCAATGAATATAAAGTTTTGAAACTTGGAGAATGTGTTCAGAAGACAGTGACATATATCAAACATGTGAGGATGAAATCACATATTCAGAAAGGTTTTTTTTTTTTTTTTTTTTCATTTTTGGTAAGCAAATTTTGGTAGTGTTTCAGCATGGTAAACCTAGAACAAAAACTGATCATCCCGGAAAACATTTTGTCATTCACCAGAATGAAAAAATCAAACAGATGCATACTTTCCTCACATTGTCAGTTGGCTGCAGACAGAGCTGGCCAGTTTAGTTTCGAATGGTGTGTTTTGTCGTGCACAGCAAAGTCTTTGAAATTGTTGTCCTTGTATGCAGCCATCGGTATAAAGAAGTCTGTGTGCATAGACAGTTCTACAAAACAAATGGTCAAATGGATAGCGTGAACTGTTGTTGCTCTTTTTGTTTAGGTGAGCTGGAGGAGAGCTTGCGAGCACAACTTTCACCGGAGCAGCGTCGTCGTCATGACGCTGTCACTGTCAGTATGTTTGAACGACGGGCTCCGCCACAGGACAGGTGGGTTGTGATGTTGTTAGCCTCAACAAGCACAGAAACACACCAGACGGAAACACACAAATACATAACACACAGAATCATATAGAAACATATTACACAGAAACATGCATTATCATCTTACACCGAAAACATAATGGAAACAGTCTACACAAAATATAGGGAGACATGCTGCATAGAAAGATACAGAACACAACACAAAAGCATACAGAATCATACTACAAAAAAAAGCATACAACACAGAGACATACAGAATCATGCTACAAAAAAAGCATACAGCACAGAAACATACAGAATCATACTTAAAAAAAACATACAACACAGAAACATACAGAATCATACTACAAAAAAAAACATACAGCACAAAAACATTCCACTCAGAAACATACTGAAGCATACTACTCAAAGACATACTGAAATGTAAAATGAAATTACACAGAAATTCACAGAAACGAACTACCAACAAAAAAAACTTAATGTGCCACACACAAGCATACAGAAACACACTAGTTATAAACCACATAGAAGCAGTCCCCTTGGTGTTAGGTAATGTGTATTCGACTACCTGTTGTTTCAATATGGCTGAAAGGAAATCTTAGATGAGGCTGGCAGCATTGAAATAAGAACTGAATGAGTTCAGTCATTTTCGCTGCTCTGCCAAAATGGAAGCAGATGAATTCAGACCAGTGTAGTTCCCACCACCCACTATCCTGTGAATACCTAAGCAACAGGTGATGTTTTAAACCTTCCACCTGCAGGATGTCGGTGGCCTTACTGCCCCGGGACAGTGGCATGGAGACCAAGACGGGTCTGGTGCACAGGCTGAGGGCCATGAACGACCAGATGACCGCCATGGACGAGATGTCGCGCAACATAGAGAGCGAATTCCACCACTCCAAAATGGTGAGAATTTTAGGGCTATTTTTTCCTTTTTTTTCTGAATGTACATGTAGTTCTGTAGTGTGTGTGTGTTTGTGTGTGTGTGTGGGGGGGGGGGGGGGGGGGTAGGGGGGATGGATTGGGGTGAGAAGGTGTGTGGGAAGGGGTTGTGCTTGCATACGTAAGTGTGTGTTTGTACAAACAGGTGCATATTTTATTTTTTTACCAAATGTCATCTTTTTCTTTCATAAGATGTCCGCCATCATGTTAATGGTTTTGACATAGGAAAAAAAACTGTGAGGGTTTTGGGTGGTGAAATGGGTCTTGGACAGAGTGGCTGTCCTGATGGTCATCCTCATTCAGTGGGGATGGGTCGGGAGAGGAGGGGGAGGTGGAGAACTCTGGGTGGGGAGAACAGTGGACTGTGGGGAGTGGGAGGGGGGGGGGAGTATGACAGAGCACTACTGGGAGTGATATTCTGATCAGAAATATACAGCCTACCACGGAGGGCAAAGACACTGCCTCAGGCTGAAGACAGTTGTACTCACTCACGACGGGATACAGAAGGTATGAGTGGGATGAATACTGGTGTGCTCCCTCAAGTCATACTGCCAGAGCAACTCGTTCTTAATTGAAGAAAATGAGATCACATTACACCACTGCTGAGGAAGCTCCACTGGCTGTCAGTTAAATTTTGTTATCAGTTAAAATTAGACACTTTTTGCCTTCAATTCTTTAATAGTTCTCTTCCCCCCATACTTGTCTTCTATGCTCTGCATATGCCAGTCATATACACTCCACTCTTGCAGTCAGAAGCTCCTGAATATATCAGAGTAAAATTTGAAAACATCTGGCGAGCATTCCTTCAGTTTTGCTTCCCCAGCTGTTTGGAACTCACTGCCTCCCACCTTACTAAACAAGACCACCTTATCTGTTTTCAAAACGCAGCTTAAAAATTTTTTTTTTTTTTTTTTTTTTTTTTCAGCCAGGCATTTTGAACCTTGCTTTCTCCACATCTAGGGTACACTGTAAGCTCTGCAGTGAAGATAGTTGTGATGTGTGAATGAATAAAGTCCAACTGGAGTTTGAAGTTGTGCAGTACAAGTCCTGTTGATGATGATGCTGATGATTTTTTTAAAAATTAGGTATGGTTCAGGGGTGTGGCTGGAGGAATGGAAGGCATGTGTAAGGGAGAAAGCGTAAGGGGAAATCAGCAAGACTGCTTGAACGTCTTTGACCATTGTTATTGCTGTTTTCATTTTGGGCTTGAAATGGAGGTTATGGTGGGGAGGGGGGGGGGGGGAAGGGGAGGGAATCAGTTGAAGAACAGAGCAGGGAAGGAGGAGGATTTAGCTCCCTTGATTGCTTTATCTCTGTTCTGGTTAGTAAGGGCATGTGTCCTCATCACTTAAGATACTGGTTTCTGCCTGGTCAGGTAACTGTAGGAATTACATCATTGTTGTCATCAGGTGGGTTCTTGCTATGGTTACTGACTGGTTGATGGATTGACTGATTCTTTTCTTATGTCACCAGATACTGGAGACGTTACAGGTGATGAACGATTCTTATCAGCCTGAACAACCTATGTATACTCAGCAGGTATGTTATGATTTTTCTCAGAGTGTGTATGTGTGTGTGTGAGTGTGTGTGTGAGTGTGTGTTTGTGTGTGTGTGTGTGTGTGTCTTTGTGTGTGTGTGTGTGTGTGTGTGTCTTTGTGTGTGTGTGTGTGTGTGTGTGTGTGTGTGTGTGTGTGTGTGTGTGATCATATTTCTAGTATATATGAATGTGTGTACAATATACATGTCCATTCATTTTTGTGTGTATGTTCAGTTGTGGATGTGCAGCTTCAGTAACTGGCCTTACTTTGTGATAAAAAGAGCATAGTTAAAGTTGTTTTCTTCAGTTCTTGTTTTCCTATGTGCCTGTATCGGAGTTTATGCTTGCATGCACACAAGTCAATCCTCCATTCACTTAGCTGCTGTGTGGGAGTAATCTTTATCTCAGAAACGTCATGGTCACGTTTCTGAGTAAGGAAAAAAAAAAGAATAGTCAGCAATGCCTAGTGAATCATGAAGACACTGGGTGAAACAATGCAGACTGACATGTCTGACATGGGAAGGTAGAAATTGAATGGGTATTTGATGCAAGGTTTTCTGTTTCTGCTTGCAGCATTTCAGGGCTGGCAGAAGAAAAAACAAATTGTGAAAAGTTTCTCTTTTGTTCAGTTGACAATCTCTGTGGGTTTCTGATGACAGTACACTGTCACTTTGACGGGTTTGGTGCTGTGATTTAATGGACTCCGTCGAATAATGTCCAATGCTATGATTTCTTTGAACAGAAATCTGTTTGCCAAGTGGAAGAGTCTAGACTGCAACTGCAACAGGCATGTTCCACATTTGCTTTGTTGAAGCTGACATATATATATTTTTTATATTTTCATTCCCCAATGGAAACTAACACAATTGAAGACGGCCACCAGACTCTTGTTTTGGTGGTCTGTGCAAGAGATTTATTTGCGTTGTAAAGGGCTGCATGCATGTGTAAATGTATAGAATTAGGTATTTCCTGTAATCCTCAAAGGAGAGCTCCAAACTAGGTGCTTTGATTAAGTCTTGCTGTTGCAGGTAATTACTGATCAAAGGAGATTGCCAAACAGGTTCTTTGATTATGTCTTGTTGTTCCAGTTAATTGTTTAGGAAAGGAGTGCTCCAAACTAGGTACCATGAATTGAATACAGAGGTGAGTGATATGACATGTATTGCTGTTCCAGTTAATTATTTATGACAGGAGAAAACTCCAAACTAGGTACTATGAATTGGATTCAGAGGTGAGTTATATCATGTCTTGCTGTTCCAGTTAATCATTTATGAAAGGAGAGCTCTGAACTAGGTACTATGAACTGAATTCAGAGAAGAGTAATGTTGCATTTTGCTGCTGGTGTTATTGATCAAAGGAGAGTTTTCCAAGTTAGGTAGTTTTGAATTCAGCACGTTAGGTTTTTCTTTTTTTTTTTTTTTTTTAACCAAATGAGAGGTTCAAATGAGGCAGTTTAAATTAAATTCAGAGACCAAAAGCCAGTTGCCCTACCTGGCAATTCATGCTGTTACAAGACATACTCTGTACATACGCAGCAACAGGGCAGACAGGAGGTGGATCCGAACCGCCTGTCCGCGGAAAGCCTAATGCCCAGAATGTCTGACGGGTCGCCAGCTCCCAGCGCCAGGGTGTCGGCCCGCTCAGCCAAGTCTGCCCGCTCCCCCTCACCCACCCTTCACTCCAGGAGGTCTGATGGGTCTCCAAGGTGAGTGGATCTGAAACCAGATGTGGTGTGGTGATGATGATTGTTTTGTTGTGTTCATGGTCAGGGTGTCATGTCACATGCCAAGGAGAGGTGGGGAGGGAGATGGGGTATGGTATGTTGTGTTCTTAAATTAGAAATCAGTCCCAAGAAAAAAAAAAAGAAACATTCATCTTACCATTTTTTTTAGTCTTTTCCACCCAAGGGGGATTAAGGCGTAGTTGTCAGCACTCTCAAATTTTTATGGAATTTCCTTAGTTTAGAAATAGTTCTCAAAATCCCAAATTTAGTGAATCAATCCACAATTTCAAATTTTGTTGAAAAAAATATGGGGCATGAAGAGATCATAGGGATGATAAAGTATTGCTGAATGAAGCCCACATTTATTATAAGGATGATGGCAATTGCATGAATGGAAGAAAATGCATTTTCATTTTCAACTCAACATTTGTCAACTGAAGCAGAAGGGGGTTGGAAGTGCTTTCAATCAAAAGCCAGATTGCCCTCTCTTTAGCCCATTCCATCTCTTCATCCCTCAGCTCCTGAATTCATTGTGACTCCAAAAGGCTGGCAGCTAAGGGATTAAGGCCCCTTGGTTTGTCTATCTTAAAAGACCCCTCAGTAGTCCCATCATTTGTTTGTTTGTTTATTTATCTATTCATCTTTTTGAGGGAAGGAGTGGTTGTCCTCTTGTCATTTCCTGATGGCGTGCCAGTTTTCCCCTTTGCTGTGTATCTGTGCCTGGCACAGCCAGTAGTGGCATGGACCAGCGGTGAGTTGACAGTCTCCCAGGATGTGGCTTCAAGTCTTGAATGTTGATGCACACCACAACTTGATGATGTTGAAAATCAAGACATAGCAGCAATGACGTGGTTGTGGCCAGTACATAGTTGTATCTGAACAATCTTCAGTCATCACAGTCTGTGGATGAAAGGCTGCCTCAGTCCTGGGTTTTGTGCCAGTGAAGCCAGTGTTGTGATCTGCCTGCAATGTCTTGGCTGGAAGATTGGTGAACTCATCACCCCTCTCATGTCCTGTGGTTCCACAACAGGCATGGATCCACTGCATGACCTCTTTGTTACTGTAGTTTCTCTCCATGTGGAGTTGTGCGTCTTTCACAGTGAGGGAAGGCCTGCCACGAAGGGATGGCCTGCTTGAGAGCTTTCATTTCTGTGCTGTTGTTTGAGCAGAGCTTGCCTGCAGGTATTTGCATTGTGGACATGTGCACCTTGGGCAAAAGTGATGACCGTCCATAGTGCTCCAACAGGCCACAGCATTAGCTAGAACATGTGTGTGTTGATGTAAATTCTGGATTGGTTGGCGTGTTGCTGTACCGTCAATGATGGCCAGAACCACAGAATAACTGACGGTGTCTCCTGGGAGAACCTAAGGTATTGCTGTTTAGATGATGTCTCCTTCTGCCCTCTTGTCTCTTGATGCCTTGTGTCCCCTGACATTTTTTATCTGGGTGTTCTGCTCCTTGAGAGTGACCGGTTTTCTCCGGGCTGTCACCTGCTGCTCCCAGTGTAGAAAGTTGGTGTCCTAGACAGAGCAGATCAGCTCACCGTACAGGACAGGCAGAGCTTAACTGTCATGTGCACTACAAGCTAAAGCTGAAGATACCCTTGTTAGCAGAAAGATGGAGTTTATTGCACAGCATCTACTACAGGGCTGCCATGCTGACCAGACAGAACATGGTCAGACTGGACGACGGTGTGTGCCAGAAACTGTGGTGGTGTTGTCTGGGGGAACTTCAGAGACAGACTACAAGTGTGACAACAAACAAGAAGTTGTTTGGATGGAAAAAACAGGTTAGGCAGATTCCACTCATGGTGAACTATTGCGGTAACAGCTGACTTGTGTATCGTTTACAGGCGTGAGGCGAGTCGAGCTTCCAACCAGAGCGGGCTGAGTGACATCAGTGACATCATCGGGGAGGTGTTGGCGGAGGGCGGGGTGGACCTGAAGTCGGCTGGACTGACGCAGGAGGAAGCAGACATGTACGCTGCCCGTGCCAAGGACAAGTCAGTGTCTTCTGTTTGCAGTGTGTGTGTGTGTGTGTGTGTGTGTGTGTGTGTGTGTGTGTGTGTGTGTGTGCAAAATGTGTGTGTGTGTGTGTGTGTGTGTGTGTGTGTGTGTGTGTGTGTGTAAATTTGTTTGTATGTGTGTGTGTATGTGTGCAAAATGTGTGTGTATGTGTGCAAAATGTGTGTGTGTGTGTGTGTTATGTGTGCAAAATGTGTGTGTGTGTGTGTGTGTGTGTGTGTGTGTGTGTGTGTGTGTGTGTGTGTGTGTGTAAAATGTGTTGTGTATGTGTGTGTGTGTATGTGTGTGTGTGTGTGTGTGTGTGTGTGTGTGTTTAAAAGAAAAAACTCTGTGTGTGTGTGTGTGTGTGTGTGTGTGTGTGTGTGTATGTGTGCAAAATGTGTGTGTGTGTTTAAAAGAGAAAATGCAAAAGAGGAAAGTAGATTTTTAAAGTGTGGATGGTTTGTGTGCATGTTTGGGAGTGCACATACATTTGTGTTATGTTTGTTGAAATGAGAACCTGAATTATTATGTCTTTTTTACTATGTCAATGAGAGACTCACATATTGCTTTATGCACTTATGCACACACTCATGGATGCATGTACACACACACACACACACACACACACACACACACTTATAACTTGCTCTCTCACACACACACACACACACACACCAAACAACATACTATGGATTGTCACATGCACATCCAGATAAAAAAAAAAACAGTTCACTAAACTACACCCCACACTGTGTTGCAAGCAGACACCCGACCACACTCCCCAATGAGCAGCTTCCAAGAGCTACAGACCATAGTGACCAAGGCGGCGGAGGACGGGAAGCTGCCCAGCACTCGCCCGAGATGCACCGCAGGCGTATCCAACAGTGGATGTCGGAGAAGTACACAGAGAGGCAGACGGAGTACAACAGACAGCGGCTGACCCTCAAGGAGAAGGAGTTCAACCCATACCAACCCTCTGCACAGGTAAAATGCATGAAGAAAAAAAAAGCAGGACAAAGCAAAGCAAAGTTTTGTATCACCTGTGAAAGACTTCTGGCATGGTTTTGGAGCGTGTTTGCACATACTCTGTAAGGTGAAACCGTTGACATACAACAAAAGAAGTTTATCACCCACACTGAATCCTTCAACAGATCTGATGCAAGAGGTTGGGACCTGGCTGCTGTCAGGAAACATGGCTCTTTCTGTAAAGATCATGACGTTGCTTTCCAACTGATCCCAGCCAAATCTTCATGTTCTTTCACCTTATAACTGACCGTTTTTCTTAACATGACATCCCTAGAACTGCCCAATGCATGTTTTGAAGCATCAAACAAGTCCAAATTTAGCCTTTGAAACTGATTCACTTGAAAAAATCTCCGATGAAAAATTTAGGTATGAATCACATCAAATTTTGTAGTTATATCTTGTAATTTCCTGTGCATGTTTCTGTCTGTATATTGCTGATACTCCAAATCGACTGTTGTAGTCACTGACCTGTTCATTTAAAATCGGAATCCTTTTGTGGCTTTGACACCAACTCTTCACCTGTTGGTCAAATTGTACCACAGACATTTAAGGTGAGTGCAGACTTATCCGCACAGTCTGTGCAGTTTGCTGAACTGTTGTTACTGATTCAGTAGTGCTATGGATGCTGACCTGTCCATGATCATGTAGAATGGAAAGTCACCTGTCACTGTCTCTCTGGTCACGCTGGACATGAGTTCAAACATAATACTTGAAAACATTTTAGAGTTGAGTCAAGGCCCTGTGCAGACGTTGGCTGCTTCTGTAACAACTGTTATCCTGAAACTGTTAATGCTCAAAACTTCTCAGGTAATTGGTACAGGAACAAAACAGAGGGTCATTCTTGATGGCCAGTGTAGAGCAGAACCTTAGTTGTAATCGCTGATGTACTGAATAGGGCAACACAGTTGTTAGCTGCTGATGGCAGGTGGATGGTAAAGAATGGAACAGAAGTCCGCTAGTAATGGCAGATGGGGGGTGGGGTAGGGGGGATGGGAGGTAGGACAGAACAGTAGTGAGCTGGTTATTGCTAGTAATGTAAAATTATTGTGTAGTGACTTGTTAGGGGAGGCTCAGCATGGCGGCATGGTATAATTACCACCCTCCTGAATTAACAGATATTAAACCATATGCATTTACATTGCCTTCTCCTGTTCAGGAATGCTAAGGCATGTTATATGTAACTGCAAACTTTATGTGAGCCATTATTGATGTACAACAGAGATCATCGCAGGGCATTGATGTTTTGCTTCCTGCCAGGTACCATACAAGGACATTTCTCACATCTGTCTTTTATTTTTTCAGATCCCTCTTGGCACCCAGGACCTCCGTAACTTGGAAGAGGGAGCGAGAGCAGCGCCGTCATGCCAGACAACGCAGCGACATGAATCGTCGCCTCACTGATGCAGAGTACCTGATTGGCAGTGCCATCACTGAAGCTGTGGAGACCAACCGTGAGCTCTCCCGCTCCCGCTCACCGTCTCCAAGGTCAAGGTCTAGGTCAAGGTCCACCTCGCCAAAAAAAATCGCCTCATTCTCGGTCCAAGTCTTCGTTGGTTTCCGTCATTGTCGACCGGATCACCACAGCGAACAGGAACAAGACCTTCACCTCAGCGTGTATCAAGACCTGTGGAGCGAGAGCAAGGCAAGCATGCCCTTGCTATGGACCAGACGTTTAACATTGCTGCACCTCCAAAGGTGGGATTTTATTTGTTTAGTGTGTGGTTTGCTTTGTTACTCCTTGTCGATAGCATTGTGAATCTAGTTTTGCGGTGTGTGTGATATTTTATTGGGATGAGGTTAATGTGGTTGATTATGTGTATTTATGTGTGTGTGTAAGTTGTGTGTGTGTGTGTGTGTGTGGTGTGTGGATGTGTGTGTGGTGTGTGTGTGTGCACGTGTTCTACATGTCATCTTTGTTTTGGTTTTCCTGATCAGCTTGGCTCTGAGTGGCAGAAATCATCTTCATTCCTGTCATGACCATTGTCATCAATATCCTCATTGATACTTGCCGTACTGATCGAGCTGGTTCATTGCTGTGCAGGGCATCCTAAAGTCAACACACACTCAGCTACCGACGTCAGGCCCCAAGGAGCAGGACGGCAGCCGATCTTAGTGCAGCCAGCTGGTTCCTCTGACTTTGAAGTGACCGGGGGAGTCCAGCGCTGACTTGCGGGATTACATGGCGGCCATGCAGAATCTGGACAGCAGTGAGGACATTGAGGCCCAGATGAGACAGGAGATACGAGAACGGTAAGACGGGGATGGGAGTGACTGATATATGAGTACACAGAATTGAAGCCAATGGTATTGAAGTTGGATGTAGCAAAGCCTGTGTGTACCAAAGGGAAGGTTTGTTGATTGCTGAAGCTTTTCTTTAATGCCGCTAGCTGTGGTTGTTAATAAGAAAATTTGGAAGGGGAAGCTACTCCAGGCTGACCTTCCTGAGGAAGGGGTCAAGAGCTGGGTGAAGAGGACAAAGGGAAGGCTAAAATGTCTGACATCTCTCTCTCTCTCTTTTTAGAGCATGACATGTGTCTGATGGAAGGCATTTCCACATCAAATGCACACTTGAGGGATACACCATCTGTAAGAGTTGTACATCTGTGCTGTTAGCAGGACTGAAAAAACTACGGACACTTGAGCTAGGTTTGCCCATCAGTCATGAAAGCCTTCATTTCACCAGTAGGTCATGTGAATGGATAGCATGAATGGGTTAACACATTCAGCTTGCTTCCTTTGTGTGATACAAATGAAGAGATGGCAAAACTAATGAGGTTCTTGAACATGCTGAAATCAGAGGGTTCTGAGGTAACGAAACCTGTACGCTAGAAAGCGTTTGAAAAAGTGAAGGACATCTTGTGACATGTCAGAGTCATGCCCCTAAAGAGCACTCACTTCTGTGGACATATAGGATGTGGTCTGATCGGTCAGCATTTAAATTCTGTCTTTCTATAAAAAAACCCAAAAAAAACACCTAAATTGGGTAAAGAATCCTGTATTGTGGGGTAAGCAGGGGAAATGTTGAGTGTTAGGGTTTGGGTTCAGATAGGACCATGGGACTGTTTAAAGTCATCTCCTTCACTTCATAGATGCATGTTTGCAGAGTGCTGCTCCAGTTTCCTGACTGAGAGTACAGGTGTCTCCCTCAGTCCAACACGGTTGATACCACATTGGGCTTTTAAAGGATGCACTGAGTTAGTGCACCCCATGTTGTTTGATACCACCGCAGACAGATTTTTGTAACATTATTTTTGTCATCTCCATCCATGATGACACAGTCAAGTATGCTCATTCTGATACTGAAGGGACAGAAATTTTTGTTTTGGTGTGGTCAGCTAATGAGATTTTCAACTCATTTTTGCTGACCAAAATTTTGGCATATCCATTTCTAGGCTTTTACTTGGCTGTAATTATACATTATAAGACAAAAGGTCTCAATGACACCTGCAGCAGCATCATTAGAAGATAGAGTCACCATAGAAACTGTAACTGATACGAAAATTGGAAATCTTGTGACCTGTGGACAGTGTCATCTGAAATGAGCATCTAGTTTGCTCCTCTGGGCAAGGTACAGTAGATACCATGACAGCGAAACTAATCTCAACTGAATCCCATTGTGTTAAGCAGAGGCTGACTTGCTGAACAATGGGAGCTTTGGAAAGCCAGTTGCACCTTACAAGAAAGGGCTCAGAACTCATGGTTACTCAGGATGTGAGCAAAGTCACCTCACCAAGGGAGGTCACTCCTACAAAGATTGTGCAGGTGATGGCTATTAGGGCAGTTTGATTTGATGTGTCTCGTGCCTGGCGAGGTGAATGCGATGAATCTCATGGAGTATGTGAAGAAAGTAGTGCTAAGCTCTGACTGTTTCTGAGAGTGTAAAAAGCACAAGCCCAGAAACAGATAATAATTAAACACATGAAAGATGAAATGAAAAGGAGGCAGAGTTAACAGAGCTCTTAGGACTTGAATGTTTGTGTCACCTGTTGCCAGCACACGACCACAGCCAGCACAGGAGAGGAGAAGCCACCAAGGCGTACAAACCCAAACCTTTCACAGAGATGGTGCGTGTACAGCGCCCCCACGTCACACGCAAGCAGGCGTCACAGGAAGTGCCGGAGGAGAAGTATGTACGGCAGGCGCTTGCAGAGAAAGCTGCAGCACGAAAAATGGCGGAGTCAGCTCGTTCCAAGTCCTCTGCTGCTGAGAAACCAGTGTCACAGAGTGAGTAGCTCATTATCAAATATGAGGAGGGGCATGTGTGTGTGTGTGTGTGTGTGTGTGTGTGTGTGTGTGTGTGTGTGTGAGTTTGTGCTTGTGTGTTTGTGTTCTTTCTTTCTCTTTCTTTCTTTCTTTCTGCATACACAGGCTGATACTCTGTGGACAGTGCCTGTATAGACAGGCAGTGGAGTTTTGTGTGTCTGACCATTTTTTATCCCACCATTAAGGCAGCCGTACTCCATCTTCGGAGAAGGTGCATGCTATGTGTAACGTGCCATCCATACCAATGGCCAAACTGGCCTTCTCTTCCGAAAGCTGGTGATGGGGATTTACGTGTGTGCAAGATGTTGTGCATACATTCACACACGGAACCTCGGTTTATAGTCTCATTCAAAGGACTGTATGGGGAGTGGAGTCAGAGCCAATGTTAACTCCGAGGGAAAAATCCCCCTGTACCGAAATTCAAACCCACAACCCCAGGATCACGAGTCTGGCGCTCTACCAACTGAGCTATTCCGGCCCCCTGTGTGTTGTGTTTATGAGTAAGAAAGAAAGAGAGAGAGAGGGGCGATACAGAGACAGAGAGAGAGAGAGAGAGAGAGAGAGAAGAGAGAGACAGATAGAGAGAGATACTCATTAATGCAATTGAAAATAGTTTATTCTGAACAGATAACAAGCAAACATTTTTTCAGACACTTCTGTCTATATAACACTTATTTATTTCACAGTATACTTTGAAC
>JADBJO010000928.1:0-5000 GCA_016801955.1 Conus betulinus
ACAGATTACGTCATACTTATTACTTTTGAAAAATCTAAAGAGTGAATTCTTTTTAAGTTTGTTTTTTTTAATCCTCTTCCGTTTAGTGAAATAATACGAATTCTGTCCATAACAAAAAGTAATAGCACTTAAACATGCATATTATTTGATCACAAAATGCAAACATGTAATATGTAATCACAAGGCATTCTCACAGTCCGTTGTACGAAAGTTGGGTCGTTATCCAAAGCTATCCGAATGAAACAGCCTACCTACTGTTTTTGACAGGCAAGCCCAGTCTCTGCGGCATGGTCGTCCTTTGCAAATACAGGACTTGCCGAGCGCGAGGCTTCCCTTCTAGGGGTGTTTCTCCGTTCTATCTCTGGGGCTGTGACGCTGTCTCGACCGGCCGCGCTTCGGAGTCTCGGACCTGGTGCGAGGAGACCGCTCCAAAGACGAAAACAGCGTTGCTTGCCGGGCTGACGGGATTTTTTTTTTTTTCAGCCTCGTGGCCAACAGACTTGCCCCGGTTAGTTTTCAAAACAGGCTGTACACTCACCTGGTTCGAAGCTTTTGGTGGCTGATGTTGAGGGTGCTGTTTCATAATTTCTCAGGTAGTATTTATTATGCAGTCTATAGGCATACCGGAAGTGGTGTTGAACAAGTTAAGTACATTGATATACAAATTCTTACGGCAAAGGAAATACAGTAATCGAAGAGCGTTTGAAAAGGTAAAAAGAACAACAATGGAAACTAGTTACAGTAAAGGTGGACTAAACATAGTCAATGTAAAAGAATACCAAAAACTGTATGTGCTTACATTGGGCTGGCAAATTATTTCAATCACCAAACGAAAAACTGGAGTTTGATACCAACATTGTATCTGACTCAACTTAAAAATGCTAATAAAATCTTCACAGTAAACTGTACGGCAAAGCAAATGCAATTGTCTGATCTTCAAAATGATTTCTGGAAAGAAAATATGACAACTTTCTCGGATAATAAACATATTACGCATATGGAGGAAATAAATCGCACCAATCTTCAAAGCCAAATGTTATTTCACAACAATCTTATAAAATACAAAGAAAATGTGTTGTATTTCCAAAAATGGGTTGAAAATGGTATTGAACATATGAGAGACATAATTCACAGAAATGAGCATCGACTACTAAATATTAATGAAACTGCATGTATTCTGGATCAATCTAAAGCAAGCACAACCCTAGAATATAATGCCCTCTACAACGCGATCCCTAAATCATGGATTAACTGGATAGAAAGTGATTCACTGCCTGAGGAAGAATCAGTTGCCATCTTTTGTGAGGCAAGCATTTTTAATTCAAAACTAAAAAAAAAATAAGAAAAATTCTGAGCAGCACCGAATATGAAGACTTAATGTCAGAGCCACATGTGTGTGATTTCTGGCGAAGGAAATTTAATTTTTTTCTTTAACGAAACTGTATGGGAGATACCTAGAAAAGCAACTAAAGAAATTCGTCTATGCGAGTTGCAATGGAAAATTAATCATAATATATATCCAACCAATATTATTTTGCAAAAAAATGAAAGTTACGGATACAAACAAATGTGATTATTGTGTAGACGAAATAGATTTTGTAGAACATTTCTTTTATCATTGCTCCTCAGTGTATACATTTTGGAAACGTATTGAAACTTCGATACGTAGCAGGATTGGAGTTGGTGTTAACTTAAGTGAAACTGATGTTCTATTTGGAATTCAACGAGACGTGGTAAACCAACAGAAAATAGACGTGATAAATCATGTTATTCTTATTGGTAAGATGTGCATCAGTATTGCGAAAAAAAAAAATCCTTACCATCGCTTCAAATTATTTTTTATCAACAAATGCGTATGAAAAAAACAATTGAGTGTGTTTACACAGTAACAATAAACGCTCATATGGGTGATACGGACTCAGGGAAATTGTGAATATCCTGTATGATGGAAATAATACAGAAAAAAAAAAATCTATGGACTGACAAATAGAAAGAAAATTCATGTATATATACGCACATAACTGTGCAAGTTACATGTACGTACGTCGAACGTTGGTGCTTTGATCGTGCATGATAATATAATATGAGAAAAGTTAAAGAATTCCACAGCTCTCTCCCCCCCCCCCCTTGCTCCCCTCCCCTCCTCTCTTTGTCGCTCTCTCTCACTCCCCTCCCCTCTCTCTCTCTCTCCTCTCTCTCTCTCTCTCTCTCTCTCTCTCTCTCTCTCTCTCTCTCTCTCTCTCTCTCTCTCTCTCGAGTAGCCCTCTGTCTCCCACATACTTACATTTGAATGCCAAATGAAATATCGCGCCTCGTGACCCCCACGACTTGCCCCAGAGTAACATTATGTTCTCTGTCCGTCTGTCTGTCTGTCTGTCCCTCTATCTGTCTGTCTGTCTCAGTTGCTCGGTCACAACCTTAAGTGCCGAACACATGCGTAGGCGCATATACACATACAATATTCTATACCATTGGTATGCTATTTATTCGTTATGATAGCCAATTATTTTAGCTTAAAGAATTAGTTGTAACAAAATGATCATACCTAACGCCAGTCCTTTTATAACCCAAGCTTCTTGTCCCAAAAAAGCTAGAACTCATCAGGGGGGGGGGGGGGGGGGGGGGGGGGGGGGGGGATCTGAGCTGGGGGGGGGGGGGGGGGGGGGGGGGTCGGGGACGGTCGGGGGGGGGGGGGGGGGGGGAGGGAGGAAAAACCCACCTAACAAAACCAACGTCTCATGCCTATTGTCACGCTTCTTGGCTTTCCTCATGCCTTCCTTGTGCACCCTTTCGTTTCGCTATAAGGTTGGCCTAGTTGGGACTAGCCAACTGGTGGGACGATTTGTAACAATTTCTACCTACAACTCTATGACGCCTCCTCTGTCTGTCTCGTCCCTCCTCTCTCTCTCTCTCTCTCTCTCTCTCTCTCTCTCTCTGGGAAAACCTGAAAGAAAAGAAAATTAATTAAGTATTAAGCATTTTGTTCCATTTTTATGTTGTTCTGTTTGCATAAGCAACACATTATCAGTGTGAGAGTGCCAGTACACCACACATTAGAACACTAACAAAACCTAGACATCAAACACTAAAACACTAAAAAAAAAAAATCAGCAAGACTGTCTCCATTTGTAAGAGAACATAAAGACTATGCATGGTGTGTAAGGGATTGGTTGAAGGGGAAAAAATGTTAGTGTTGGAAATTGCTTATGTTTTTTGTTTGTTTTGTTTTTTCTTTAATTTTTTTTTTGTAGATGAAGAGGACAGTGTGAAGCACCAAAAAAAAGTGAAGAGGTGGATTTCAAAGAACAAAACAAACAAGAACACATTTAACATTTAGGACAGTACAAAGAAAGAACGAAGAGTGACTTATCTGTTGTCCATGTGGTAGGAAGAATGGCCGCCAGACAGAAACGACAGGGGAGATTATGGGAGAGGAAAAGGAGGGGGGGGGGGGGGGGGGGGGGGGGGGGGGGGGGGGGGGGGGGGGTATGCGTGGGGGGGAGGGGATGAGTGAGACGATGGGGTGTGTGTAACTAGTTAGTGGGGTGGTGTGTGATATATGTGACGGTTGTGGTATATGTTAGGTGGATTGATATATATATATATATATATATATATATATATATATATATATATAAGGTATATATATATATATATAAGGGATAGTGATGATAAATAACGATAGTGGCAGTAATTATAATAAATAAATAGATGAATAAATGAAAGTAACTGTAATTAAAAAAAAATAATAAATAATTAAATAAATAAATAGATAAATAAATAAATGAAAAAATAATTTAAAGAAAATTAATAAATAAATAAATAAAATAGACAATTGCTTTCGCTGGGTGCTTAAGGAGGTGGTAGTAGTTATGCGTGGGTAGTTGTGAAAGGTGTGTGGGTAATGTTAATAAGGGAGGGAAGGGGATGGAAGATTAATGGGTGATAAGGCATAAATGGGGGGGGGGGGGGGGTTGGGAAAAAAAGGGGTGGGTGGGGGGGGGAGGGTAATGTGTGTGTGTGTGTGGGGGGGGGGGGGCAAGAGAAGGAGAGCTCATATCTCTTCATCCATTATGAGGTGCCCCCCCCCCCCCCCCCCCCCACACACACACACATACACATTATCCTCCTCCCCATCCACCCCCCCCCCCCCCCCCCCCTTTTTTTCTCCCCCCCCCCCCCCCCCCCCCAATTATACCTTATCACCCATTAATTTTCCATCCCCTTCCCTCCCTTATTAACATTACCCACACACCTTTCACAACTACCCACGCATAACTACTACCACCTCCTTAAGCACCCAGCGAAATCATTTATCTATTTCATTTATTTATTTTTGTTGTATTATTATTCACTAAAGCTCTGAAATTTGCTAATAAACACACAGACATAACAGGGTCAGAAATGGAAATCATTTTCCACACCAAGAAAACTTTACTCTACAGCAGAAATGATACATGGATCAAGAAAAACGAATAAAAACTCAACTGTACAGAGACGACGGCCTCGCCGCGCGCTAACAACAATCCAAGAACCATTGAAAACAAGAAAAAAAAGAACTATGCAAAATTTCCAAAACCATAACTTAAAAATCACCATCGAAGCAAAAAAAAAGGTAGTGAAACTACTTAGACATAACACTTGACCTCAACAACCACATATATAAACCATACAAGAAACCTAATGACACACCCATTTATGTAAACATCAATAGCAACCACCCACCATCTATACTAAAAACCATACCCAATGGCATAAACAAGAGATTATCTAATCTGTCACATAATGAAAGAGTATTCAACAATGCAGCAGCAGAATATACAAGAGGCATTGCAAAAAAAAGTGGTTACAGCTACAAACTACAATACAACCCAGATAACAACATGAACAAAAACAAAAAAAAAAAGCAGGAAAAGGAAAAATCACATGGTACAAACCCTCCATATGATGGACGAGTAAAAACAAACGTAGGAAAAGAATTTTTCAAAATTTTGACAGCA
>JADBJO010000928.1:10000-42500 GCA_016801955.1 Conus betulinus
TTTCACAAAAAAGTTTCTGTACAAATGAAGTATCTCTAAATTCAGATACGGATTTTGCTAAAAAGAGCTAAAGACATAAAAACAGCAAATTCTATTCAGTCATACACATCTACTCTTCTAAAAAATCATTAACCAAAGTAAAATAGCTGTCAATCCGTCCTTTCCACCGATTCCCCAATGGGAACAAACCAAAGCAAATTATGACACAAACCATACTGAAACGAACAAAAACGATCCACCATATCTTTTTTAAAAATTATGTAAATTCTCATTTGGAAAATCAATATAAGGACTAACTTCAAATTTTTTACAGATGGCTCAGTGTTAGATGATCATTGACCAGGATCAGCTTTTATAATACCATCATTAAAAGTGGAGGAACTATTATTATCTTGGCAAACACTTGTCCACATTTACTGCAGAATTAGTTGCTATTCTAATGTCCCTAAAGTATGTTTTGAATTCTTCCATAGAAAATTGTCAACTTTTACTGTGCAGTGATTCAAAGTCAATCCTTCCTACCTTACAGTCTTTAAATCCAAAGATATGCTGTGAGACTTTTACAGAAATTAATTACTTGACTCATTTTCTCTTGATGAAAAGAATAAATGTGACTTTCTGTTGGGTGCCCTCACATTGTGGAATTTCAATTTTGTTTGTTGAGTTTTCAAAAATCAACCAAAGGTGCCACCTAAGAAGCAACAGAAAATCATGAAAGAGCAAAACAAGCTGCATTTTCTTGTGAAAAGTACAAAATATTAAAAGATAACCACTTAAGACACACGTGCTGAGGGCCAGTTCTTGGAAGGAATCCGCAAGAGACTAAATTACAATAATCTAATAAATTCCAAGGATAAGTAACCGAGCACCATTCCACCAACTTACAGAGCAGCTTGGTGTTGCAATGACTGCAAGAATATAGTTCCTTGTGGATTCATTCCAAGAAATGGCCCTCAGCACTTGTGTCTTAAGTGGTTATCTTTTTATATTTTCTACTTTTCAAAAGAAAATGCAGCTTGTTTTGCTCTTTCATGACTTTCTTTTGTTTCTTAGGTGGCACCTTTGGTTGATTTTTGAAAACTCAACAAACATACTACGGTATTGCACACCAGCCTTTTTCTGGGATAGCATTCTTAAAACCAAAAAGCAGAGGAGTCCAGTTACCAATTTCCACGGTCACTGAGGAGAAACAATCTGGTTTCGAAATACCAGTATCTGACCAGGAGTTATATTGTCTCCCCCATGGAGACTATATAAGCTGCTGAATGCTCACTTTGAGAAGCATTTATTATTCCCCATTCACCAACTCAAGCCCATACTGTTAGTTAGGCAGAATTATCTACCACTGCAGATATGAATGCTTATTTCCCCCTATTTCTTCAATCTAAGACATAAGAGCAAGCTTTGTTTATAATTGAATATTTCTTGCAGTCATTGCAACACCAAGCTGCTCTGTAAGTTGGTGGAATGGTGCTCGGTTACTTATCCTTGGAATTTATTAGATTATTGTAATTTAGTTCCTTGTGAATTCCTTCCAAGAACTGGCCCTCAGCACGTGTATCTTAAGTGGTTATCTTTTAATATTTTATTCTTCACAAGAAAATGCAGCTTGTTTTGCTCTTTCATGATTTCTCTGCTGTTGCTTCTTAGGTGGCACCTTTGGTTGATTTTTGAAAACTCGACAAACATACTACGGTATTGCACACCAGCCTTTTTCTGGGATTGCATTCGAGGGACACTGATGTGAGAGATCAGTGTCGGGCGGCGCAGACACCTTCCAGCCATGTGGGTGACGGCGGGTCTAGCCTGTGTCGCCGGGGGACGGCTCCTGGAGATGTGGGGCGATTGGCGAAGGAGCGCTGCCTGACTGCGACTACCGTGGCCCAGTATACCGTGCTGTTTTGAGGGGTGGCAGACATGGGGGCACTCCTTAGGGGGTTGGGCTGAAAAATTGCCCTCTCGGCCGCAGTCAGCGAGTGCCCGCCAAGTTTTAGGGGCTCGTGCAGCGCTCCAGCGACTTTCGTCCTGCTTCCTTCCTCCTTGAGGCGGCCTCACGCGGCACAGGACCATCGCCACCCAAGCATGAAGAAGGCCGCCCGGTGGTCCTGAAGACAGCCTGATGATGTTTGGGGGACAGCAGGCAACACACACACCGACGCCCATCGTCGGTCGACCAACAACTTAAAAGTGAACCAACGTTCAAGACCATTTTTAACCAAACTTGAACCAGCATTCAAGAAGATGAACGACCAGAATTGAGCCAATGTTCAAGAGAAACACGAGCTCTGGGAGACAAATACGACGACCCCCATTGAAACCTACCTACCACTGCCAGATGACAGCAGTTGCACAAATATGCAGACATATGTCTGCAGGAACCTTGTCCTTAAGGTAAAATCTAAACAAATCTTAAATAAATGTAAGCAACCGCCCAGAGAAACGTGGACAAACGAGTCACAAGACAAACCACAACGCGTTTCGACCTCTTAGGTCTTCTTCAGGTGCAACAAAAATTAAACAAATAACGAAAATGCACTTAGCTTTGATCGCTTCTGTGTTCAGCGCAAGGAAGAAGGCGTTGAATCACCCACCCCATTCACCCACTCAAGCACACACTGTTAGGCAGAACTATCTACCACTGCAGATATGAGTGTTTATATCCCCTATTTCTTCAATCTAAGACATAAGAGCACGCTTTGTGTATAATTGAATATTTCTTGCAGTCATTGCAACACCAGCTGCTCTGTAAGTTACTGGAATGGTGCTCGGTTACTTATCCTTGGAATTCATTAGATTGTTGTGTGTGTGTGTGTGTGTGTGTGTGTGTGTGTGTGTGTGTGTGTGCGTGCGCGCGCGCGCGCGTGTGTGTGTGTGTGTGATTTATAAATGTGGAATAAGCAGTACACATCCAAGACTAAGAGTGTTTATTAGTGAATGGAAGTGCAACTACACCATCGAGAAGAATATTCACACAACGAAAATGGCAAAATAAGTTTTAGGAAAAATGGGTAAGTAGTCACTTACCATGTACAGCTTTGTGCCCAACACACTTCAACCACGATCATTTAACTGGCATACTTTATGGTGTTGCAAATTTACCGTGACCTTCCCTGAAAGAATTGCATGACCATATTTTTACGTGGATGATTACGACCCTTTCAGCATAATCATTCAGGGGACGATGCATTTGTAGAAAATCAGTCTCACTGTTATCATTTATGAATCATAGGTAAAAGTATGAAAAAAAAGTATTTCATTGTTTCTTTGCTGTTTTGTTTGTTGATTACTTGATGTAAATTTTCCTGTTTTCTTTAAGCATGAAATAATTTCGCAAATTCTAACCAGTCTGTGTCATACTGACACATTGTTTACTCATGCAACTAATTACAAGTCCGTGAATCTTCTTCCTCTGTTGAGTGGCCACCATCAATTGGCTGATGATTTCTGCCTCTATTTCGGGGATCTGCTTGTGAATGGTACAGAGGTGCCAATGCAAAAACAAAACAAAAATTCCTACGGCCTCCATGGTCCAGCAGGCGATGCGGAGCTGCTGCCCTGGGCTACATGCGCTGTCGGACAGCCCCGACCCACCCACCATAAGGGAGGGTCAGGCCCCCACCTTGCGCCAGGCCAGCAAACACACACACACACACACACACACACACACACACACACACACACACACACACACACACACACACATACACACACACACATATGCACACACACACACACACACACACACACACACACACACACACACACACACACACTTTTGCTTTGACATGTGTGTTTGGTGGCCCTTGGCACGAAAGTGTCAAGAGTGCACCGGTTGAACTTGCTGATGGTAAGGGAGTCCCGATCCCTGAGGGTCCTTAGGAGTAAGGAACCCTGTCTGTACTGTGTTCTGCAGTGAATTAAGGCAAACTTGTGATTATGATATGATTGTGATATTCATAATGTGTGTACATTTCGTATGTTTATGCTAAAATGTGCATATGAATGTATTGTATTATTCTGTGGTAAATTATGTGTGATGAATATACAGAACTTTCATTTGCAGAGGAATGGGATGGGGCGGGGGGGGGGGGGGGGGGGGGGGTAAAGAAAACATCAAGATTTAAACAGCAATAGCCTAGTACTTTTGGTGTATTCAAAATATTTCTTTACGTTATATATTGACAAAGGCACCGGATGAAAAATAAACATAATATGTTGAAAATGAAGAAGGCATAACAAACATGATAAAACACACAGATAGCAAGACGCACATCAATCAAAAACAGCTCCATTCCAACTCTAAATTCATCGCCTTAAGCTGTTCATTCAGAATTAGTGTTGTAAGACAAACACATCAGATACCTTGTAAACAAAGTGAATTATGTTGATTGATTGCTTACGAAATAACAAATACAGAGTATCCAGAAAAAAGACAATTTCCAGGATGCTGATATGGTCAGGGACAAATAGGTTAAAACAACCTGCACCTTGAATAAGTTCATACCATTGCAGAAGGTGCATATGAGACGTTAGGAAAAAAAAACATTGTAGGAAGATTCTGGATTCGGGTCAGTGAAAGAAAAGAGAAGAAGCATGCAAAATAATTAAGTTGTACAAAACGGTTTAAGGTGTTGGATTTCCCGAGAACATTAATGTGGCATAATTCCAGATTTAATGTCAACAAGAACTCACACATTGCAGTGAAGACCCTATGAAACCAATTTCAAACAATTGAAACGCTCGTTTAACGTTTCTGGAGATGGTCTAATTTTTTTTTTAAATAAAGCTTTTGGAAATCTCTCTCTCTCTCTCTCTCTCTCTCTCTCTCTCTCTCTCTCTCTCTCTCTCTCTCAACGCCTCAGCTAAGGTCGCTGGAGTTGTTTCTTGACATGCTGCTTGTTATCTGCATGTTTTATTATCATGTTTGTTATGTTTCTTCATTTTCATCATATTATGTTTATTCTCCTCTCGGCGCCTTTGTCAATAGACAGACAGACCACGATCAAGGCCAAGGCAGAAATAGAGAGGGAGCAAACAAGTCTAGCCAGACAGAGAACACTGAATTGAAGCGTCAAGAAATCAAGAAATCAATTAATACTTTGCACTTCATCCATCTTCCCGCAGATTTCACATACTGTGCAAAACTTCTATAAACTTGAAAACCAGTTCAAATGAGGTTATGCTGACAAAATGCATTTCAGGTCGGAAAGACCTGAATCACAGGCTAGACTGCGTAAACGTGATCCCAGCCAAGATCACGTTTTGTTACAAAAAGTCTCGCACAGTGCGGAAACTGTGCAGGAAGCTGGATTTTGCCCAACAAGCGTCTAGAGGTGGTCCACTCACCAGTTTGTTCATGTTTGCCACCTGGTGACTCAGTGCAGCTTCTCGGCGGTAGAAATTATGCAAATTGAGCACGTGCCTCATCGATCTCTCGGTCTGTGTTAGACCTATCCCGACCAGAACTGCGCTTGCGCGCAAAACACAAAGACACACAGACACACACACACACACACACACACACACACACACAACACACACTCACTCACTCACTCACACGCACACGCGCGCACACACACGCGTGCACACGTACATACCACACACCTACTTGCTCGTGCGCGCCCACACACACGCACACACACGCACACACACACACATACACACGCGCGCGCGCGCGCGCGCGCGCGCGCACGCACACACACACACACACACACACACAGGTTGAAACCCATGGCCAAAGGACTGGAAATAGAAAATGGCAAAGTCACGTTTAATTTGGTTCCATGACTCGAGCCCAGCCAATCACGCAAGGTCTTTTCAAGGTCATCAACACTTAGGGACGAAAACGTTCCTTCCCAGAAAATAAACGAAGAACTAAGGTCATATGCATGTACAGGTCAGTTAATAGCATGGCAGCCTAACTACCCATAATTAAGGCGGATGAAATTAGGTAGAGGCCAGTCATTCTGCTTCGCATTTTATTCCTGATTTTTACAGCGCAATAAAAACAAAGAAAAACAAACAAACAAACAGAAATGCTAAGTGTAAGCAAAAGAATCTTTAAAAAGCTACGTGGACAGTGGAAGAGGCAAACTAAGTTGACTTGCAAATCATGACGAATATCACTTCTTCTTATTCTTCTACTACTTCTTCTACTTCTTCTTCTACGTGTTCTTCTTCTTCGTGTGGTATCTTCTGTTTGATCATTATTGTCAAAAGCAATTACTCTTTGAAACCTAATGAGGATTTCATTTTCTGACCCTGTCTCTTATCTCAGATACACACAAACAGACCCACAGACGAGAGGAAATGATCACCAGATCGGCGAACGCACAACATTCTTCCTAATGACACAACGCTCACGAATGTCACCATTCTCACTAAACCCCGCAGTGAAAAAGAAAAGAAAACAAACAAAAAAGAAAAGAAAGAGGTAGTAATGAATTAACAGACTCTAGAAAAAGGCGAACGAACGTAAACCGGCAAAACTGGACTCTGATAGCCCCATCGCCGACTTTTCACTAATCAGACACTCTTTTGTTTAAATATGCATTCAACGCTCTTACAACAAGACCACCTGACTTTTTTCAAAATTAAGAATTAGGAAATCTTTGCTAAAACAATCTGGCCGGACTTTTACTGTCTCATTTTACTCAGGACATACAAAAGCTTCTTCTCCGCTAATGCTTTTGCCTCTGCTTCCTTAATGCACAGGGTATCATCAACTGAGTTTTTAACCTCACGATCGTCTTCTCTAGTTTCTGTATACGACGATTCATACGGTCTTTGTACGTCTTCATTGCTGTCTTTGTACGTCTTCATTGCTGTCTTCCTGGTTTGACACACTGTCATCTCACTGGTCTGTAAGTCTAGCCAGAATTGTACTACAATGGCATCTCTTTTCTAGACTGACAAAGTAACCTTCTCTCCATCATCCACCCGTCTAGCTTTCGACCTCGATAATACCCCCCTCTATTCGCTTTTCACGGATGAGTTTGAATTGTTCTCTTTGCATCTCCATGAATGAATGGCTTCTTCAGTTTTGTTTTCAGCGTTATCAACTCCGGCATGTCCTGGTTTAGTTGCCTGTCTTCCTCTGCCAGTTTCTCCCCCCACCCCCCCCCCCCCCCCCCCCCCCCCCCCCCCCCCCCCCCACACCCCTCTCTTTTTTTTCGTTGCAACATAAACGATAGTCTTTAATCTAACTTTTATCATCAGAAAGTCAAGATCTCCCTTGCATCCTTAAATAGATCCTCAGGCATAGGCTCAAAGATTGTCCCTACATTTTATACTGTTTGCATAATGTTTTTAGTTTTTCAATAACGTTTTTTTTTTCGTCTCCACACTTTCGTTTTCTTTTATTTTACTACCTTTCGCTGGCTGCTTTGGGGGTGCTCTTGGATTCTTCTTTGAACCCTTGGAGGTGAGAACACCACAGCATTACAGACTGTGGTGTGTCTCTATTTGACGCCAAGAGCACAGACACAATCAGCCGTGTCTCCCTGATGAGTCCGATCCAGCGAACGAAAGGCCTAGGAGCAGGCAATACATATAAATCAGCCTTCGAGAGGGACCGCGATGGTTCCCTCACGCAGCTAGTGAAAAGGTTTTCATGCATATATGTTTTCCCATTTTCTTTATCTTCATCCCCACCCCACCCCACCAGCACCCCACTTTTTTTTCTTTAAATTTCAAATCTTTGCCAAGTCATTACTATAATGATGAAAAATGTTAACTGCACTTGTTTTCCCCCACTACTTAATTGTTCAGCATCAGAAAGTGAAGAAAGTTATCATTTGGAATGATTCATCAGATGCATTTACCGTATACTTTTTCATCTCCATTTTGTTTAAATTTCATCTAGATATGCTGGATCCTTTAAAAGGGATGCGTTTTAATTTCTAGCATGTGTTATGCTTGGTAGTTTCTTTACACCTAAGTCATAGCAAAATCGCACAGTGATGGGTTCTGTGTCTGCATTCAATGTCTGTCATGTACAAATAAAACGTCTGTCATGTACAAATAAAACGTCTGTCATGTACAAATAAAACGACTGAATCCGAAACCACTCAGAAATATAACTGGGTCTGTGTTGAAAAGGACTGGTTCGTATCCGTGTATATCCGACACATTCTGCTTCGAATCTCTCCAAATGTCGTTGATATCCAAACCATGCTTTCGACTTCGTCTTTCGCTTTGGATTAGTCACATGTTTATATTTTGGGTAATCCCTCGCAGGGTCGAAACTAAATTAAAGTATCCGGAAATTATTACATCTTCTACACGTATTGTATCAATCTTCAGTTTGAAGTTATTAAAGAATTCTCTATCATCTCTTTGATGTCCGTATCTGTTGAGGAAGAGGATGTTGTCATGTTGTATTTCTGAACTATGTTATTTTCAGAACTAACTTTAACGACCATTTTGATTTTAACCTCAAAATTGTTATTAAAGAAAACTATGGCCTCTTGCACTTGATGTTAAGTTTGAAAAAATATCCCTGGAATCCCTATTTTGCTATGACACTTTTTTTTTTTTTTTTTTTTTTTTTTGCTGTTCCAACCTCTGCGCCACCTCAGAGGCAGTGCACCCACGCCGCTCATTCCGACACCCCGTCCACAGCCACAGCCCGGTCGGCCCCGCCGCAGCCACGGCACCAGCAGTCCACATGGAGCAGTCAATGTCTAGTCGTGAAGAGGCAACCCGCCGGAGGGGACACTGCACTGCTGCTGAGTCACTTCGGTGGTGTTCAGTGGCGCCTGTTCTGATCTAACATACGCAGGACACCACTGCACCTACTAAGCCCCCTACTGACGACAATAATTGCTTAGTTGCGGAGCCGGCGTGAGTGAGCTCTCCCTCTAGAGGGCGCCAGCACGTCTGTCCAATGACAGCCCCCATGGACTCGCCGGTAGCGATGACCCCGACAGAACCAAACCAAGGCCACAGACGTGGAGAGGACATTGAAATTGAGGTCATCATGAGAGCAGGGCATGAAGGCCACAGAATTTGAGACATTTTTTTTTTTTTGTAATGTTGATCAATGAGAAATGAGGATGAGAGGATGATTAAGATGATGCTACGGATTTTCATTGCGGTCTGAGACTACATGACAGGGCTGTACTCTACGCTTCCTTTTTATAATATATCCCGGCGTCAACCAGCCCCAGAGATACAGGCACCTGCAGTGTTGGTCAGGAAATTTGAGCAACACTCTCAGAAACGCATCCATTAAGTGGATGAAACTCGACTGTGTGGTCCTAGTCTTCCCAACTGAGTCCGCAGCAAACTCAACTCTGGGTAGGAGCCGTTGGGGCAGAAAAAACCAACAGGACTCTGATGATGGGATTCGAACCCACGACCTCCCAGCCTTGAGTTCGCGACGCTAACCACTTCGCCACGGCGAAAATGCAAAATGCCTATTTTGCACAAAATATACAAAATTTTTCTTCTTTTTTCTCTTTTTTTTTCTTTTTTTTTTTTTTTTCTTTATTTTATTTTATTTTTTTTTACATTTCTCAAATGCAAAAGAAAAAAAAAATCGTCAAGTGCTTTCCTCGGCCATCCGACGCTTCCCCTGCCTCGTCATCTGTCCTTCCTCTACCCCCCCCCCTCCTCCCCCATCTTTCTTTATCCCCCCCCCCCCCCCCCCCCCCCCCCCGCCTACCAGCCCTACCAGCCCGCCCCCCTCCCCTGCCTACCAGCCTTATCAGCCCACCTGTCTCCACTCTACTCCACTCCACTCCACTCCACTCACTACAGTCGTCACTTACGGGGAAGAAAGGACAGAAAGACCAGGATGAGTGAGGTGGCCTGCATTGCCGGTTGTCTGTTGTAGCTGCAGAAGTCAGAGGAAGCTCTCCACCGGTCCTGTGTCTGCAGAAGTCAGAGGAAGGCTCTCCGCCGGTCCTGTGTCTGCAGAAGTCAGAGGAAGGCTCTCCACCGGTCCTGTGTCTGCAGAAGTCAGAGGAAGGCTCTCCACCGGTCCAGTGTCTGCAGAAGTCAGAAGAAGGCTCTCCACCGGTCCTGTGTCTGCAGAAGTCAGAGGAAGGCTCTCCACCGGTCCTGTGTCTGCAGAAGTCAGAGGAAGGCTCTCCGCCGGTCCTGTGTCTGCAGAAGTCAGAGGAAGGCTCTCCACCGGTTCTTTGTCAGCCGTATGAATGTCTAATACTGACCAGAAAGTCCACTTCTTCAGGATAGCTTTGACACTGCGTCTTCTTCTTCTTCTTCTTTTTCTTCTCTTCTTCTTCTTGTCACTATGATGACGGCTGTTTCTTGTGTTGGAATCAGCAGAGGTAGTGATTAAACGATGAGTGTTGTTGGTGTCTGGTGTCCGATTGGAAGCGTCTTCCTTGACAGTTCTTCTTTGGTTCCTTCTTTCTTTCTTTCTTTCTTTCTTTCTTTCTTTTTTTTTCTCTCTCTTTCTCTCTGTCCTTCTTTCTCCTTTTCCTGTCTTTTTTTTCTTTTTTTTTTTTCTTTCCAACTAAACAGGAAAGTCAGATCCACACGAAGCAAACTTTGATTATGTGAAGTTTCAAAATTTCAAAATGGAGCGACTGATGGCGGAGATTTGATTATGTGAGTTCAATTGTTCATTGTAGAAAGTCAACTTTCAGCACTAGCACTAGCTTTTTTTGGTAGTGATGTCGTCAGTGGCTTGTCATACCGGCTGACTTAAGTTAAGCTCTGCCAGGTTTCTCGGCCAGTCACATTGCTAAGCAACAAAGAAACAAAAGAAACAAACAAACGTTGTGCTGATTATCACAGTGGCACAGCTGACATAAAATGTCTGTCAACAATGTTTCAGGAATGCTGTCATACAGGCCTATAATCTTTTCTCCTTTGGATATGCATCTACATCTATATCTGTATCTATAACTATAGCATATATATATATATATATATATATATATATATACGTGTGTGTGTGTGTGTGTGTGTGTGTGTGTGAGTGTGAGAGAGAGAGAGAGAGAGAGAGAGAGAGAGAGAGAGAGAGAGAGAGAGAGAGAGAGAGAGAGAGATGCCATTATAAATCTACCTTCCCCCTCCCCCATCTTTTATGTTCTTGAACCATTCATACACTACCCAAGACTATGATTATTAATTAAGTGACAATCCATCAATACGCAGCCGTAATTAACGAAGAGAGAGAGAGAGAGAGAGAGAGAAGAGAGAGAGAGAGAGAGAGAGACAGAGAGAGAGAGACAGAGACAGAGACAGAGACAGAGACAGATACAGATTATAATTCCATTTTTCTTTCCAAATATCACATGCTAAACATTACTACGAAATCTGAATAAAAAAGCAATACATCAAATAATCAACAGTAATCAGGACACACCATTTATCACCATGTAGTTACAGTGCTCCAAGAAATCAAGAGTACTGAGAAATCAATCAGTTGATGACAATGCACCAGTAAAACCAGGAACCACAACATTCGTTCATCACGATATAAAATTTTACAATCATTAATAAAACCAGTGGTAACCATATGTCTCTAGCGCGTGAAATGAAGACGGCAGTAGAGTAGGATGGAAAGGGAGGACGGGAGAGGAGGAGGAGGCGCGGGTAGAGTGTCTGCGGTCTTGAAAAGTGCACGCGCACTTGCTTGCGCACGTGACAAGGTGACGGCAGAACTCAACGCGCAGTTATTCAACACACACACACACACACACACACACACACACAAGAAAAAAAAAAAAGGCGGAGGAGGATGTGGGTGGGGAAGGGAAACAACCGCCCCTAAACGTCTATATAAAGTCTTCGAACGTTCTGCCAAGAATGTCCATTCAAGTCCATGGCTCTAACGTTGTGACGACACACACTAGCATCGGCTGTTCAGCGGTTGTCTCGCTAGGAATTCAGCGCACCTGAGGACGCAGCGCAGCGCGTGCCATCGGCCACCCGTGTCTTCTTCCATAGTTTCTGCTAGCGCCGGTCAGTCACGGAAACAGTTTTCTGCCTATGAGTTTTAGTTCGTTTTGTTTTTGTTTTCTTTTCTGCTGTTTTCTTTTGTTTTGGTTTTGTTTTGTGTTTTGTTTTGTGTTATTCTGGTTGGTTTTGTTTTTTGTGTTCTTTTGATTTGTATTGTTTTGTGTTGTTTTGGGTTTTTTTTGTTTTCTGTTGTTTGGGTGTATTTTGTTTTCTGTTGTTTCGGTTTGTGTTGGTTTGACCCTTTCTTCTTTGTCACACGAAAGTGCGACAGCTTTGTTTTAGGGAATAATAGAGATCAGTGGACATCACTAGAACAGACCGACCGTCACCAAGAACTTTGTGCTTAGAAGAAGGACGAGAACTCATTATGTACCGATTGTATACGTAATGTATAATATCTAATAGTTTCAAAACGGAGTGACTGAGGGCGGAAAAACGAAGCAAAATTTAGAAAGAGAAAGGGTTAGTTACCGCCAAGGACGAGGTACCTTGTTTGTCTATGTCATTGGCGGTATCTAACCCCTTCTTTTACTGAATTTTAATATCTAATAATTATAGATATATGTATGTATGTATGTATGTTTATATATATATATATATATATATATATAGATAGATAGATAGATAGATAGATAGATAGATAGATAGATGATTATATGGACTATTAGCTCTGGGAAAACTGTAGAATACTTAGATGTAAAAGTGAGTATCAATCATGATGGGAAATTAGAAACGGACGTCTTCTAAAAAAATATACATAATTACTTACCACCCAGTTCCTGTCATCCAACAGCAGGATTTAAAGGAATGCTAATTGGAATGGGGAGAAGGTTTAGAATGATTTGCTCGTGTGACACAATACTTGAGAAAAGAATAGAAGAATATACAAAATATCTGGTTATGTCTGGTTGGAAATGGGACAATGCGTACAATGGTTTAAAGTTTGGAGCATCAGTTCATTCCCAAATAACTTGTAACACTCCTAATGTGATTTACTGGATTAGCTGCAGCTATCACAAGGAATTCTTATATGTTGGGTCTACAGTTAATCTTAAACGTAGATGGGCTAACCACAAAAGTGATGTTATATTGAGAAAAAAATCTAAATGTAAAGTTGCAGCTCACGTTAATAATCTCAACCATCCCGCAGATAGAGATGTTAAATTCCTTACTATTGTTCCTATTGAACATGTTTTCAAGACGGATCGTCTTCTAGAACGGGAGCTATACTGGCAGGCAAACTTAGGGACCGTCCAAATGGGGGGAAATGAACGAAAAGATATAGGGTCTGTTTTCAAACATAGAATACATTTTCATTCCTATAATTTTGAATCCATATAAGTTATATTATGCTGATGTCCTGGGTGTATTTAGGGTGTATACATGTGTTCTCGAACTGATGAAGGCCTATGATATAGGGGAAATCACAGTCAAATATGTTCTGCTCTCTGTATGAGGTCGTTGTTTGAATGCTCTCCCTTGTGAACTCTAATTCACCCCCAATGTATGCCCCAAGTTGTTCTTTCTCTGATTCACAGCTCACTGTGACATGTATGCCAGTCGTGAATGGTAGAATGTGGAAGGGTGGACGACCCCATTTTATACCTACATCTTATTATACTGTAAATAGCGTTTATTTTATCTAGTATCTTATACTGAATGTCTTATACCCATTGTTTTTAGCTTTCTCTTCGTATGATTATTCAATTATTGAATTGAGGGGGTATATTATAAACCTGTCGTTGTCATCCTGTCTTAACCCTTCTATCTTATTCACCTATAGTCTATATCATTTTCTATCCCCTTTATCCCCCACTCCCCACCCCACCTTAATTTGTCTACGCTTCATGCTGTCTCTCTCTCTCTAAATCCCCCCCCCCTTTTTTTTTTTTAAAATAAATCTAAAGCCCTTCTCTCCCCCCCCCCCCCCCCCCCCCCCCCCCAAAAAAAAACAGAAAAAAAAACTACACATACACACACGCACACACACACCCTACACCCCGCCGCCTTGCCGTCCGTTTACGTCTATTTTCTTTCTTTCCACGCTCCCTTAGTTTCATATCATGATTCTATTTCTAAACCATAGTTTAATATTGCCATTTATGGTATGTTCGATTACTTCATTAGGTAGGGATGGATTGACTCTTAGATTTCATTTCCTTGTTACCTTTTTGCCTGATTCTTCCTACGCAACTTATTCTGTTTGTAAAACACAATAGTCTCTCCCCCCCCCCCCCTCTCTCTCTCTCTCCTCTCTCTCTCTCTCTCTCTCTCTCTCTCTCTCTCTCGTTATCTTTATTATCTTTCTCTCTCTCTCTTTTTTTCTCCCCTCTCATTCCCACTCTCTTTCTCTCGTTATCTCGTATTATCTGCACCACAATTCTATTTTTCTTGATATGTCCCCACCTCTTTTTTTCTTCCTCCTCTCTCTCTCTCTTTATCTCTCTCTCGTCTCTCTCTCTCTCTCTCTCTCTTGCACTTCATCTCTCTCTCTGTCCCTTCCCCTCATTTTCCTGACAAGATTTCGGTACCATTTAGGACCCCTTTCCCTGTGATCCCCTTCCCCATTGTCTCCCCCTTACCCTGTCTTCCCAGAGTTCATAGTTCATCCCTATCCCCCCCCCCCCCCTCCCGGATTTTTTCTTCTCCCCTCCCCTCCCCCGCCTTTTCCCCCCCCCCCCCCCCCCCCCCCCTCCTCATCTCCCTCTCATACCCACCGTACCTCTTATCTTAAATGCAATTTTAATAATCTTAATGGAATGTTAGTCCAGTTATGGTATGTGTTTGTTTGCAGCCTTCCCTGAGGAAGCCGTGAAGAAAAGGCGAAAGCTTGGAAGAAATGAAGAGAGTTGTGGAGTGGGAATGGAACGTGTGGATTTTTATTACTTCTTGTATTTTTAACTAATGACTATATCCAGCACTCTTCGCCCTTGAGCGGTACTCAGCAATCAACAGGTTTACTTCAAACATATATATATATATATATATATATATATATATATATATATATATATATATATATATATATATATATATATTACGTAGCACAAATTGTGTTGAAACAATTTTGAATAATGTATACTTTTTATCATCGTCTTAATTTGTTAAATTCGATTTGCAGGATTGTTCAGACAGACCAATTTTCTCTCTCTATCTCTCTCTATCTATATCTATCTATATCTATTTTATCATCACACACACACACACACACACACACACAATATATGATATATATATATATATATATATATATATATATATATGTTGTTAAAACTTTAAAATGTAAGCATTAAAACCTACAGCGCTGTTTCTTGCTGGTCGTCGTCAGGATATGGGGGGTCAGTGTTGTCAGTGTTTTTCTACGTGTTCTAATCAAAGTTTCTAACAGATGCCTGCTCTCTCTCTCTCTTTAACCTCTCGTTGAGCACTCTTCTAAAAATCTATTGTTGGTATCTAACACATTACACATATATATATACACACATATACATACACATATATATATATATATATATATATATATATATATATATATATATGTATATGTGTGTGTGTGTGTGTGTGTGATATAGATATAGGTGCATATCCAAAGGAGCAAAGGTTATAGGCCTGTATGACAGCATTCCTGAAACATTGTTGACAGACTCTTCATTTCAGCTGCGCCATTGTGTTGATCAGTACAACGTTTGTTTGTTTTCTTTGTTTCTTTGTTGCTTAGCAATGTGACTGGCCGAGAAACCTGGCAGAGCTTAACTTAAGTCAACCGGTATGACAAGTCAGTGACGACATCACTACAAAAAAAAGCTAGTGCTGAAAGTTGACTTTCTACAATGAACAATTGAACTCCCACAATCACAGATTTGCTTCGTGTGGATCTGACTTTCCTGTTGAGTTGAAAAGAAAAAGCAAAGACAGGAGAAAGGGAAAGAAGGACAGAGAGAAAGAGAGAAACAAGAAAGAAAGAAAGAAAGAAAGAAAAAGGAACAAAAGAAGAACAGGTAAAGGAAGACGTTTCCAATCGGACACCCCGACACCAACAACAGTCATCGTTTACTCACTACTTCTGCTGATTCCAACACAAGAAACAGCTGTCATCATAGTGACAGAAGAAGAAGAAGAAGAAAGAGAAGAAGAGGTAGAAGAAGAAGAAGAAGAAGAAGAAGAAGAAGAAGAGAGAAGAATCAGAGGAAGAAGAAGAAAAAGAAAAATAAGAAGCGGAAGAAGAAGAAGAAGAAGAGAGAAGGAGAGAAAGACACAGAGTCAAAGCTATCCTGAAGAAGTGGACTTTCTGGTCAATATTAGATATTCGTACGGCTGACAAACGACCGGTGGAGAGCCTTCCTCTGACTTCTGCAGACACAGGACCGGTGGAGAGCCTCTCTCTGTCTTCTGCAGACACAGGACCGGTGGAGAGCCTTCCTCTGACTTCTGCAGACACAGGACCGGTGGAGAGCCTTCCTCTGACTTCTGCAGACACAGGACCGGTGGAGAGCCTTCCTCTGACTTCTGCAGCTACAACAGACAACCGGCAATGCAGGCCGCCTCACTCATCCTGGTCTTTCTGTCCTTTCTTCCCCGTAAGTGACGACTGTAGTGAGTGGAGCAGAGTGGAGTGGAGTGGAGTGGAGGGCTGTGGGCTGGTAGGGTTAGTAGGCAGATGGGGGGGGGGGGGGGGGGATAAAGGAAGATGGGGGAGAGGGGAGGGACGAAAGAGGCAAGGGGAAGCGTTGGATGGCCGAAGGAACCACGTGACTTTTTTTGTTTTTGAAAAGAAAACTGTGTATGTCTTGTGCAAAACAGGCATTTGAGAACATAAAATTGTATCGTATCAAACTGGGGATTCCAGGGAAATTTTTTCAAGCTTAACATCAAGCGCAAGAGGCCGTAGTTTTCTTTAATAACAATTTTGAGATTAAAATCAAAACGGTCGTTAAAGCTAGTTGTAAAAATAACATAGTTCAGAAATACAACATGACAACATCATATCCTCAACAGATATGGACATTAAAAAGATGACAGAGAATTCTTTAACAACTTAAAATTGAAGATTGATACAATGCATGTTGAAGATGTCATATTTTCCGGATATTTTAATTCAGTCTCGATCCTGAGAGGGATTACCAAAAACATTAACATGTGAATAATCCAAAGCGAAAGACGTAGTCGAAAGTATGTTCGAAAGTTTGGATGTTTGACGACATTTGGAGCGATTAGTACCCAGAATGTGTCGGATGTACACGGATACGAACCAATCCTTTTCAACAGATCCAGTTATAAATCTGACCAGCTTCAGATTCAGTCGTTTCATTTGTACATGACAGACATTGAATGCAGACACAGAACCCATCACTGTGCGATTTTGCTATGACTATAGTGGAAAGAAACTACCAAGCATAACACGTTTTAGAAATTAAAATGTATCCCTTTTAAAAGATGAAGCATGTCTAGATGAAATTTTAAAAAATGGAGATGATGAAAATATACGGTAAATGCATCTGGTAAATCATTCGAAATCATAACTTTCTTGACTTTCTGATGATAACATTTAGATTTAAGACTATTGCATATGTTGCAATGAACAAAAAAAAAAGGGGGGGGGGGGGGGGGGGGACTGGCAGAGGAAGAGAGACAACAACTAAACCAGAACATGCCAGAGTTGATAAAGCTGAAAACAGAACTGAAGAAGCCAGTTCTTTAATGGAGATGCAAAGAGAACAGTTCAAACTCATCCGTGAAAAGCGAATAGAGGAGGGTATTATCAAGGTCGAAAGCTAGACGGGTGGATAATGGAGAGGACGTTACTTTGGCAGTCTAGAAAAGAGATGTCATTTTAGTAAAATTCTGGCTAGACTCAAAGACAAGCGAGATGATATTGTGACAAACCAGGAAGACATCAATGAAGACGTAAAAAAGACTGTACGAATCGTCCTAACGACTGTCTGATATTCGTCATGATTTATCTGTCAACTTACTTTGCCTTTTCTCCTGTCCATATAGCTTTTTAAAGATTCTTTTGGTTACACTTAGCATTTTTGCTTCATTGTTTCTCTTTGTTGAGCTTTAAAAATCAAGAATAAAATGCGAAGCAAAATGACTGCCTCTCTATCTAATTTCATCCACCTTGCTGATGGGTAGTTAGGTTGCCATGTTATTAATTGACCTGTATATGCTTATGACCTTAGCTCTTTGTTTATTTTCTGGGAAGGAATGTTTTCGTCCCTAAGTGTTGATGACCTTGAAAAGACCTTGCGTGATTGGCTGGGCTCGAGTCATGAAACTAAATCAAACTTGACTTTGCCATTTTCTATTTCCAGTCCTTTCGCCATGGGTTTTAACCTGTGTGTGTGTGTGTGTGTGTGTGTGTGTGTGTTTGCGCGCACGTGCAGTTCTGGTCAGGCTAGGTCTAACAAGACCGAGAGATCGATGAGGCACGTGCTCAATTTGCATAAATTTCTACCGCCGAGAAGCTGCACTGAGTCACCAGGTGGCAAACATGAACACACTGGTAAGTGGACCACCTCTAGACGCTTGTTGGGCAAAATCCAGCTTCCTGCACAGTTTCCGCACTGTGCGAGACTTTTTGTAACAAAACGTGATCTTGGCTGGGATCATGTCTACGCTGTCTAGCCTGTGATTCAGGTCTTTCCGACCTGAAATGCATTTTGTCAGCATAACCTCATTTGAACTGGTTTTCAAGTTTATCGAAGTTTTGCACAGTATGTGAAGTTTGTGGGAATATGGATCGTGTGCAACGTATTAATTGATTTCTTGATTTCTGTACGCTCATATTCGGTGGTCTCTGTCTGGCTAGACTTGTTTGCCCCCTCTCTGTTTCTGTCTAGGCCTCGATCAGTGTCTGTCTGTCTGTCTGTCTGTCTGTCTGCCTGTCTCTCTGTCTGTCTGTCTCTCTCTCTCTCTCTCTCTCTCTCTCTGTCTCTCTCTCTGTCTCTCTCGGTCTCTCTGTCTCTCTCTGTCTCTGTCTGTCTGTCTGTCTCCTCTCTCTCTCTCTCTCTCTCTCTTGTTTACTGTCTGGTTTAATTAATTTTCAAACGTCTGAAAAATTAAGATGCTGGCTCATATTCTCCACTGTTTCTCTGGCTATTGAGCTATTGAATTCACACACACACACACACACACACACACACACACACGCACGCACGCACGCACGCACGCACGCACGCACGCACGCACACGCACACGCACACACACACACACGCGCGCGCGCGCGCACACACACACATACACACACACACACATACACACAAACGTTTACACACACGCGTGCGCGCGCGCGCACATACACATGCACACACATAGATAGATAGATAGATAGATAGATAGATAGATAGATAGATAGACAGATAGATAGACAGATAGACAGACAGATAGACAGATAGCTAGCTAGCTAGCTTGCTAGCTAGATGAACCTGAAAAAGATGTTTCTTGTGATTCCTATTTTTCTGCTTTTTCTCTTCTCCGTTTTTTCCCCCCTTTCAAAAACTCGTCACAGGTGAATAACCTCATCAGTCAAGAAATAATCCAGGCAACAAATTTTCAAACATAGTAAAAAAAAAATTAAACAAAAAAATAACAAAAAAAACAAAACAAACAAACAAACAAAAAATTAAAATCAATGAAGAACCGAAATATATGAACACATAATGTGGATTAGCCATCGAGATATTACATCACAACATAGCAACTTGCGTGGCCGCCAACATCCTACCCTGTTCCACTGCGCAAATCTTGACGTCATCGAGCAACACGTGACGCCTGAATATACCAAACTATTCACACCTCAATTATCACGGATACATTCCATCCATTGACGCAGTCTCCCAGACCCTCATTCTCATCGATCAGCATAATACATATAGGCCTATATATATATATGTCACGGCAGTTTAACTCTGGCGGAGAGGTAGTGTTCACGAGTTCAGGGTTGGAGGAAGGAGGCAAGAGAGTGAAGTGGCACTCGGATTTCAACGTTGAGTCGAGTGGGATCGCTGTCCCAGTGCAGTGGTATTACTTTTGTCTGCTTCGGTGCAGATCAGCGGCTGGTCCTTAACCTTTTTGGGTAGGAGGAAACCGCTGCGTGTTTGGGGGAATCTCTATTCCCAACCACTGGCACATCTTCCCTTTGGTCGCCCCAGACGGTTTCCCTTGGTGGGGAACGGCTGAACAGCCCCTGGGTTCTTCGCTGGCCAGGAGCTGACCCAGCATATCTACCTCTTCATCTCCCCCTTTCACCCGCCGTTTTGGGCGTTGACCCTGTTTGTCTCAGAAGGCCGGATCCACCTCTGGACACCCTGGAGGTCTGTCACGTCCACCCCTCCCATCTTCTGGAACTGACGACGTGGGACCGGGACTTCTTCAACGCTGCTGTTCTGGCTGATCCATGTGGCCCTGGATGTGGGACAATTTAGAGCTGACCGTGCGTCGCAGGAACTCAGACTTGGGTGATGTCTAAGTGTATTCGTGCTTGTGTTGTGTTGCCGTGGACGTGGGACTGAAATAGGAGTGAATTACATGCAGGCTGGCATGGTTGACGAGGAAATGAAGTCTGGCTGTTTTGGAGTGACTGAGTGGAAATGGTTGTGATTGCTTTGGTGGTGTGAAGGTTTTTTTGACCTGTCTTGAATCTTATTTAGTCTGTCTCTCCTCTATCGTTCTTCTTTCATTATGAAATTCTTTAATTAGTTGGGCTGGTAGTGGGAGTCCCCGGGGGGAAGGGGTTTTGCTTTTCTTGGGCTTTTGGGTTATTTTGTTCCATAGGTAACTTAGAACTGATAGGTTCTTTCCCCTCTTCTTTACCATTCTATTCTTACTTGGTCTCTCTCTCCTCTGTCTTCAGTCTTCTTTGGTTAGCCTCTCTCCCCATATGGAATGAATGAGTATTGTCGATTTATAATTAATAAACTGTTATTGTCTTTGTAAATCCTTGGGTGGTCTGGTTGAGTGAGTGTTTGGGTGTTTGCTATCAGTTATTGCCAGTGTCGAATTTTCCCCTTTGTCTTTCCCTCCCTTACAAGGTCCTTAACCTTGACATCTTGGTGGAGATGCGGGGTACTAAGGGATGTAATTCGACACTTGGCAGGATATTGGCGGCACCCAGCTCTCGCTTTGTCCGGGGCGCTCTGGAATTGTGTTGTGTTGTGTGTTCGTTCGTCCGGTCCCTTAGTTTTGTAGTGGGTGGTTGGCTGGGTGGGGCCCTAGAGTGTAAGGGGGTCCCCAGGGGGGCGGACCAGGTTGGGACTGTGGGGGGGGGAGACCCGTTTTTTTTTCGTCGCGGTCGCCGGCACTCCCGTTCTGTGTCCGTCCGTTTCCGTGTTGTAGTATAGTGTTTCGTACTCCGCTAGTTTCCGCCTCTCTCTCTTCCGTGCGGCCTCCTGGTTGTATCTAGTGCATGACTAGAGGTTGGGTGGAGATAGTTGGTGGGGGAAATCGTTTTCTTTGTGCAGAGTCGTCGATGTCAGTATTTGTGCTGACTTAGGTTTGCGGTTGTTTGGCAGTACCCGAGTTGCTGAGAGTAGTGAGGTGAGTATAGGTAGGTCGACCTGCCTCCTGCCATAGTAGCTAGTCCTCTTGCTCTCTGGTGTTAGTGGTTTGGCCCTGTGTAAGGATCCTCTTATGCTTATTAAAAAAAAAAAAATTCTTCGTACTTTTGTGATCTTTGGTAAAAGGGAGTATCCCCTTTTCTTTTCTTTTTTTTTAAAAGTCTTTTCGATTTCATTTGCATAGCTCTTTTGAATAAAAATGCCTGTTACTGGTAGTCAGTGTTTTTTTTTCAATTCATGCCTAGTGTGTGTGTGTGAATTGGTGTGGGGGGAATAAAGCTGTCAGTGGTGTGTATGGATAGAAACACTAATTAGGTTAAAGGTGTTTTTTTTTCCACTGTGCCTCTGTTGCATTAGCTTTTCCCCCTCCCCACCGTCACTCCTACCGGCACCCCAGGTAAAGTGGAGACCTTGTTTGACCCAGTCGCCTACCGCCGCCTCCGCATTCCGTCTCTTCTCTGCACGTGTTTTTTCGGGTTTAGTGACAGGTCGCTGCATCTTTTCCGCTCCTCATGGGTGTGGCACGCGTGCTGCTGTTTGGGAACAGGTGTAAGGTCGTGAGGTTATTGACCCGACTAGCGGTTCGTTTTTTGTTTTTGTTTCTGTCGCCGTCGTTTTGTGTAATGTTAGTTAGTCCTTCACTGATAGCGAATCATATTTGTCAGTTCGTGGCAATTCTCGGTTTATCAGTGGACAGTTCGTCTGTCAAGCCCAAGTTTAAGATTGTGCTTCCGACACTTTCGGAGTGAGTTTTTTGTCGCGTTTTTCTTTTTGTATTTAGTAAAAAAAAAAAATTAATTGCTTTACTTCCCTTCTTGCATGCCAGCTGTCAGTAAAGGTATAGAGCGGTGATTTCCAGTCAGGCTGGTTGGCCCACTTGAGTGTTTGAAGGAAGTTGTTTTCACCTGTAGATAGCAGTTTTATTCATTGTGGTTTGGCAGGCGAGATCGTGGCCTGACTTGGATAACTTTGAGAGTTTTTCGCTTTTTTTGTTTTTTAGATGTCGGTTGGATATAGTTGATTGATTATTCGATTATATCATTTTCACTTACGGTGTTAGAAGTTTGGTACTTTCGGTCAGTTGCGTTTATCTTTGAAGACACACCCACATTTGGGGTCGTGGGTGGTGTGTCGATTTACTGGTGGTACTTAGGTTGTGGTGTCACCACTTCAGTGTCGTAACTATACCTGGCAAAGAGGCACTTGGTTTCGCCTTTGATCTCTTTGATCTCTTTTCTTTTCGCTCTGTGCTGTTGGGTGCACATTGATTTTATACTCGGGTGTCGTATTTGTTTGTTTGTCCGTGCTTACTTTTCGTGCCCCAGGGAAGGGCACTTTTCACTTTGTCGTTTTGTGGCTGTAGTGGGTCTGCTATCCTTAGCTGTGAGATCCTTCAGCGTTGTTTGAACTTATTTGGACATTGATTTGTTTGTTTAGTGATTTGAAGTCTCCATACTTTATAGGTTTCCATCTTCCTGGTGTGTAGGAGGGTCAAGGTGACTTAACTGTAGGTATTCCATTGCCAGCGTGGTTGAACGTGTTTGTCTTTTCTCTTTTGTTTTAGGCTAATCTTATTCCATTGTCTACAGCTGTGGCATATCGAGGGATTGTAGCCCTTTGACGGATAGCCTTGTCTTCAATTACCTTGTGGTTTTTCTTCCCCATTTTCTTTCTTGACATCGCGGTGTGCATTCTTCTTCGAGCTTTGCAAAATGGCAGAAGGGGAGGATCGCAGAATGACCCGATCTCGTGTGGCGATGGGTGTGCTACCAGGCATGGCCACACCTGTGGACCGCCGCACAACTCAGGGTTACCACTGGTCCCTCTACCCAAGTGTTTTTCTCTGCGGGTGGTACTCAGCCACCTGTGACTACTTCCCCTTCAGTCATCGTTGACAGTCCCCCCTCCTGGATCGCCGTCCCTTCGCGGGCCACCTCTACCGACCTCACATCGCCGCCCCTTTCACCATCCTATCGAGGAGCTTCGTTATGGGCCCTCGCCTGTTCCTCCTCGTTTTCTAGGGCCTGTACCTCCAGATCCCTTTGTCGTTATGATGGATGGAGAAGAAAGAGAGGGAAGCTAAAGAAAGGCGTGAAAAAGAAGAGAGGGAAGCTAAGGAGAGGCGTGAAAAAGAAGAGAGGAGAGAGAGAGAGAGGAGAGAGAGGAGGGGGAGAGAGAGAGGAGGGAGAGGAAAGAGAGAGAGGGAAAAGAGAGAGAGTTGGAGAGAGAGGAAGAGAGATGTCAGTGGGAAGAGGAGAGAGGGAAGAGAGAGAGATGGAGAGAGAGGAAAGAGACCGTCAGGGAGGAGGGAGAGAGAGAAATGGAGAGAGAGGAGAAAGAACAGAAGGATAGGCTTGCGAAAGAAGAAGAGGCTCAGAGACAGGTGGAACTGGATTTTCAGGCAAGACTGGAGGAGGAGAGAAATAAGATCCGCGCAGAATTTCTGGAACAACTGTCTGTCCACTCGGAGGAGAGACTCATGATCTGTCGCAGAACTCTGGAACTCCTCGACGTATCATAGGGAACGCGCAGACACTCGAACAACCGCCGTTGGCTCCACCTAAGCTCCGCATGCCAGTGTATCATGCGAGTGAATCTATAGACACGTACATTGAACACTTCGAGATTGTAGCGGAGGCTTACCAGAGTGTCGGACGAGAAAAAGGCCCTCTACCTGATTGGGAACTTGGGAACTTAACTGGAAAGGCCAAGGAAGCATTTACGGATATCCCCCACGCGGTGCCAGTTACACTGAACTGAAGGCTGCCCTTCGTCGTAGGCTACATATGACTCCAGAGTCATACCGGAAGCAATTCCGTACCATGAAGAAGTCATCTGATGAGACCTTCCATCAGTTTTTGGAGAGCGCCTTCGACGTACGATGGACTACTGGTTAGAGGCATCAGAGATGAGCGTGAAGGACTGTTTTCTTACAGAACAGCTTATGAATTCAGTGTCCACTGAGCTTCGTTATAAGTTGGGCGAGACTCGTCCCAAGACGTTCGCCAAAGCCATTAAGGTTGCTGAAGCCTTTGCCGATGCCAGGCGCCACTTCAAAACCTCTAACTTTGGAGGCCCAACGAAACCTACAGAGCTGGAGGGGAAAGAGTCCAAGCTAACTTCGTCCACGGAAGATGTAAAATCGGGTCAAACAACAAAGTCTCGTAATGGATCTAGGGTCTGCTTTCGGTGTGAGGAGGAGGGACATATAGCGAGAAATTGTCCCACTTGGGGCAAAAAGTCTAAGCAAAAATGTTTCCCGGGCCAGTTGCTTTTGGAGAGATCGAGGTGACCACACCTACATGCCCCACGTTTCCCTCAGTCGTGTGTGGCAAGGTGGTTGAAGCAATTAGAGACTCCGGTGCTACCGCTGTGTTCGTGGACCAGCGGCTAGTTCCTGAGGATGTTTCCCCGCGGCCAAGACTGCCAGGTTACAGGAGTTGAGTCATCCTTTCAGGCGACTCGTCCCACAGTACTGGGTGGAAAGTTTTCAACTCCTTACTTCAAGGGTAAGGTGTGGGCTGTAGCTCTTCATCAACCTGCCTATTCCCTTCTTATTGGCAACACTGTCAGCTTTGAAAATGGAGAGGACAAGCCAGTTTTTCTACAGAGCTCCCCCGGAAGTAGTTGTAGCAGCTGTTCACACGTTCTCAGGCCCAGAAGGAAAAGGAAGCTTTAAAGCCCCTCTTGAAAACCCTTGTCCTCACATGACACTGTATCTTTGGACCCAGATGCTGTGCTGAACTTACAAAGGACGGATCCAACCCTGAATACTGTGCGAGAGTTAGTGGGCAAGCCCCCAAAGACGTTTCACAACGGTTCGACCCAGTTTGTAAAACGTCGTGGCCTGATACATAGGCGTTACACTACGCCTACTATGACTTCCTCTCAGCTGGTTGTGCCCAAGGCTCTTCGAAATACTGTGCTGCGGTTGGGCCATGATACACCCATGGCCGGTCACCTTGGTGCACGCCGGACTCTCGAGCGAGTCCAACATGACTTTTACTGGCCAGGTATAACACAGGATGTCAGGAAATATTGCCGCACATGTGATATCTGCCAGAGAACTACTCCCAAGGGCCGCAATGTTAGAGTCCCCCTCGGATCTGTACCTCGTCGACTTGATTGGACCAATTAGCCCACCTTCAGACAGGGGTCACAGATATGTATTGGTCATGGTGGACTATGCGACACGGTATCCGGAGGCTACCCCTCTCAAGAAAATCGATGCCGTAACTGTTGCGGATGCACTCTGGGAGATGTGGACCCGGACAGGTGTGTCCCTGACAAGGTGCTTTCAGATCAGGGGACCCAATTCCTTTCGGAAGTAATGTCCGAAGTGTACAAGCTCCTTCGTATACATCGGGAGACCACCACCCCGTACCACGCTCAGGCCAACGGGTTGGTCGAGCGGTTCAACGGCACCCTCAAGCAGATGATGCTTCGCAAACTAGCGCAGGAACAACCTAGAGAGTGGGATCGATTTATTCCAGGGTTACTGTTTGCATATCGGGAAGTCCCTCAGGAGAGCCTTGGTTTTTCTCCATTTGAACTCCTGTACGGGCGAACTGTCAAGGGCCCCATGTCCATACTCCGAAATCAGTGGACCCAAGAAGCTACTCCTGATGAACCGCAGACGCAAGCCGAGTATGTGCTTGAACTGAAAGAACGGATCACCTCCACCTGCGAGCTGGCTCAACAAAACCTTGCACAAGCGCAGAAGCGATACAAGAGCTTCTACGACGGAAATCCCGTCAAAAATGGTTCGAGCCAGGTGATGATGTTCTCCTGCTTCTGCCGTTGCATCATAACAAGTTGCAATTGTCTTGGCAGGGTCCCTTTAAAGTGTTAGAACGCATTGGAGATTGGGATTACCTTATCCAGATCAGGGGGAAGAAAAAGCTCGTTCATGCGAATCTGCTCAAAAAAAGTACGAAAGAAGAGAAGACTGCAACGCCGGTTTCGCCCCTGTTGTGATTGAGGAAGGGAATGAGTTTCCCCAACTGACGTTTGACATTCCATGTGTCTCCACTCAACAAGAAGAGACCTGGAAGGATGTCAAGGTCGCAGGAGGCCTTTCAGCAGACCAGACAGAAGAAGTGAGGAAACTGTGTGAGGAGTATCAAGACATTCTTTCTGATGTGCCACTCCGTTGCAACTTAGGGGTTTGTCCACTTGAGTTGACACAAGAAGAGCCAATTCGGGTAAAACAATACCCATTGCCCCATTCCCAAATGGACGTCGTCAAGAAAGAGGTGCAATCCATGTTACAGATGGACGTCATTGAAAGATGCAGTTCCCCTTATTCCTCCCCAATTCTTTTGGTCAAGAAACCGGATGGGAGAATGAGGTTCTGTGTTGACTTTCGGCGCCTGAATAAAGTGTTAAAGTTTGATTCAGAACCCATGCCAGATGTCGACGAAATTTTTGCCCAGCTGGCCAGTGCCAAATACTTCACTAAACTGGATCTTGCAAAAGGCTACTGGCAAATCCCAATGAGACCTGAGGACATGGACAAAACTGCCTTCACCACTCCAGAAGGACAATTCCGTTTTAAAGTCATGCCTTTTGGACTCAAAACGGCAGGAGCGTTTTTAGTAGTCGCATCATGCGACTGATGTTGGGACATTGGACATGAAAGAGGCCCATAACTTTATCGACGATTGCTCTTGGCTTCTAAGGATTGGACAAGTCATCTGGGATCACTCAGGACTCTGTTTGAGCGTCTGCGCCAAGTGCAACTGGCGGCCCGTCCTACCAAGTGTCTGATAGGTGAAGCAGAGATTTCCTTCCTAGGCCACGTGATTGGTGGTCGTGGATACATGCTGCCCGAGCAGGACAAGGTACAGAAGATTCAGGATGCTCTACCCTCAAAAACCAAAAAAGAGCTAAGGTCCTTCTTAGGGCTTGTCGGTTATTACAGGAAGTTTATTCCCCACTTTGCAGATATGGCCAAACCTCTTACCGACAAGACTGGAGCTAAGAAGCCAGAGACTTTGAAATGGGATTCCAAAGACACAGAGGCATTCGAGTCACTCAAAACTGCCTTGATCCAGCAGCCTGTCCTTCAGTTGGCTGATCCAACGAAACCCTATGTCCTTAGGACTGACGCATCGAGCACAGGCTTGGGAGCAGTTCTACTTCAAGACAGGGAAGAGGCCTACTACCAGTTGCCTACGCCAGTAAAAAGTTGGTAGGAGCTGAACTGAAATACCATACTATCGAGCAAGAGTGTCTCGCTGTGGTTTGGGCAACTCGGCGCTTTTACCCATACCTTTACGGACGAGAATTTGTCCTAGAAACCGATCATCACCCTCTGGCCTACCTCCATCGCATCCGCCCGGTTAGTCGTCGCCTCATGGGCTGGGCCATTGAGCTCCAGAGTTTGGAGTTCACATTTCGACATATTCCTGGTAAAACAATGTCGAAGCTGACTACCTCAGTCGGATGTCATGAGAAAAATTTTCTGTCTGGAAGAGCAGTTCGTGCAGTTCGTCTTACTGACAAGGACGAAGGGATTTTTACAATTGTGTATATTTGGCGGTAAGATACCCTTAGTATAAAATAATTTGCTTCACTTTTACCCGGTAGGTTGCGGGGGCTGCAGCAAACTGTGCCTCAGTGGCACAGTCTTTTGGACGGTCGCCAGCCTACTCAGCCTTGCTTTAGCAGTGTGAAACCACCCTTAGCAGTGTCTGCTGGTTTCACACGAGACTGTCACCATTTGGCTGTCAGTGGAAGGGCTTGGCGTGCTGTCCGTGTATTTTTTTTTTTTTTTCCTGCATCCCCCACTGCATTTTTTTTTCTTTTCCACTTCTTGTATTGGGTGACAGGAGTGTGGCTGAGCGGTTTTGTGCTGCCTGCACGTGTTTTTTCGTTAAGTTTGTGTCAGTACAGTTTAACTCTGGCGGAGAGGTAGTGTTCACGAGTTCAGGGTTGGAGGAAGGAGGCAAGAGAGTGAAGTGGCACTCGGATTTCAACGTTGAGTCGAGTGGGATCGCTGTCCCAGTGCAGTGGTCATTTTTGTCTGCTTCGGTGCAGATCAGCGGCTGGTCCTTAACCTTTTTGGGTTGGAGGAAACCGCTGCGTGTTTGGGGGAATCTCTATTCCCAACCACTGGCACATCTTTCCCTTTGGTCGCCCCAGACCGGTTTCCCTTGGTGGGGAACGGCTGAACAGCCCCTGGGTTCTTCGCTGGGCCAGGCTGACCAGCATATCTACCTCTTCATCTCCCCCTTTCACCCGCCGTTTTGGTGAGTTTCGTACTCAGTTATTTAGGCAAGTTTTTTTTTTTTTTTTTTTTTTTTTTTTTTTTTATTTTTACAAGTTTAAGTTCATGGTTAGAACATTCATTCTATAGTTCTTGTGTGTTGTTACCTTTACTGGTAACGTTTTCCTTAGATACAAATTCTCCCGTTTTATTAGGTTTCCTGGGCACCTTTGGAAAAGGTACAAACCTTGGTGACCAAGTCAAGTTTTTGCACTCCTACGTAGCCAGGAATCCAGTCAGAAGGGGTCTTAATTTGTCTTTGGGGAGAAATTAGTCTGTTTTTGGTTAGATTAAGGTTCTAAGACTGGGTTCCTTATTCATATGTCTATATTGTCTATTCTTTCCTTCTCTTAGTTTAGCTGTCTTTATTGACAAACACTCGGGACGAACGCATCACGCTAATTGGAGTGCCTGTGTGACTAAGATTAAGTCGGAAAATAAGGGTCTCCTATCCCGACGCCCACGCTTTGGACTCGTCCCGTCGTGTTTATCTCTGTTTTTGTCAGCCCTCTGTCTTTGTGTCATATTTTGTATTGTTTTAAGAATAATTTCAGTATTTCATCCCATTGTGGAAAGGGATGAGTTGCTTGATAGTTTTTTTTCCAGTAAATTTTGAAAAACAGTGGTTAGACTTGATCAAATAGAGTCCCCCGCTCACGGTACACACGCATGCGCGCATGCACACCCAGACACACCCTGATAATTTGCCCTGTACACGTATTGATCGTCGTCGCTGCAGGGCGTTGACCCCTGTTTGTCTCAGAAGGCCGGATCCACCTCTGGACACCCTTGGAGGTCTGTTACGTCCGCCCCTCCCGTCTTCTAGAACTGACGACGTGGGACCGGGACTTCCTCAACGCTACTGTTCTGGCTGATCCGTGTGGCCCTGGATGTGGGACAATTTAGAGCTGACCGTGCGTCGCAGGAACTCAGACTTGGGTGATGTCTAAGTGTATTCGTGCTTGTGTTGTGTTGCCGTGGACGTGTGGACGTGGGACTGAAATAGTGAATTACATGCAGGCTGGCATGGTTGACGAGGAAATGAAGTCTGGCTGTTTTGGAGTGACTGAGTGGAAATGGTTGTGATTGCTTTGGTGGTGTGAAGGTTTTTTGACCTGTCTTGAATCTTATTTAGTCTGTCTCTCCTCTATCGTTCTTCTTTCATTATGAAATTCTTTAATTAGTTGGGCTGGTAGTGGGAGTCCCGGGGGAAGGAGGTTTTGCTTTTCTTGGGCTTTTGGGTTATTTTGTTCCATAGGTAACTTAGAACTGATAGGTTCTTTCCCCTCTTCTTTACCATTCTATTCTTATTTGGTCTCTCCTCTGTCTTCAGTCTTCTTTTGTTAGGCCTCTCTCCCCATATGGAAGTCGATTTATAATTAATAAACTGTTATTGTCTTTGTAAAATCCTTGGGTGGTCTGGTTGAGTGAGTGTTTGGGTGTTTGCTATCAGTTATTGCCAGTGTCGAATTTTTCCCCTTTGTCTTTGAGAGAGAGACAGAGAGAGACAGACAGACAGACACCGACAGACAGACAGACAGACTCGGACACAGAAGGACGCACACCAATACAGATGGCCCGCCACAACATCAAGACACTGTTGGTGTACCCTGTGCTATGCTCTGTTGTGCAGAAAAACTTCACCATGAAGCTGTCCGTCTGCCTGATGCTCAGTCTGCTGTCGCTGAAGAGTGTGTGGTCCAGGTCCATAGCTGGCGCTGTATGTCCCTCTCTGTCCTGCCTGTCTGTCTGCCTGCCTGCCTGTCTGTCTGTCTGTCTGTCTGTCTGTCTGATGCTCAGTCTGCTGTCGCTGCAGTGTGTGTGGTCCAGGTCCATCTCCGGCACTATAAATCCCTCTCCGTCTGTCTGTCTGTCTGCCTGCCTGCCTGCCTGCCTGCCTGCCTGCCTGCCTGCCTGTCTGCCTGCCTGCCTGCCTGCCTGCCTGCCTGCCTGCCTGTCTGTCTGTCTGTCTGTCTGTCTGTCGCTCAGTCTGCTGTCGCTGCAGTGTGTGTGGTCCAGGTCCATCTCCAGCACTGTAAGTCCCTCTCCGTCTGTCTGTCTGCCTGCCTGTCTGTCTGGCTGTCTGTCTGGCTGTCACTGAATCTGTTTGTCTGTTTTGTGAGTCTGTCTGTCTGTCTGTCTGATGTTCACTCTGCTGTCGCTGCAGTGTGTGTGGTCCAGGTCCATATCTGGAGCTGTATGTCCCTCTCTGTCTGTCTGTCTGTCACTGAATCTGTTTGTCTGTTTGTGAGTCTGTCTGTCTGTATGTCTGTCTGGTGCTCAATGTGCTGTCTCTGCAGTGTATGGTGTCCAGGCACATCTCTGGCGCTGCAAGTTCCTCTCTGCCTGTCTGTCGGTCTCTAAATCTGCTTGTCTGTTTGTGAGTCTGTCTGTCTGTCGGTCGGTCGGTCGGTCAGTCAGTCTGTCTGTGTCTGTCTGTCTGTCTGTCTGTCTCTCTTTCTCTCTCTCTCTCTCTCTCTCTCTCTCTTCTCTCTCTCTCTCTCTCTTTCTCTCTCTCTCTCTCTCTCTCTCTCTCTCTCACACACATATACACCAATATCCTTTTAAATTCTCACTCTTCCTTTTCTCTCATATTGTTATTTACAGATGAGGCCATGGCCGTATGAATGAATTACCTCTCTCTCTCTCTCTCTCTCTCTCTCTCTCTCTCTCTCTCTCTCTCTCTCTCTCTCTCTCTCTCTCTCTCGCCTTTTTCCTCCTTCTACTCCTTCTCCTCTCCTCTCCTCCTCTTCCTCTCCTCCTCCCTTTTTTTCTTCTTCTTTTTCGTCATCTTCAGTTTATCTTCTCTCATCCCTTTTCTCTCCTCCTTTTACTTCTTCTTTTTTCCTCCTCCTACTCCTCCTCCTCGTCCTCCTCCTCCTCCTCCTCTTCCTCCTCCTCGTCTTGTTTTGCTTTTCCTCTCGTCGTCCTTTTCTCTTCCTCCTCTTGCTTCTTCTTTTCCTTTTTTTTTCTTTTTTTTGTTCTGTTTGTTCTTCTCATAATCCTCCTGTGCCTTCATCTTTGATGCTGTAATGGTGTACAACTAATATAGTTATTATAAAACAGTAATGTCCACGTTTAATAGACATTATGTTGCACAAAACACTGTTCTTGGTATTATATGACCGTTAAAAATGCATTGGATCGTGACTCTTTTCATTACACGAAGATTAATCTTTTCAGAAAGTGAATTATTGGATCCACCGATTGAAACTACTAAAACCTTATTATTTTTTTTTTTAAATATGAATTACCTAATATTTGACTTTTAAAGTGTCGGAATCATTGTATTGAAAAACACAATATTTTCCTTTATAGAAATAGTATCAGTTATTGTTGTTTCGTGCGTCAGTTATCAATTTTTGTGGCTTGCAGAAAAAGGCATATATGAAAAAAAAAAATTACGCTAGTTTTAATGCCGGATTTTGCGTTTTAAAGGATGAAATCGACAATCAAAATCATTTCACTGAGTATGAGGGCATTTGTGCCTTGAAAACATTAAGGCAATCAAATCCAGCAGGCATTTGTGCCTTGAAAACATTAAGGCAATCAAATCCAGCAATCAAGCGTAGGCTATTCTCACTCTTAGTTCAAATTCTCAGCACGCATGCTCAGGCGTCATCGAGTACTGTTTTTACGAGCTATGATTAGTTTTTTTTTTTTTTTTTGTTTTTTTTTTTCGTTTGTTTGTTTTTTAAGATCATGGCAGCCTGTTAGACCAGAAGGGAAAGAGAAA
>JADBJO010000928.1:47500-62500 GCA_016801955.1 Conus betulinus
CGGTTTCTAGTTCAGCTTCTTTCGGTTCGAAATCGATTTCATTTTCGAACTAAACAAATAACTGTTGTCTTTTAGGCTCAGACCGTGAAAGGAGAGAGGGGGGGGGGGGGGGGGGGGGGGGGGGGGGGGGAGGGAAAGTATGGTGGGTGGGTCACTGACCGAAAACAAATAAAACAAAAAACAAATAAAAAAAAAAAAAAAGAAAAGAAAGAAAAATAAGGAAAAAAGAACAAATAAGACAGAAATGAAAACGAAAAAAAAAAAAGCAACAAAAATGGTTACTAGTCAGAAGAATTGTCAGAGGTTCTAGTCTCCTTTGAGAAGTTCGAACAGGTGAATGTCGAGAATTCTTTCTACCAACTGGATGGAAGTTAACAGGATATGACGGACGGGATATCCAATATGTAGATAAATAAAGACGCGCGCGCGCGCGCGTGCGCGCGCGCACACACACACACACACACACACACACACACACACCCACACACACACACACACACACACACACACACACACACACACAACAACACACACACGCACGCGCGCGCGCATACACACACAATCACACACACACACACAGAGAGAGAGAGAGAGAGAGAGAGAGATAGATATATATATATATATATTATATAGAGAGAGAGAGAGAGAGAGAGAGAGAGAGAGAGAGAGAGAGAGAGAGATGAGAGAGAGCGAGAGAGAGAGAGAGAGAGAGAGAGAGAGAGAGAGATCTGAGGAAGACCTGTTACAGGCCGAAATATTACGAATAAATTCAGCAGTCTTTTTTTTTATCTTTGTTTTTATGTGCGTTTATATCTATCTATCTATCCATCTATCTATCTATCTATATTTGTACATATAATTTTATATATATATATATATATATATATATATATATATATATATATATATATATAATCACAAAGAAAAGAGACGGAAATGAAAAAGCGAGGACGAGAGTTCATGAGAACACGAATCCTTCTTTGACGTCACTCAGGGCTGCAGGACGCCTTTGTCGGCAAAAATCCAACCAATTACCGGCACGAGTCCCGTTTCTTTCCTCTATCCCTGATCCAGCTGCAACCCTCATGTCAACATTCAAAGGTCGAGCCTGGATAGGGCTGCTCGAGGAGTCTGGCAGCAACAATCCTGTCAATTGCCTGCGCAAGTCCTCTTCCTTTCCTCCATCCTTCATCCACCTGTGACCTAACATCTACGTTCAAATAGTGTTGTTTGTCCGTGGAAAGCGACGAGAACCGCATCAGCCATCTAGGGGGGTTGAGGCAAGGGGCAGGGGGTGGGATATGATTTGCGCATACCCAGGTGGCTGATCAAGCCGATGCGTGCATGGAATGTGCGGTGACAGCTTGGACAGACAATGTGGGAGACTGGCCCTTGATTGATGGCGTGGGCGTTCCGTGCCTGTCTTTTTTTTTTTTTTTTTTTTTTTTTTTTTTCAAAAGTCGACTCTGGATGGGCATAAACAAACAGCTCTATTCAAACAACAGCACGTAATGGTTCCCCAGCCCGTCAGTGAAGGACCTTATGTCTACGCTGTCACGCTACTAGTTTTGTACCATCTTTCCTCCTCCGTTGTTTCAGTGAAAACAACAGCTGAGCAAAGCACTGAGCAAATTTCAGTTCAGGAACGACATTTCTTCTTGTTCTTAGAGTAGTCTTTAGGAAGTCTCTGCGCTGAGGCTCTCCGGACATTCTGTTTGATTTCGTGCTTTCTATTCATATGCAAATCTGTTATATATCATCAGAATTTTCAAACCCAGAGACTGAAATGGCTGAAAGGGTACTATTAACTGGGGGGATGTGGTTCTTCCATTTCCAGTCATTGTGACACGTTGCGCTAAAGCAGTTTCAAACTTGCGGTGGTGGCGGGGGCGCGATTCGTTTGAAACCAAGTTCGGAAAGGTACCCTTCGCCATCATGTTCGAACGATTCGTCGATCGTGGCCTTTAGACTAAAAGGTAGAGAATACCCGTAACTGACGTTTCCTTGCGCGCAACATAGATCTCGGTACTTCCTTAACTCGATTTTTAACTTGAAGAATTGAAGATTCAAGAATTGTTAGCCTGCACTTGTTTTCCCCCACTACTTAATTGTTCAGCATTACACTCGATTTTTGACTTATGCTTTAGTTACATTACCACGGAACCAGTCGATAACACACCCACGTGTTTTTATTTTGTTTTTCTTAACCGATCATGACCGTAAAGCTCATGAATAAAGGATTGTTTTCTACATTCACATTTTAAGCAAATATGAAAATGATACATCAGTGTCAATTACAAAACTGAATACAAGAGGAGCCTTCGCTATGTTCAAATCTTTTTCTTTGCAAAGAAAAAAAAAACATCATACAGACACAGACACACCCCACTCGCACACACACAAACACACACAAAAACACACACACACACACACACACACACACACACACACACAGAGAGAGAGAGAGAGAGAGAGAGAGAGAGATGAGAGACGAGAGAGAGAGAGAGAGAGAGAGAGAGAGAGAGAGAGAGAGAGAACTAAACTATATACGGCCCATGGACATCGGAGGCACAGAGAGAGAGAGAGAGAGAGAGAGAGAGAGAGAGAGAGAGAGACGGGAGAGAGAGAGAGAGAGAGAGAGAGCTTCATGTATTGATTCCAGAATTTGTTTTCAAGTTCAGTGTAGCAGTGCCACAATACATACATTGAAAAATATTTAAAGGATAGGATAGAGATCAACACCACAGAATGGATAAAAGCTTCTGTCCATGACAGTGCTTACATTTTTGACTACCTGGTCATCAGATTGCACGAAGAAGAAGCAAAAAGGAGGAGGAGGAGGAGGAGGGGGTGCAGGAGAAGAAGAAGAAGAAGAAGAAGAAGAAGAGGAGGAGGAGGGAGGAGGAGGAGGAGGAGGAAGAAGAAGAAGAAGAAGCACAACAACAACAACACACAACAACAACAACAATGACATGCTATAAATCGTAGTAAAATAACCTGTAACGTCTTCACACAACAACTCAACAGGCCAAGGTTATACTTTTTTTTTTTTTCAAAAGCATAGTAAGAAAGAATGGGCAGAAAAAGAGGAGGAAATTACCGGCACATAGATCTCATACATAAGCACGCATACAGTCACCAGTTATAAATTTTTCTGAGGACTAGCGGTTGACAGTTCACCTGATTTAGAGTCGACACTTGTCCTTTCTTTAGATTTCAGTCTTGTCTCTCCCGGTCGGCTCATCTCATTCTTCTCATTCATCTTGTTGGCTCCCTTTTTTTTTTTTTTTTCTGTTTTTAAAGGTTTTTTTTTTTCACTGTGTTCCGATGAAGTTGACGTAGCATTCAACTCTTTCCGCGAAGCTTGTCTCATCTATCCGTTAGAGTTGATTGATATACAAGACCTCCCCCTCCCCCCTCCCCCCCCCCCCCCCTCCACACACACACGCACACGCACACACAAACACATAGGCACGCACGCGCGCGCGCGCGCGCGCGCACACACACACACACACACACACACACACACAAGGTAATCTACTCTTTTATTCCTATTGCTGTCTTTGAAATGCATTCGCCGTGCAAAGTGAAACAGTGGTTACATTTTGCTTTCGTCAAGCGCGCAAACTGCAACAGATGTCACATTTTGCGTAGGTCTGTTTGAATAAATTCATGTGTGTGGCTTTCCCCCCCCCCCCCCCCCCTCCCCCCCCCCCCCCCCCCTCACTCTTCATCATCCTTCTCCACACTGTGGAGCTGTCACTAAATCCTCTCACCACACACCCCCCTCCCTCTCCTCCCCACCACCTGGCTTTTGTATGCAGTCTGCGTGCATTATAACCCTATCTGGGCATCATTTATCCTGCTCATGTCACACATGGTGCCCAGTAAAAATCGTGGGACGCGCTTGAATCCATTTATTATTCATGGTTGAAATATGTGTGGCACTCTATTGTTACTTGAATTTTGCATTCAGGTACAAAAAAAAGGTAAGGAAAGATGATGAAAATAAGCCCAAGAGAAGAGGGGCAGAATTCAAAGGGACAGTTACCTTATCTTTTTTTATTGTCAAAGAACCACCCTGGAATACTTCGATATTGTGTGTGTGTGTGTGTGTGTGTGTGTGTGTGTGTGTGTGTGTGTGTGTGTGTGTGTGTGTGTGTTGTAGTAGTAGTTGTTGTTCTTGTTTGCTTTTCATTGCTTGGATACTTACTTCCTTTTTCTATTCATCTGTTTCTTTCCTTTTTTCTTTACTTTCTTTTTCTCTTTCGTCTGTGTATTATAATGAAAAACAAAGAAAGCCATCTCTCTCTCTCTCTCTCTCTCTCTCTCTCTCTCTCTCTCTCTCTCTCTCTCTCTTGTAATTGCCCGCACCTGCTATAAATGTACTCATCTCACCGAGAAACAAGAGAACGGCAGAGCGACCCAGGGAGATGCTGAGAGAGAGAGATTGAGCCGAGAGAGAGAATCGGATGCGAGAGAGAGAGAGATCATGGGTTATGAGGAAGTGGTAAGAGACAAGGAGACACATAGGAAGAGCAGAGAGTAAACAGATGTTAAAGACACGAGGAGAGAGAGACACAGAGACATTTGGTAAAGGAGACAGAGACGTAAACACATTTTAAAAACAGCTATTTCTCTCCTTCTTTCCATTGGTAAAATAAGATATCAACTGGTTACTTGAGAAATAAAAGGTCTATCCCAAATCATGGCTTTAACAGCTGGAGGGTCCTAGCGTGAGAAAAGGCCTGAAGTGACGGAAATTGGGGATTTTTTTTTTATAGATTTTATATTACACAGACTTTAAGCCGACAAAATGACACTGACAAACAGATGAATAAAGGAGGCTTGCCAAACGGAGATAATGCCAATAATCCTAAAACTGTTCAGCTCCTTGGCGCGCGCGAAACGAAAACCACCAAATTTACACGATGGAGATCAAAACATAAAGATATGTTTTTTAAAAGCTTAATACGGACGTCATGTCTTTTCCTGTCTACTTAGAAATAAGATATTCACTTAAACTGGATCCATTCTCCCTTTTTTAGCATAATAGTGATGATAATAACAATAATAATAGTGAAATAGAAAACAAAATTATTCAACAGGAAATTGAAAACACCGGTTCAACTGAAAGTGTTTATTAGCCTCAGAACCACGTCCTAGCTTGCAAGCAACTAAAAACCAGAGCTAGGTTTAAATCTGTATAGCCCATATGCTTCGGATTTGTAACTGGCTCATAGCTCTGATGCGTCGTCCGCCGTCGGCTGGGCTCTAAAGAGGATGCCTTTCCTTAATTTGACGACGCCATAATGACAGACGTCCTCCCTGAGTCACCGACCTCTTCCGGGTGTGGCGTGACCTTGTCAGCATCCCAAGCTAATGGCGGTGTATTCCGTTTCCTGTTGGCCAACACAAGGCCTTGTGTGTGTATGTGTGTGTGTGTGTGTGTGTGTGTGTGTGTGTGTGTGCTCTTTTTTTTTTTTGCTTGTGGGCTGGCCGTCAGAATGTCCGGAGAGAAAACCAGTGGGATAAATCTCGGGTGACAGGTTTGTTTACGATGTCCTTAGTCCTCTGAGCCATTATGAGCTTAAGAAAGAGACAAATTAATGCACAACTAAGCCACTCGAAGGTCATAAGTTTGTTGTTTTGTGTTGTTTGTTTGTTTGGATGTTGTTTGTTTGCTTGTTTTTTTTTTGTAAAGGCGTCACAGAAATATCAAGAAAGAAACAGCCTGAATTATGGGATTTAAAAAAGAGAGAAAGAGAGAGAGAGAGAGAGAGAGAGAGAGAGAGAGAGAGAGAGAGAGAGAGAGAGAGAGAGAAGACGGAGGAGGAGGAGAAAAAAGAGAGGAAGAAGAAAAAGGAGTAATACGGGAATAAATTTATGCTTTCCTGTGACAAGCGTAACATTATGTCCCCTTATTTCAGACGGGAACGAATGTAGAGCCGCAGAGGCGGAGCAGTTTGGCGTTGTTTTCTGACACGAACCATTTCTGTCTCACAAATTTCGCGGGCAGGGGCGGACTGTGAGATGGTTTAGTTTGAGTCCCTTGTCCTCCATTAATGGACACGTCCCTGTGAACATTGTTCACGTTTCCTGACCAACCCTACAGGTCTCTGTATCACTCGGGTCTGGTTAACGTCTGGAAAAGATGACAGTTAGTATTCAGTTCGACCACACGTTGGAGAACACCCCATCTCTCGTCGGATGTCGTAAGGGAGAAAAGGCTTCGTACAGATTGTATACATTTCATTGGTATCTTTTAATAGGAAACGGGGCTCCATAGTGCATACCGTTTGCAATCCGAGAAGTAGCCTTACACGTCTTTTTTATTGAGTTTTTGGGATGTGTATGATCAAAGACGCAAGCAGTTTACCACGTATTCCATGAAGGCCATATTTTAAGATATTTCCCCTGGTCTGATATTTTTTTTTCTTTTTTTTTTTTTTTTTTTTTTTTTTTTTTTTTTTTTTGGTTTGGCCTGAGTTAGGCGTGGTTAGCGCTATAACACTTGGTTTTAAACTCGTCTTGTAAGCTCAGAACTTTGGGTCGTTTCAGGGTTTTAAGACTTATGCGTGGTGCTGTTTTAATAAGCTGGCTATCAACTCGGACATGACCTTCTTGGTCGGTTGGGCTATGATCCTCATGACCGGACATGACGTCAGGATGACGTAATGAAGCATACAGCAGAGTTTTGTCGCAGAGGCGCAGACTGAAACTGGAACTCAGCACCGTTTTTAGTCATCCTCACGTATATTATTGTCACTGGAGGTGCATGCCTGCGTAAGGGGTGCTTACTCATGCTGCTTTTTGCGACCATATAGTGTGTCGTTAGCCAGTAGGGGATGTAGTAGGGGGTGGTATCCTGTGTATCGTTCGATGAGAACAGGCAGCACTGAAGACTACGAAAATAATTCAGCGGCGGTGTACTATCTTCTCTGGTGGATTTGAGTATAACGTACCTGATGTAGACTGCACGAAGTAGGTTGCCGATGCTTGGACTACGACAGGGCAATACTTTAGTGTAGCTGTTTATGGGAAGACCGGAAGAGAAGACGTGGAAATATCACTTCTGCTAGAGCACGGAAGATGATAGAAAAAAGCAAATATTCAAGCAAAACTCAATGCAGTTGATTATGTAATAGCTGACGTATTTCTATGCACTTTCGAATGAACATATTAAATACCTGAATATTGCTGATGTCTATATAACGTCACTTTTCAGGAACGAAACATATAGTTTGGAACCAATTTGAACAGCCAAGGATGATTAATGAGCTATTGCATTCGTCCCTGTGCTTTTGAATCAATGTATTGAAAAGTTCGATGATACGGCTAGCTTTGTATAGTCACGGTTCGAGAAATAAACAGATCATTATTTTGCAGACAGTATCTAGAGTCACATTTTAAGGAAAGAACGGGTGATTTGAAAGTAGTTGATATCTATATCTTTGTCTATATCTATACAAATTTATCTATCTGTTCGTCCATCCACCCATCTGTGTGTGTGTGTGTGTGTGTGTGTGTGTGTGTGTGTGTGTGTGTGTGTGTGTGTGTGTGTGCGTGAGTGTGTGCGTGCGTACGTGTGTGCGTGCATGCGCTTGACTAACTAACTGTCTGTGTCTGTCTGTGTCTGTATGCCTGTGTGTCTGTTTCTGTATGTTACGCGCGCGCGCGCGCGCGCGCGCGCGCGCGTGTGTGTGTGTGTGTGTGTGTGTGTGTGTGTGTGTGTGTGTGTGTGTCTTTTCAAGAAATAGATGTTGTAAAAAAAAAAAACAAAACAGTAGTGCAAATCTATGTACAATCACTCATCAAGAAACAGTCAACTGTTCTGAGAACCCTATATACTTAAGTTTTGTTGTTTTTCAACAAATAAACAGACGTTTTGCGAAGAATCTATACCTAAACATGTAGATTTTATTTGCAAGAAAATAAACAAATGATCGAGAAGAGTTGATTTCTACTTATGTACAATTACTTTTTAAAATGTGAACATGGATGGGGGGGGGGTGGGGGGGGGGGGGGGGGGGGGGGGGGGGGGGGGGGGGGGGGGGGGGGTTAATGAACATATATGTAAGCCTACTGCTGCTTCTAAACAATAAACACATGGTTTGGAGGATCTAGGAGCTTATTTGCATGCATGTACGAGGAATATTCAAGATACAAAAAAAAAAAAAATCGCTCGGACCCAGTTCATTCATGTTCATGTTTGCTTTCACTTTTGCTTTTACATGCTGCTTTTAGAAGAATGGATGTTTAGGAAAACGGATGATTATCTCCATATACAAAAAGTAGACTTCTCTGGCATTTTAAATCATGACTCATATTTTTCTGCATATCATAATCTGATGGCAGCGCATATAAACAATTCTACTTTCGCCATCTGCAAAGGGATGATTGAGTACCGCAGCCTCTTTCACCTACTCCCCCCCCCCCGCTCCCCACTCTCCCCACGACGACCCCCCTAACTTCCGCATGTAATTCTTCCTCTACATTCCAAGCACAGCTCTCAGAAACTTAATCGCGAGACATCCGTCACCAAGACAGAAACCAGCAGTCGTCACTTCCGGGCAAAGGACACTGGGTCATAAACATGGCAGACCGTCTGGCTGGCTAACCCGTAATTTGCCCCCAACTTGTCGGTCAGGTCGGCCTCTCTGACAAAAGAGAAAAAAAGGGGCTAACAGATTGAGCGAGGTGGACCGCGGGACAGGTACCACTGTAACAGACGGTGAAGTGCCTGTCACGTGTGTCTGTTGCCTTCAAGCTGGGCTCGACTTGAAACGCACGGACAGGGGAGACGATCCTGTTAGTAAGAATGATGGAGAAGGATTTACCTCGTGACTCAGCGCATGCGTGGCTGTCCTTTCTTGCTCCAGATTCTTACATAAGAAAACACAGTCCATTTGCTGTCTCGGGGGTGGCTATGTGGTTTTGTCACTTGCCACCAAGTTTGCGGTTGTATGTTGCGAGTTCGATCTGGTCACCGGCGCTTAACACGAAAGGGTAAATGACTTGAAGACAATGGAGGGAAGGGTTCTGCTGAACTAGAACTCCCTCTGTCGTGTCACTGCCCAACGGATTGTTGTGATGGTTCAAGGGTGATGCGTTCGCTGATCGTCATTCTGCGATAACTCCCTCTGTTCGTGTCAACAACTGGTGTGTGCCTGTTCAACTTGAGCGTCACTGAAAAGTATATGCAGTACACACTGTTGCATTGGCCACGCACGCACGCACGCACACACACACACACACGCACGCACGCACGCACACACACACACACACACACACACACACACACACACACACACACACACACACACACACACTGTTGTTCTTTAGAAAGTAGCTGGTATATTAGTAAACTTGTCGGCATAAACAGCCGTTATTTATGTTTTTAACTGTTTGTAGCCTACATAGCATTTAACCTGAACTTTACTTAAATCAGTTTGACCAGAGCAGATCTTATTGAAGTAACCTATCCTTAGATTTTTTTTTTATGTTCTGCTAAGAAAGTGAACTCAATCTTCACCATATTAATGGAGGGTTTAAGTTTAACGGACCAGTTTTCTGCCATCCTATTTATGTCTAATGAGGGGGCATTCACTTTCGCTGAGTTGATTTTCGCCGAGCGGACAACTGCCGAGTGCATATTGTGCTTTCGCCGAGGATTTGATCTAGTTCGGGGGATAAATCTAGACCTGGGGACTTTTTGTCCACCCCCAGACCGTTCAACATTCTCGTGAATTTGTAAACAGAAGGCTTGTTTCACAAAACAACTCTCGTGTCATGAAGTACTCAGACGAGCTGACCATTTCGCTTTTGGCGTTTGCCCCGAGCAAAGATCCAGTGATGGTGTGGGAAAGATCCACTGACCGCAGGGAAAGTCTTCCTGACAGCGGGAAAGACCGAAACTCGGGATTCTCGTCAGAAGGCACGTAAGATCCCATGGAGAAAGCTTGGCCGTGTCTGGAGTTGTACTGTCTTCACCTGTCAGCCGGACAGCAATGAATGAAGCTATGGGTGCACGCGACAGTTGCTTGACAGTGGCATTTTTTTCGCCTGTAAGCTCTGCAGTCAAGAGATATGAGCTGGTACATCTATAGGAAGGCTCCCGAGTAGACTAAGTGGCGTCACATCCAGTGGTCATTAAACAATAGCATCTGCCAGGGAGCAGTTATGCTCCTTGACGTCTTAATGGAATGCCCTGTGTGTGAACACAGCGCAGACTTCCAAGGGTGGTGCAGGATCGCTCCCAGCTAGTTTGTTTCGGCATTCGAGGACAGTACTTCTTTAGGTCCCACTCATACCTTCGGGTTGTCTTTTCCTCTGTACAACGAAATTCATATTTATTTCCACATCAAAGGGTGGAAGGTTGTTAGTTTTCCATGATCAGGTCATCGTTTTTATTACACGAGATTGCGGTGTGTGTGTGTGTGTGTGTGTGTGTGTGTGGTGGGTGGGTGGGTGGGTGGGTGGGTGTGTATGTGTGTGTGTATGAGTACGAAACAGAGGTAATCTGTTCGTTTTTACTTAATTTTTCATGCGCGCTTATAAAGATAAAGTTTTACAGTCATACACGCAGGCAAGAGTGTTGTTGTATGTATGTATGTGTGTGTGTGTGTGTGTGTGTGTGTGTGTGTGTGTGTGTGTGTGTGTGTGTGTGTGTGTGTGTGTCAGACAGACAACAGACAGACAGACAGACAGACAGACAGAGAGACAGGGAGAGACAGAGAAATGCAGCTAAACTAAGATACTGACAGAAAAGAAGAATGTGAAATGGGTAACTAACGTGTCTGTCTCTCTGTCTCTCTCTCTTTATGTGAAATGACTAACTAACGTGTCTCTCTCTGTCTCTCTCTTTGCTCTGTTGCAGGGCGTGGAGTCAGTACACGGCAGCACGTCTGTCATCACGGCAGCTACAGTCCTGGCATTGGTGGCACTCATCTTCTGAGTCCCTTCTAACTCCTCTACCCTGGAAATAACACATTTCTGATTTTTTCTACGAAAAGGAAAAAGAAAGGAGACAGAGAAAAAGGAGGAGGAGGGGGGGGGGGGGGGGGGGGTGTCGATGGGGGTTAAAATGAATTAGTGTATGTGTACTGAACGAGTGAACGAAGAGAAAGCATTCTAGAAGACACCATCAAAAGAATGGATGTATGTGTACCAAACGAGAAAGTCTTCTGATTCCTCTTAACCTCCTGTAGCCTGGAGATAACACATTTCTGTTGTTTTCTTCGAAACGAAATATATAGGAGAGGGAAAAAGGGGGAATGGGGGAGGAGGAGGGGAGATAAAATGAATAATTATATGTGTGATGAATGAATGAAAGAATGAAGAGAAAGATTCCTTGAAGGCATCTTGAAAAGAAGGAATGTGCATGTATGAAAGGCATGTATGTCTTCTGATTCCCCACCACCTCCTTTACCCTAAAGACAACACATTTCTGCTGTTTTCTGAAAAAAGGAAAAGAAAGGAGAATACGAAAAAGGAAGGCGGGGGTGGGACAGGGAGGAGGGATTAAAATGAGTGTGTGTATGATAACTGAACGAGAGAATGAAACAAACAAACAAAAATTCATGAAGACACCTTAAAATAAAAAAAAAAAACTGGGTCGTGCATGTCCCAGAGAAGAATGATAGAGCGAAAGCATTGAAAAATGAATTTATGTGGTCATGAATGAGGAAAATATAAAAGAAGGGGGAAAATAATGATGAAAATGAAAAGCAAATGCATTTCTTCTGTTCAACGTCTAAGCACGGAGAGACAGTAGTAAGAGCAGGAAAACAACAGAGGGAACCACAGTAGTGGCGACATATTACGTCCGTCACGCTCATCATGTTACTTTCGTCGTCTGTTGCTTTGTTTGCTCATTAGCTAAATCACATAAAAAAGAAACTATTGTCCCGATTCTACCAACACTTTGTGCAAATATGAAATTGTGTGCAAAGATGAAATTTTTGTGCAAAGATGGAATTTTGTGCAAAGATGAAATTTTGTGCAAAGATGAAATTCGACCCAAAGATGACCCCTATCAGTTTACGTCCGGACAAAACTTTGCTGGATCTGTTCGTCCTTGATGAAGGTCTACATCTCACGAGTGGCCTTCTTCCTTCTTCCTCAGACAACGAGAACGACGAACAAAACGAATACTGAAGCTCAGTGACTACGGTTCCATAGCAGTTTTTCTCCCTTTATTTCGAACATACTCATTTTCATCGGTTCCATCCCTTCTTTTTGAACATGCTCGTTCTCTTTCCGTCATATTATTGGCGCGCTGCAACATTCCTTAAAAGTCTACGATGGGAATATGCCATTCCTTGGGGTCGGAGTGAGGTGGATGGGGGAAGGAGGGGGGGGGGGGGGGGGGGGGGGGGCGGGGAGCGGCGGAGATAGGGGGTGTTGGTGGTGAACCGTTTAACTAATGAATTTACCTGTGTGCTCGTCGTCCTGAAATTCGCTGGAATCTTAACAATGTCCAGCTGCATGACAAGGAAAAACAGGAACTAATCCGTAATTCATTCTTTGATAATGACATTTATCTTAAACGTGGTCGAAGAAGAATTGTCACACCCCCATCCCTATCCCTCCCTTTTTTTTTTCTTAAGAACATACATCAGACGTAAAAATTACTTCTTCTCTCTTCCTTTTTCCCTTCCCTACCCCCCCCCCTCCCCCCCTCATATCCTCCACCCCCCCACACCACCCCATGCGCCCCGTTTCTCCTATTTCTTCTGCACTGCTTCCCACACTTTCCGCGTTTGAAAATCAAAGGGAAGGAACCAAGTACTACTTGTATTATGAAAGAGTTGTCTACCATGCACCAGCTGTGTGCGCGTTCCTCTGTCACTTTGGCGTTCGTTTCATTTATTTATTTATTTATTTGATTCGTTTGTATTTCGCTCCATTCAGCATCGTTATCATCATAATTACAATCATTATTTTCATCGTTATTATTACTTTCATTGTTATATGGTATGGACATCTGCAGTTTCCTATAAAAAGAAAATAAAATAATGAAACATGAGTGGTGAAACGAAAATGAAGAAGAGTGGAAGATAAAGAACAACATGGTCTCGTGATTTATCATTAGCTTTGAAGACAAAGTGTTTTTTTTTTTCTCCAAACATTCATTGTCATTGTTGTTTCTACCAACACAGAAAGATAGATTTCAGGTTCTTTTTCTTAAAAATTATCAAGTCGTCTATAGCATTCGCCTGGTCCTGTGAGTCAAAAGTTTCTTATCAAACTGACTCTCTCTCTCTCTCTCTCTCTCTCTCTCTCTCTCTCTCTCTCTCTCTTCAAACAAAAAATTGTTTCAAGTGTTCATTTCACTAGTATCATATAACTGTATACAAAATATTACATACTTCGCTTCTCGTGTATTTCTGTCCCTAAATTTTGCATAACCATCCACACTGATGTATGCAAAAGGTTATTATTTTCAATGATATTATCAGCGTAAACATGCTTGTCGATTTTAATCTATCGTCCTGTACATCAATCTTTCGTTTAAGATGAGGATATGCTGGTTTCAACGGTTCGCTCCCTTAACAATGACAATAATCTTGATGCTGCGACTGCTGCTGCTGCTGATGCTACTGCCGCTGTTGATGATGATTTGTTGCTGGTGCTACCATTGCCATGATGTTTGATAATGCGCTTGTGAATATGTGAGATTAAAGAAAATATACTCCAAGAAATTGTGTGTGTGTGTGTGTGTGTGTGTGTGTGTGTGTGTGTGTGTGTGTGTGTCTCTGTCTCTCTCTCTCTCTCTCTCTCTCTCTCTCTCTCTCCTCCTCTCTCTCTCTCTCTCTCTCTCTCTCTCTCTCATTTACAGCATACCCCATGCAAACATTGTTCAGAGAAGTCCCATCTAATGTGATCTTTACTTTCTGTGAGGAATCAACATGTTTCATCTGATCTAAGATTTTACAGAGGAAATATTTTTAATAGCATTTCCGGTGTGTTTTTTAGAAGTTGTGTTTCAAACGAATTGTGTATATGAGGGTTTTCAACAACAGTCACGGGCTCCTCGAGGACTACAGATGTGAGACTAGTACATTTAAAATCCGGGTGTAGCCATGTATGCGGGAGAGTCAAAATGATTGGCGAGAGAGCAACGAAACCGAACGAAGAAAGTTTTGTTGATGTCGATAATGTAATGATTTGAGAGAGCATTGCAGAGCGACTAGCAAAACGAAACACAACGAAGATAGTCTGTTGTGTGTTAATGATGATATTCCGGTCAGTCAGTATGTTATAGCAGCTGTATCTTACTTACCCCCTTACATTGTAAACCTTACAGTAGTAATGATCTTTTCAACTAGTTTCAAAGTGTTCTCTCTCTCTCTCTCTCTCTCTCTCTCTCTCTCTCTCTCTCTCTCTGATGTTGCACGCAGTATTCAAGCCTTCTGGATCAACTATGAAGAGTGGTAATCCAAAGCGGGTAAGGTTCGAGGTTGTGAATTCACTGTTTAAAAGAAGAAGAAGAAGAAGAAGAAGAAGAAGAAAAGAAGAAGAGAAGAAGAAGTATGAGAAAGGGAAGAAGACGAAGAAGAAGGAGGAGAAGGAAGAGGAGGATAAAGAAAGAAAAGAAAGAAAGAAATTGAATATCAAAAGCGACCAACAACACCGTGTTATTGCAAGTTTTCGGTTTATTTTAAAACCTTCCTCAAGCTAAAACGCAGATGACCTTAAGGCAAAAAAAAAAAAAAGAAAAAAAAGAAAGATAGAAGAGAAAGCAAGGAGAGAAAGAAACAAAGAAACAAACAAACAAAAGAAAGACAGACAAAGAAAGAAAGAAAGAAAGAAAAGGAACAGAAAAGCCGACGTTCCGTCACACTTAACTGAAAGAAACAGAGTAAACTCACAAGGAGCGAGATCGGGACAGCAGCGCAGATGGGACATAACTTTGGATAAATTCTACGTCGAGAAACTGAGTGGTGCCCCTTGATATATGAGACTCGTCATTAGTGTGCAGAACAGCAAGCATGT
>JADBJO010000928.1:67500-70000 GCA_016801955.1 Conus betulinus
TAATGGACATGTTATATGGAGAGGTTTTTAGTCATCGATAATATGACGATGGAACACATCAAATGTTATACTGATGCCCAGTACTCTCGTGATTTTTTTCATACCAAACGTACATAGAGTATATTCTGAATGTGCCAATTTCAGTCAAAGAACGGGTATGTCAAAATTTGGACTTGAGCAGTGTTCTGATGTACAAGCTGTTTAACCGAGTGTCTTGCTTATAGACAACAGCTTTCATAACAGTCATAAATGTCTTTCTGGAACTTTTTTTTTTCTTTGTTTCAAAACAAGCAGACAAGAGGGGCACTATTATTTCAGTGAGACAAAATGTCATGTCGTCACTGTCCTCTAATCGGCTGTTGTTAATGTTGTTGTAGTTGTCGTTGTTGTTGTTGTTATTGTTCTGTGGTGGTGCATCTTTAGCCTTCATGAAATACAGACTGATATACTCACAGGCTTGGAAGGGTGGTGCAGGATTGCTCCCGGCTGGTTTGTTTGGCAATTGAGGACAGTACTTCTCTGGATCTCACAGGCGCTTCGGGTGTATCTTTTTTTCTTGTTTTTCATTACTCTTTTTCCTTTTCCCATCCTTTCCATTATGTAAACTACGTTGATTCCACACATCAGAAGTGCGTTGAAATCACCACGGGACCTCAGTAGCATCAATAAGTGATTGTGAGTTTGATCCTGACGAAGCTTCCTTCTGAGAGCTTTGCCTCTGTGACAGAACGTTGGCTGGAATGTTATGATGACGCCTTCGTTTTGACCAGAAACAGTATGTACAGCATTCAAACTAAAGCTCTATCTCACCCTTCCTAACTTACTAAAAGTCACCACGAAGCACTGTTGATAAACTTTTATATAGACCAACAATAAAGAAACCACCTTCTCTACACTATATCCAAGAAATACGTTTGTCAGCTGGCTGTTGGTGTCCGTCCGAGAAGTACTGTCGAGTTGATTGTCTTCAGTTACCTTTGATCGCAGATGTTATGAGCCAAGGCGAACGCTGCAATTCCCATAATAATCTGAAGAGTGGCTTAGAGCTCATGGAAACGACATTTCAAACTGATACCAAGGGGTTAGGGCCGGCAGAATCATGATAAAGATTTCCTTCTGTGAGGGCTCAAAGAGCGCCACTTTTTAGACTAGAGATTCCAGATGTGATCGCTTTAAATCTTACCCCTGTCATCAACTCCGTAGTGTTAAGGTGATTTTCCATTACCTTTCGTACAGACAAACAGGCCTATAAGCAATGCCGCCTTGCTCCTTTTGTGCTGTATGAGGGCTAAGGGTAATAAAAACAATGCAACAACAGCCCTAGGAACCATTTCGGCCTGTATCATCTTTGAGAAATTTGACGTTTTAAGCCACAACAACGACTCAGCACTAAAAATACTCTTTTGCATGTCTTTGTCAAAATTACCTTGGTATCAACTACAAGAACAGCACACTTTCACATACTGTTCTCTCGGTATTTTTTGTTGTTTGTTTGCTTGTTTTCGAAATACACTTTTGCAATAACTACAACATGCAACAGCGTTCTTCTGTCATAATATGTCACCATTCCTCTACTCGTTAAAGACACACACACACACACACACACACACACACACACACACACACACACACACACATTTGCGCACATACAGAGAGAGAGAGAGAGAGAGAGAGAGAGAGAGAGAGAGAGAGAGAGAGAGAGAGCACCCCCATTCACCCGGAAGTCACTCAGTGGACTCTGACCCAAGAAACGCAAAAAGACCAGCCAACACCAGCAGAGGAGGAGGAGAACAAGGAGACCACAGGGAGGACGACAATGAGATTCCACCACTGAGTCACCGAGAGAATCAATCTCACGTGACAAGTATGACTTTCCGCTTCCTGTGGCGCTGTCAGGGGAAAATAATTAAGCACCTCGCAAACGTGTCAACCTCTGACGACGTTATGGATAGCGGGCCCTGGGCAGCTGAAGCCGGCTTTTGTACGGAACGCAACCACCGGAGCTTTCACTGTTGGCAGGCTTACACAGGGCTGTGGCGTAAGAAAGACAAAAGGCCACAGGAAGTGCTCTTCAATCTCGGAAACCGGTTTATTATTCCACCACTACTGCCGACTTGTCTGTGCAGTGCAAACGACTTTCAAAGCTTTTTTTTTTTTTTTTCATCGCAAGAAGAAGCAACGCCTTGAGCTCGCGTGTGTAAGTGTGTGTGTGTGTGTGTGTGTGTGTGTGTGTGTGTGTGTGTGTGTGTGTGTGTGTGTGTGTGTGTGTGTGTGTGTGTGTGTGTGTGTGTGTATGTGTATGTGTGTGTGTGTGTGTGTGTGTGTGTGTGTGTGAGAGAGAGAGAGAGAGAGAGAGAGAGAGAGAGAGAGAGAGAGAGAGAGAAGAGAAGACGTAGGGGATGGGGTGGCGGTGAAGTGGAGTGGGAATATGCAGGAAGGATGTTTTGTGACAGTTTTCGGTTGCCTTGTCACCGCGCGAGCGCGCGCACCTGTTTTCTTT
>JADBJO010000928.1:75000-87500 GCA_016801955.1 Conus betulinus
AACAACAACAACCATAACAACAACAACACTAACAAACAAGAAGAAGAACAACAAGAACAAGAACAAGAACAAGAACGAGAAGAGGAAGAGGACGAGTGTGAAATAAAACGGTGAACTCTGAAACTGTCACAAAGAGGGATGAACTAGGAAACTGTCACAAAGGGGGAGGGGGAGGGGGGGGGGGGGGGGGTTAAAAGACAAGCACATCCTGCACAACTTGCTTTAGTTCACCACTGTATTCTAATGTGACAAATGCGCGCTGTGTCCCTTTCCTCTGTCTGCAATAGATTTATGTTGTCTGAGTGCATTCACATTTCTTTTGGGGACGCTGCTGAGAACGTCCTGAGCGGGCAACAGCAACAACAACGACAACGATAACAACAATAACTACAACAACAACATCAACAACAACAACAGCAATAACAACAACAACAACAACAACAACACACACACACACACACACACACACACACACACACACACACACACACACACACACACATACACACACACGCGCGCGCGCACACACACACACACACACACACACACACACACACACACACACACGCACGCACGCACGCACACACACACACACACACACACACACACACACACACACACACACACACACACAGAGCACGTGAGCGCACATGTACACACACACACAGACATACAAAGGCACACAACTAACGGTTTTCCGAGAATTTGATAAGAGATGGGCAGTGCAAAACGTTGTCACATAAGCCTTCTTGCCCTACGTAACTTTCTGTAGTCACTCACATCGGCCACTTCTTGTCCTGTGTAACATTCCGTAATCACTCACATCGGCACTTCTTTGCCCTGTGTAACATTCCGTAATCACTCACATCGGCCACTTCTTGCTCTGTGTAACGTTCCGTAATCACTCACTTCGGCCACTTCTTGCCCTGTGTAACGTCCGTAATCACTCACATCGGTGACTCCTTGCCCTGTGTAACATCCGTAATCACTCACATCGACCACTGCTTGCCCTGTGTAACGTTTCGTAATCACTCACATCGGCCACTGCTTGATCGGTGTAACATTCTGTAATCACTCACATCAACCACTGCTTGCCCTGTGTAACGTTTCGTAATCACTCACATCGGCCACTGCTTGATCGGTGTAACGTTCCGTAATCACTCACATCAACCACTGCTTGCCCTGTATAACGTTCCGTAATCACTCACATCAAACCACTGCTTGCCCTGTGTAACGTTCCGTAATCACTCACATCAACCACTGCTTGCCCTGTGTAACGTTCCGTAGTCACTCACATCGGCCACTGCTTGATCGGTGTAACATTCCGTAATCACTCACATCAATCACCACTGCTTGCCCTGTGTAACGTTTCGTAATCACTCACATCGGCCACTGCTTGCCTTATGTAACGTTCCGTAATCATTCACATAGGCCACTGCTTGCCCGATGTAACGTTTTGCAATCACTCACATCGAGCACTGCTTGTCCGGTGTAACGTTTCGTAATCACCCCACCCTGGAATCACCCCGCGGCGGATGAGACAGGGTATGTGCCCACACTGACCCCTGGGAGTAAATTCAGACCTTCCCCTCTCGTCCTAAATTATTCCCCTCCTGTCCATTTCTCAAAGTGTCCCGAACGACAAAATCTGTCAATGTCCATTACATTAACCCCCCCCCCCCCCTCCCCCCCCCCCCCCCCCCCCCCCCCCCCCCCCCCTGTCTCATTCTAAATCAATCCTCTCCTTGAAAATTCTCATGGTTTCCCAATCGACTGAATATGTCAATCAAATCCCCCCCCCCCCCCCTCTCTCTCTCTCTCTCTCTCTCTCTCTCTCTCTCTCTCTCTCTCTCTCTCTTCCGAAATCGTCCAACTCCTTTAAATTGTCATGGTGTCCCAAACGAGAAAATAATTTTATTATCAAACCAGCCCATTGCCTCTTCCCTGTCTTCCAAAAACATCCCTCTCCTTTAAGATTATCATGGAGTCCCACACGACAAAATATATTAATTAAAGCCATTGCATCCTCCCTCTCTTCCTGAATCCCTCATCTTCTTTAGATTCTCATAGTGTTGCAAACGGCAGAAACATAGTTATGAATCAAACCCCATCGACCCCCCCCCCCCCCCCCCCCCTCTCCCTCTCTCTCTCTCTAAACCACTTTTTTTTTTTATTCTCATAGAGTCCCGAACGACAGAATACATGAATCGAATTCTTTCGCACCTGAATTAGAGGGTAAGAGGGAGGTGATTCTGGACCTTACCCCCACCAACCCACCCTGTTCCAAAGCCACTCCACAGTGAGTGATGTAGACGATGGCCCCAAAGCACCATGGATGAATATAGGCACGTGCTCAAACTCTCCCGCCATATGTGACAGGTGTGTGTGTGTGTGTGTGTGTGTGTGTGAAAATGGGCACATATCTATGTCACTCCTTGGGATGTTTCTGTACCATACCGCGCTTTCATTGGTATAAATTGTCGTTCGAAACTCTATGGGAATTTTGGAGGGGAGTGGTTTTCAAACAAAGGGGCGGTCAGCCTCGATTTACTCCTTAGAGATTGAGTTTGGGCATAAGCCCCCTTCTTACCCGTCAAGAGTGATTTGGGGCTTGGGGTAATTAGGAAATATCGCCCCAAGATAGACTCTAGGAACACTAAATATTCTCATGGTATTACTTGTGTCTGCTGCAGAGAAGACATTTCTGTACATCATCTTTTGTTTGAATACTCAGTGTTGACCTCGCTCTATCAGGAGAAAGGTATTGAGATGACTGATTTTGATAATGTCAGTACTGTCTTATATGTTTCATAATTCTGTTGCTGAAATTGCCTCGGTTATTTCGCAGTCACAGGTTGCAATTTTTTTTTTCTCATAAAGATCAACAATGTTGTGTACCACTAGGGTATTTCACTTATGTAAATATGCATATATCAGATGTGGGTTTGAAAAAAATGAAGTACGGAGGTGCTTTTTTCTTTCTTTTTTTTTTTTTTTTTTTTAAATAAGTGTCTAATATCTGTCTAATATCATCCGGCGATGAAAAGACATTCAAGAAACCACTGAACTGAACTGAACTTGACGGTTCGCCAGTGTTATTCCTTTTGCGCATGCCCAAAGACATGCCTGTGGCCTTACCCTGCTTACAAATAGGTAAGGGGTCAGATAATGCATGTGACATGATCATAAAAACGTTTGTTTGTTTGTTTGTTTTGTCGTCGATTATTTCAACCTACGGGTGACGAAAATGACAATCATAGAAGGGCAGGTTTTCTGCAGTTACAACTGACAGAGAAGGTTGAGAGGAACTTAAACCACGCCAGTGAGCCACCATATGGAAGTATCTGCCTAGCTACAAAGACATCAAAAGAAAACATTGAAATGAGACTGGGAACCCTACACAGAAGATATGGAACAAGTGGGACACTTCTTTTTTCCGCGACAAAATCAACTACACGCCCATAACTACAAACCAGTGCTGCTGCTTACGATACCAAAATCGCCTAGCATTCATGCCGACACAGAGCGCACGGAACAAACATGTCCGGTGATTTTTTTTGTGTATTCTGTTGTTTGTTCTGTATGCTCGGAGTTGGCGTTTCTGCTTGGCGAGTCGGTGTCGCAAGCAGCGTTCGTTTTGGAGTGGAGTTTTGGAGTTTTGGAATGAATGTCGTCATGTGAGAAAGAGTTCTCCGCATTGTTCTTTATGCAGGCTACGACGTCACTGGCTTGATCCACTTTGACGTGTCTGTCTGTAGCAAGATAATCCCTGAAGATGTACCGTTGACTTCAACAACGTTAAAAGATACATTGACGTTGTATGTCATCTTGGATAGCGACAAGTCTTGTATTGGAAAAATTGTTGTCTGGAATGGTGAAACTGTTGTTTTATAATTATTCGACAGGTGCGTGTGTGTGTGTGTGTGTGTGTGTGTGTGTGTGTGTGTACAAACATGCGTGCGCGCTTTTGTCTGTATTCAACCGAGCAAGTCTTCACTAGTGTCTAAACCACCATGACCACCTCTACATCACCCTCCTTCCATCCCCCCCATCCACATCCCAGCCCCCCCCCCCCCCCCCACCCCAGCCCAAGCATGCATCCATCATTGTCAATGTTACTCACACATCGTCCCTCTCTCTTCGTCCCCCTTCTCACCAAGACTCCTCCCTTCATCTCCTTATTCATTTCTGTATGTCACCTCTCCCTCCCCCCCCTTGCCCCGCTCTCCCCCCCCCCCCCCCCCCCCCCCCCTCCTCGCCAACCGCTCCTCCACCCATTTCCCCCCTCTCCATCTCTGCAGGTTTCTTACTCTCACCGGCACCCACACTCTGTCCACGTGAGGAAGTTTATGAGCCGTATTTAATTTGTCAAGGAGACCTTGCGGACTGGAAGGACGTTACGGTCAAAGGCCCGCTATAAAAGACAGGGGCAGCACTCTTGCCGCTTTACAGTGCACGGAGTTGTAGAAAAAACCACACGTCTCTCTTTTCCCTTGGGCTGAGTACAGGAAGACGAGAAAGGGTGAGTTTCCTTTCATTCCTTGTCATGCTCAAAGACGATGGGAGACATCAAGTTCTGTGAAAATGTTTCTTGAAACTTTGATGAAAAGGACAGCAAAAAAGGACAAAATGAAAAACCTGCTATATGTTTGCTTAGTCCTGGGAGTTTTTTTTTCTTCCAAGGAATGAAAAAAAAAGAAGACAGAATTAAAACGTTGGGAATATGCTAAAATGCACTGGAGAATTGGTTTGCAAAGAAGAGATAAGTGTTTCCTGTAGAGCTTCCTCGATGCAAATATTAAAGTGTTTTTCTTAATGTTATATCACCCCTCGGAGTTTTGAGGTTGAACACTTTCTGTATGCCTCAATCTGTTTTACCTCAAAACATACACCCCGTGAACGGAGTTATGAGGTTCTTCAACACATTCTGTAGGCTTGAATCTGTTTTACCTCAAAACATGCTCTCGTGAACGGAGTTATGAGGTTCAACGCTTTCTGTAGGCTTGAATATGTTTTACGTCAAAACATTCCAAGATTTTTAAATAGTACCAGAGATTTGCAGGGTGTCACCGTTGTTCGTTAGTGCTGTGCGACAGGCAATATGCCTGCAGTTTGGTTGACAGTTAAGATTACTCTAGGTTCAATGTGTTTGGCTGTTTATACATGTCTGTTATATCATGTTTTAAAACCGTTACTGTTTCTGTTGAAAGCGATGTGGCTGTTCTAATGCTCTGTGTATATACCGGTATGTTTTTAAGTTTGAAGCAGACTTAGCTTTAGTATGCTTAGAAGATTTTGAAATAGAAAGAAAAAACAAAACAAAAATCTACGACCGTCTTCAGGACTCGTGTGTCTCTGTGAACGAAAAATAGATTTTTTTTTCTTTTTTCTTCTTCTTTTTTTCTATTTCAAAACTTTTCTAAGCATCCTCAAAGACATTTTGCATTGTTTACAGATCTGCGGTAAAAAATCTGTTTTATTATTTTAGCTTTAGAACTTTGTGTTCGAACATGATCAATATCCACGATTTCACATGATTTTTTTTTCATTTCTGAACATGATCAATATCAACGATTTCACAAGATTTTTTCCTCCTTTTTCTGCACAATTTAAAAAAAATTATGTTTGGGGAAAGAAGCAGTGAGATTTGGAACATACCTTCTGCTGACAATGTATTCAGATTTACCCGTTCATGATAAGCAAGGGAGGGAGGGAACTCTTTCTCCTTGTTTCGCTCCCATGATGACACAGCGAGAGCTGTTGCTTGTGTTTCACCATGGAAACAAAAGCTGGCAGCCTGGATCACATTTTACTGTCCATACTGCTCCATCACAGCTGAATTATCTTAACTGATCGCGTTTCAGAATTACGTTGGATTGTGCGTCTGTTGGCAACCGAATACATAATTTTGCAACAGTTTTGATTATCTGTTTACTGACTTGGAAGAAGATTGAGGTTGCAGAGACAAAAAGAAAAAACAAACAAAGCAAAAAAACCCCCCCCCCCCCCCCCCCCCCCCCGCCCCCCCCCCCCCCCCCCCCCCAAAAAAAACAGATTTCGTTTCCACCAAGATAGTTGCACTAACTGACGGTGAAATAGAAATAAGCTGACCTTTATCAGTACTCTAAAAAACATGAAAACGTTGAAGTGGAAATACAAGTTCCAGATGTACCTATAATATGTCCATTGACTATGGGGTTCGTTGGCTTTTTTTTTTTTCTAGAAGAGATATTCATCCAGTCGAATCTTCTCTCGCAATCCCACCCCGTCTCTCTATGTCAGAGTATGTGACAGAATCAGCAGGCTCCCCCCACCTCCCACCCCCACCCTCACTCCTCCCACCCCCTTTCTCCTCTTCATCTTTCTATTTTCCGTGCCACTCTTCTTTGTCTTTTGTCTTTTCATTGATAACTTTCTTTCCCATTCTCCTCCCACACCCCTCTCACTTCCTAACTCATGTGCGTGAGTCGGGCCATCTTTACTGTGGCTAAATCCCAAACTTATGATATCTTTGGAGAAGAAGAGAAAGGAGGAGGAGGAGAAAGGAGGAGGAGAAGAAAAGAAGAAGAAGAAGAAGAAGAGAAACTAAATCGACCAAAGCCAACAATTTGATTTCTCGTGTAACTACTCAACGTTCTTTATACTGTTCAATGAGCATAAAGTACAGTACAATTAAGTGGTGAAAATACTGTCGGTGACACGTTTATCTTGGGAGAGAGGTCTCATGACATCATCTAGTTCAGTATTCATTTCAGGCTAATCTGTCTGTGAAACAACTGAGATCATAGTGTGTGTTTATCAATCATTTAAGCGTTTAGTTGGTTCGTTAGTAGTTCGGTGGCTCGTTGGGTTCGATTGGTTTTCTCTTCGTTAGTTCCTTCATTCGTTCGTTCATAGTTATTCAGTTAGTCAATTAGTTTGTATGTTTGTTCGTGTTCGTTCTTATTTATTATTAGTTACTTAGTTGGTTGCGGGTTTTTTTTTTTTTTTTTTTTTTTTTGGTAGTTAGTTAGTTAGTTACTCAGTTAGTTACTTAGTTAGTCAGTTAATTCATTCGTTCTTATTTGCTTATTGGGTATGTGGACCCTGCGGATAATCGACTCACTGCAGGCTTTTCACGTGCCTAGCTTGTTTCCTTGCTTGTTTTTGTTGTTGTTGTTGTTGTTGTTGTTGTTGAACTGAGTTGGTGAGTGGAAAAAATCACCTGGACTGACCGAGGGGTGTTGGGGGCTGGGGGTCGATGTGTTGCAGAAGTAGTGATGAAGGCCACACTAGTCCTCTGCGTCTTGGCCATGGTTGATGGCTGTGGTACTGGGCAGTGGTGAGTAGTAGTGAGCGGCGGTCTCCTCTTAGTGACCCTGTGTCATTATTTCTGTCCACTGCACACGTTCAACCCTTCAGATAGAAAGAGAGAGGCAGAGAGAGACAGGGAGAGAGTTAGAGAGAGAGAGAGAGAGAGAGAGGAGAGAGAGAAGAGAGAGAGAGAGAGAGAGACAGAGAGACAGAGACAGGACAGACAGACAGAGAAGAGAGCGTGAGAGAGAGACAGAGAGAAAGAAAGAAGAGAATGAGAGACAGACAGAGAGACAAAGAGACAGAAAGAGACAGTGAGAGAGAGAGAGAGAGAGACAGAGAGAGAGAGTTTTGCGCGCGCGCGCGCGCGTGTGTGTGTGTGTGTGTGTGTGTGTGTGTGGTGGGTCACCAGAAGAGGCTTCATAAATTCTCGAGTTCATCATTGACTACAAACGGTTTGTTTGTTTGTTTTTTGTGTTTAAAAAAATGTACAGAAAAACAATGGGAAAACATCGAACAAGACACAGAGCTAGAGAGAGAGAGAGAGAGAGAGAGAGAGAGAGAGAGAGAGAGAGACAGAGAGAGACAGAGACAGAGACAGAGAAGATACTGTTTACTGAATATCTATCCGATTCTCGCCTTTCTGGTTGAACCGTTGAATTACCACATGAATGAATGAAAAGCTGAACGAGTGAATGAATGGTTCCACAGATCAATCAATGTGTGAATGAATGAATGAATGAATGAATGAATGAATGAATGAATGAATGAATTACTTAATCAATATGTGAATGAATGAATTACTTAAACAATATGTGAATGGAATGAATGAATGAATTAATTGATTAATTAAATAATAGATCAACAGATTAATCAATATGCAAATGAATGAATGAATGAATGAATTGAATGACCACATGAATGAATGAATGAATAAATGAACGAATAGATCAAACAGATGAATCGACATATGAATGAATGAATGAATGAATGTCGTAGGAAATGTCTGATACACTGCCCTGTCCTGACAGGTGGGCACGACGCTGGACATGGAGATGCTGGTCACGGCCATGTAAGTTCTTACGCAGAGGGGGGGGGGGAGGGGGGAGGGATATAGAAGGGGGCGGGGAGTGGGGTGGGGGGGGGGGGGGGGGGGGGGGGGGGAAGGGGAATGAACTACGGTTGACTTTTCACAATTTTACTTGTTTCTTTTGATTTTTATTTGTGTTGCTATGTTCCATTTCATTTTTTTTTAAATTCTGTTTTATTTCATTTTATTCTATTTCATTTCAGTTTGATTCTTTTTCATCTCACTTTATTTTGTTTTACATTTTTTTCATTTTATGTTCTTATTTATCCACAAAAAACATTTCTCTCTCTCTCTCTCTCTCTCTCTCTCTCTCTCTCTCTCTCTCTCTCTCTCACACACACACACACACACACACACACACACACACACACACACACAGACTCATGGACAGACAGACGGACAGGCAGACGGACACAGAGACGCGCAGACAGAGAGAAAACGGAAAGGCCCACTTGCATCTCGCCTCAACATGCAAGGGGGGGGGGGGGGGGGGGGGGGGGGGGGGGGGGGGGGGGTTGGAAATGGGAAGGGGTGGAGGAAAGAGGACTGGGAGGGTGTGTGTGGAGGTTAGGAGGGGGGTGTGGGTGGGGGGTAGGAGTGAAGAAGACGAAGGCGGGATGTAAGATAATACTGCTTATATAGCCAAGACCGCAGATGGCCGTATCAAGGCTATCGCCATGGGCGGATCTACAGAGGGCCCTCAAATCAATACATGTACCTTGAATCATTCCCTCGCCGCGACGGGAGATGGCTGGGATTCTTTGTTTCATTGTTGTGTATATTAATGAGTGAAAGCACACATGACTGGCCCACCACCTCCCCTTCTCTCCCCCTGCCCCTCCCCCAAGGCGTCAGAAAGCCTAGCTCTCGACCGGACGATAATCGTTGATACACTTCATCGTTAGGACAGTGATTTTTTTTTTTTTTTTTTATATATATATATAGAGGTTCCCGAGTACGCACATCCTCTGAACGATTTTGTTAGGAACTCTACCATGCAGACCCCACGCGTAACATTTCGTTTTGGCGGTTTTTCATTTAAAAGAAAAGCCTTTTAAACCATATCCGACAGTACGCATCTTAAAACGTCTATGTAATACCTCCGCCAGATATGAACAAACGAATCGCAAACATAAAAAACGCGACGCGTTTCGACCTCCTAAGTCTTCTTCAGAAGACTTAAGAGGTTGAAATCGTCGTGTTTTCGTCTTGTAATTCGTTGAAGGAGACCTAAAAGGCCGAAACGCGTCGTTTTTGGTCTTGTGATTTGTTGGTTCAATGTTTGGCAGATTTATCACCTATACTTTTGAAGATTTGTTGAGATTTCTGCCCGCAGCCGCCTCCCTTTCGTGGTAGTAAGTCAGTCATCCAACTTAAGCTTTGTTGCACGCTCGGTGTGTTGGAGGGGGGGGGTGGGGGGGGGGGGGGGGGGGGGGGGTGTATGGGTGGGAGGAGAGGGATCATTAGCGCTGACAGGAGGAGGTCGGAGGGGTGGGTGAGAGTCAGGGGAGAAGAGGCTGGGAATGGTGGTGTGTGTGTGGGTGGTGTGTGGTGTGTGTGTGTGTGTGGGGGGGGGGGGGGGGGGGGGGGGGGGGGGGGGGGGGGGGGGGGGGGGGGGAAAGAGGGGGGAAAGTGGAATGGAAGGTGTGGTAACCGTACGTGTGCCCTCCACTTAAGTGGGTTGGGAACACCACCGACTGAGGTAGCTGCCGATGCAAAATACTGTGTTTAATAAAGAAATCAATAACATAATAATGATAATATGATATAATAATTATTATCATCATTATCATTATTATCGTTATTCTCATATATTGTTATCGTTATTATCATTAATTACATGGGCGTGAATACACACAAAAAGAACAAAGACGCTGACTGACCATGCTTGTCGGCCCCACAAACGACAGTGACAGAGACGGGTAGGTCCAAGGACTCCGTCCACAGCCTCACTGACCCGACAGTCAAATAGGACACCACGGCGAGTAGCGTCCGTGACGTCATGCAGCTCCAGCGACACAGTCTTTGCCTGTGATGACGTGGGGGTGTTGTTGGGTGCGTCACGTGCAGGATGACGGCGGACACGGCGGAGGCGCGGTCACGACGCGGGTCACGGAGGGGGACCATGGGGGCCATGGAGACGGTCACGGGGATGGCGGCCATGGAAACTCTGTGAGTCACTGGGGCTGGTCACGCACGGTCTGTGACATTCCGGTCTTCTGGCATTGGCGGAGGCAGAAGGAATGCCGCTCAAGTATCCAGGGGGAAGGGGGGGGGGGGGGGGGGGGGGGGGGGGGTTAGTACTACCCCACAGCGCTGTGTAGAACAGAGCATTTGATATAGTTGTACACCACAGAACCGTGTAGCGCTGGGCGTATTGTGCAGTACACCACAGCGCTGTATAGAACAGTGCATGAAGCATAGCGCTGCACACAGCAAGGCATACATCGCAATACGTTGTAGCGCCGTCTAGGACGGTGCATAAAGTATAGCGCTGTTCACAGCAAGGCGCATCGCGCAGTACATTATGTACAGCAGTGCATAAAGTATACAGCTGTACACTGAGAGGCATATAGTGCGGTACATAATAGCGCTGTATACAGCAGTGCATAAAGTGTACAGCCATACACTGAGAGGCATGTAGTGCAGTACATTGCAGCGCTGCATACAGCAGTGCATACAGTATACCGCTGTGCACTGAGAGGCATGTAGTGCAGTACATTATAGCGCTGTATACAGCAGTGCATAAAGTATACAGCCGTACACTGAGAGGCATGTCGTGCGGTACATTACAGCGCTGTATACAGCAGTGCATAAAGTATACAGCCGTACACTTGGAGGCATGTAGTGCAGTACATTATAGCACTGTATACAGAAATGCATAAAGTATACAGCCGTACACTGAGAGGCATATAGTGCAGTACATTATAGCGCTGTATACAGCAGTGTATAAAGTATACCGCTATACATTGAGGCGTATAGTGCAGTACATTGTAGCGCTGTATAGAACAGAGCATAAACTATAGCGCTGTACACAACACAACTGTATAGTGCTGTGCGTATCGTAGAGTACACCACAGCGCTGCATAGAGCGGTGTATAAAGTGTAGTGCTGCACACCACAGCCCTGTGTAATGTATTGCATATGCTACAGTGCAGTACACCACAGCGCTGTATAGTGTAGTGCATAAACTATCGTGTGGTATAGTGTAGTGCCTAACCTACGATGCAGTAAACCACAGCGCTGTATACTATAGTGCATAAACTATAGTGCAGTACACCAAAGCTTTGTATAATGTTGTGCATAAATCATAGTTCAGTTCACCACCGCGCTGTATAGTATTTTGCATAAAGTACAGCGCTATACACAATAGAACTGTGTTGTGCTATGTTTATAGCGCAGTACACCACAGCGCTAAATAGAGCAGTGCATTAAGTATACTGCAGTACACCACAAAGCTGTATAGCGTATAGCGTAGTGGGTAAAGTATACTGCAGTACACCACAGAGCTGTATAGCGTAGTGCGTAAAGTATACTGCAGTACACCACAGAGCTGTATAGCGTAGTGCGTAAAGTATACTGCAGTGCAGTACAACCACAGAGCGTGAATAGTACACCACAGAGTAATGCGTAGTGCGTAAAGTATACTGCAGTACACCACAGAGCTGAATAGCGTAGTGCGTAAAGTATACTGCAGTACACCACAGAGCTGTATAGCGTAGTGCGTAAAGTATACTGCAGTACACCACAGAGCTGTATAGCGTAGTGCGTAAAGTATACTGCAGTACACCACAGAGCTGAATAGCGTAGTGCGTAACAGTATACTGCAGTACACCACAGAGCTGAATAGCGTAGTGCGTAAAGTATACTGCAGTACACCACAGAGAGCTGTATAGCGTAGTGCGTAAAGTATACTGCAGTACACACCACAGAGCTGTATAGCGTAGTGCGTAAAGTATACTGCAGTACACCACAGAGCTTGAGCTGTATAGCGTAGTGCGTAAAGTATACTGCAGTACACCACAGAGCTGTATAGCGTAGTGCGTAAAGTATACTGCAGTACACCACAGAGCTGAACAGTGCCGTGCATAAAGAATAATAGGATAGTAACAGCGCA
>JADBJO010000928.1:90000-92500 GCA_016801955.1 Conus betulinus
CTTCCAATTCATCTGAATGTGGTGGACATGCCGCTTTTAGACTAATAACGGTTTCAATGTCGGTAAGTTTGTATACATATATAAATGAAAACACCCCAAAAAAGATAAAAAAACTGGCATTTTCTTTTCATTTAGATCAATACCATCGCAAGGACAGGTATTCATTTAGGTGTTTGTCAAAATGTTCTCTTATGTCTATCAGAGAGAGAGGAGAGAGACGAGGAGAGGAGAGAGAGAGAGAGAGAGAGGAGAGAGAGAGAGAGAGGGAGAGAGAGAGAATGTGTGTGTTTGTGTGTGCGTGCATGTGTGTGTGCGTACGTGCTTGCTTGCGCGCGCCTGTTTCGTGTATATGTGTGACCTTTATTTCTTCCCATCTCCACAAAACCACTTCTCTGAAACTGGGTGTAAAACGTCCTGTCTTTAGATTATAACGATGAGTCACAAAAATTATATACATTGTATGTACAGAGTGACTCAAATCTCTCCGATCCATGAAACCCTTAATCTCCCTTACGACGAGTAAGCTGAAAGAAAAATTACCTATGCAAACCACAGCTATACGCTTTGAATAATAATTAAACGCCGACGTCTTATCCCCCGCCAGACAAGCTTATCTAAAGTCTTACAATCTTTTAATCTATGAGACTGAATTAAAAGCCAACACTTGATTCAAGTGATATAAAATCAATACACACTGAATCAAAAGGACTTTCTGTTAAAAACACCTCAACCAAACACAATCACTGTCCAAACTTGTTTCTTTCAGTTCATCCTATCCTATCCGATCTCAAATGTGAATCAACCGCTCTTCTCAGCAGCGGCTGAGGGGACTCCGGGCGGGGGGGGCCCACTGGTCTTTGAGGACGAGCGACAAAGCCTTGCTCTTGCAGGACCTCAGAAAACCGCTCCCGCGACGCTTAAGTAAGGCAGGAACGTTACAAAGCTGGCATAGAAGAACCTCAACATTTTCACCTGGCGTTCCGTCACCTTGACTTGCCAGGGTCAGCTTGAAACCTCCTGATCAATGCTTCCAGTTCCCCGATCCTCATCTTCCAGTACAGCCAGAGCAGCACGGGGTTGATGGAGGTATCCTGAGTCCCCTTGGGTCGAAGCTCAAGGCCCATGATCCTCGTCTCGTAGCCGGCGAGGTGGACGGCCGGGGTGGAGAAGGTGTACTTCTTCGGGATGTCCTCCAGAACGATCTGGCAAATTTGTCTCAGCAACGAGGTTGGGCTTTCTTCTTCAAAGGGTGGTCGTCCATTTGACTGACAAAGTTGAAGAGCAGGTTTGCACACGCCAAAGTCGTCGTAGTCCTTTCCCTGTGTGGGACATCAAGAGTCAAAGACAATCAAGGATCAAAAACAGTCCTTCTCCATACCGGCTTACCGCAGGGCCGGTTTATATATCCAAATCGGTTAAGCCGAAAATTAGTTCGGCAGAGAACCGTCAATTTTCCTTGACCGTACCTCTCTGTGTCAAACGATCCGGTTGTATCGAAACCAGCACCATTAGTTTTCTTCGATTTCGAGATAAACATTTGAACCAGTTGGAGAGTTCCAACCCAAAGTTTCATATGGTTTACCAACAGAGAGAATAAAAGAGACTCCGGGTACAGATCCGCAAACATCCTAAAGGAAAAAAAAAAAAGAAGAAGAAGAAGAAGAAGAAGAATCTTTCAAAACTCCTTCCACGGTCAAAAGCACTCGGCAATTACAACAGTAGAAGGTACTAGTAAGACCGGTTTAGGTTGTTGTTGTTGTTGCTGCTGCAGTTGTTGTTGTTGTTGTGTTGTTTTTGTTGTTGTTGTTTGTTTTCGTCGTCGTCTTGAGAATGCTACACGTATTACATAAGTGACAGTGAGCAAAAATAGGCGACCGCAGTATGGCGGATGTCGGTCAGATTGGCACTTCTTGTTTGTCATCTGCCTCACAGAATTCTGGATAACCCGGGAGAGAAAACACAGTACAGGCAACGCTCTCGCTCACTTCTGCTGGAACAAAAACTTGGTATGACAATGGCAATAGACACTGGAATCAAGTGTAACGCTTTGATAGGGAACCACTTCGTCGTCTGCGACCAGATCAGTTTGGCAATTCAGTTACTCTTTAACTACAGTTAGTGTGTACTTTTTTTTTTTTTTTTTCGTTTTGAAAAAAAAAGGAGTGGTTCTTTTCTGTTGTGCATTCCATCCCGGTTTTTTGTTTTTTTTACTACTTATGTTGAATTCATAAGTTTGATTGTTTTTTTTTTTTTTTTACTTTCTGATCTTGCTAGTGTTTTCCCTTTCCATACAGAGGTATGACGCGCGGGATCAAAGAACAACAAGTACAAGAGCGACACTCTGCAGTACTTGATTTCTGATATATTGATTGTATATTGCGCTACACACACACGAATTGAAAGAAAAGGTCATGCGGCTACACATGCCTATCTAAATGAGACCACACCTATGGCACCATTACCTTTCTTGGATAAACAAAAGCTAGAAAGCTGGAAAAAA
>JADBJO010000928.1:100000-102500 GCA_016801955.1 Conus betulinus
AGAATGGATCAAACGGTTGCTTCGCTGACAGACTTGATGGATAGGTTGAAGTTAATTTATTCGTGAATGCGTTTATCTTTGTCTTTGTGCGTGTGCGTGTGCGTGTGCGTGCGTGCGTGCGTGCGTGCGTGCGTGTGTGTGTGTGTGTGTGTGTGTGTGTGTGTGTGTGTGTGTGTGTGTGTGTGTGTGTGCGCGTGTGCGCGCACAAAATGTATTTTTCTGTTCGTTTTTTTTTTTCTCCTCTTCATAGTTGCGTGGGATTTGTCTTTTGTTCGAATTTTCATTAACAAAAAGCATCAAGAAAGGTATCATCAGCAAGTGTAAACCACATTTCGGGTTAGTGGAAGTGTGTGAACTGGTTCTCTTGCATACGGGATTTATGCGTATTTTTTTTTTATTTCACGTTCACAATCTCTTCGTTAATTTCATCTGGAAGTTGTTTGTCTTGTAGTAACGACGCATGAAGTTTCCAAAACAATTATATGACACTGATTCTTCCGTTAAAATGTCATGTAACCATAACAAAATCAGAGAGCGATCTGTTCTATAGCCCCGCTCAATGTCGATGTCTTTAAAATACGAAGTTACCTGGTCTGAGATGAGAAAGAAATCGAGTCTTGCCTGCTGAAGAAGATTATTCCTTCTCCATGTACGCACTACGGTAGTCCTGATTTAAATCCCACCAGATATCAGTTAATCCGAAAAGCTTCACCACTTCATAAACCACTTTCCTCGTTTTGGGGTTGTTAGCGTTTTGTATGATTATGACAAATTCTTTCTGAGTCAAGCACTAAATCAAAGTCACCTCCTGTTATTACATCATTAACACCAACGTTCTTGATCAGTTGATCCCAGGCGCAGAAAAATTCTGGATCGTTCTTATATTCTTCGTACACGTTACGAAACAAAATCGTTTCGTTGAATGTCAGCTAAGAGCACGAGACTATTGCCACCATAGCCAATGCTAACTCTTTATTTCGAACTTAAGATTAGAATTTGAAGTATTGTGATATCTCTAGAATTAGAGACACGACTTTCAAAAATAACCTATGTACCCCCGTTCGGCCAGTGTATAGCTACGTTGAATTCGTTTATTTTTGTTTACTCGTCTGTTCACTCGTTTGCTGAATGTACGATGCATTGAGCAATTCATCGACAGATACAATAATTCAGTTATTTACTTGTTCACTAGTTTTGGGCTACTCTGTTCGAAACTGGAGAAGAAAAAAAAAACACCCGAAGGTGCTGGAGAGGACACAGAGAAGCACTGCCTTCACCTGCCCTTTGAGCAGTCCTGTACCACCCTCGAAGGCCTGCGCTGTGTTGATGATGGGTACAGGCACGCGCAGGACACTCGATTAAGATATCAAGGGACATAACTGCTCCTGAACAGAGGTAAATCAGACTACTGGATGCAACTCATAACAGCCTTAAAGTAGCATCCCCATGGGTGTACCAGCCCGCGTGTCATGACTGCAGAGCCCACCGGCGAAAAACACCACTCTCCAGCTGTCGATCACGCCCTACAGACCCAACCACCCCTGCCCAAGGACAGATGAAGACAGTGCCACTCCAGACACAGCCACGCTTTCGCCATACGGTCTTATGTGCTCTCAAGAGAGAATCCAAAGTTGTAAACCAAGACAATAGAACTCAGAAGTAACACCAGAAGTAACCACACCAGCAACAGTACTAGCAGCAGCACACACACGACAATATTCTACAAGCCGACTCAGTCTAAATCATACCTTGACGATGTCCTTATCCTCCAGAAGACGCTTCAGTCCGCCATCTTCGAACATCCGGGGCTCGCGATAAATGTCGAAGAGCCAGACGTGGCCCGTAGGGGTGGCCACCTGGAGAAGAGTGAGGGGGCCTGTTCGGCTGAGGTTCACCCCCTCCGAGTCCACCGCCAGGAGTCGTCGCTCCTTGTCCAGGCTGGCCACGACTGACTGACAATCCAGGAGAGCGTCCACTATACTCACCTGTGAAGTCTGCATCTCGCTTCTACTCAAAATCTGAGAGAGAGAGAGAGAGAGAGAGAGAGAGAGAGAGAGAGAGAGAGACGGAGGAGGAGAGAGAGGAGAGAGAAGAGAGAGAGAGAGAGAGAATACGATAACGATTATTTGTTTAAGAGAAAGGCCACAGCCCCATTTGAAGGGTGGTGAGTGCTAATGAGCATAATCAAGCAAGATATTTTATCACAAAAATATAAACATTCTCGACATATGCATTGTCCAGTGTGTAAATCTGGTAGGGACGATGAACTTCATTTTGTATTCTTATGCCCTGTGCTGGCAGATCAATGACAAAAAGAAAAATGTTATGAAAGTGTCATCGACGTTCGGCACTTTCCAAGTTAGTCTGTATTCTCTCGTCGAAAAAAATGGTAATTTCACAGGCAATCTTGCTTTATCTCTGTACAAGTCATTTACAAAAGGAGTGATTTGACGTAAGTAAGTGCATGTGGAAGAGAGAGGAGAGAGAGAGAGAGAGAGAG
>JADBJO010000928.1:107500-115000 GCA_016801955.1 Conus betulinus
GGGGGGGGGGGGGGGGGGGTCTAGTAGGTGGTGCCCTGCGTATGTTGGATCAGAACAGGCGCCACTGAACACCATCGAAGTGACTCGGCGGCAGTGCAGTGTCTCCTCCGGTGGGGTTGCCTCTTGACGACTTGACATCGACTGCTCCCTGTGAATTGCTGGTGGCGGAGCTGCGGCGGGCCGGGCTGTGGCTGTAGACAGGGCCGTCGGAATGAGCGGCGCGGGTGCAATGGCACTGAGGTGGCACAGCAGAAAATTCAGCAACAACAAAAACAAACAAACAAACAAGCAAAAACAAAAACGGATGGTGATCGGGTGGCGCTGTACCTTGGCGACCTGCTGTCTCTAGGGAGAGAGAGCAGCGCACGTACTGTGCCAAAAGCGTAATATCATACAATGCAGTCCATGTTTACCTGGAGTTATCGGGATTTTACCGGCTCCCATGGTGAAATGCCGACAACATACTGGCCAGCGGTACTGTGTATCTTGTGATTTTTGTTTGATTGGATGTTGGCAGTATGCACTGCGCACACATGCCAGAACGCATGTGTACGCATGCACACACACACACACACACACACACACACACACACACACACACACACACACACACACACACACGTGCACTGACGCACCCACGCAATGCACGCGCGCGCACACACACGCACACAACCACACACACACACACACACACACACACACACACACACACACACACACACACACATACACACACACACACACAGACAGGCGCGCGCGCGCACACACACACGCACGCACGCACGCATGCACGCATGCATACACAAGAAGAGACCTGCTGTTTTTTTCTATTTTTTGTGCAAAACCAGATAGAGAGAGAGAGAGAGAGAGAGAGAGGAGAGAGAGAGAGAGAGGAGAGAGGGAGAGAGAGAGGAGAGAGAGGAGAGAGAGGAGGGGGGGGGGAGAGTCTACATAAATATTAAGACAGGAATGACTTTAACAAATCGCAAATTTCTTTTTTTTTTTTTCTTTTTAATAAATCTGCACTTATTCACAAGTAGGGGGATAAAAAGCATTAAGAAATAAAACTAACTATCACAGTTACAGGATATTCTGTAAACAAACAAACGAAGCTTTTTTATATATAAAATCTGTTTCATTCAGAAGTAAGAAAAAAGAAAGAAAACAGCCTCTACAAAATTAATTGCTACGGTTACAGGATGTTCTCTTAATGTACGAAGGAAGCGACTGCTTAAGCGGAAGAGCTAACGTACAATCATCAAATAACTACTTTTATCAAAATAACGTTCTTTTTGCCTGGCCGTGACCTGGGAAACCAGACAAACAGCACCGTAGCAGCTCAGCATGAAAACAACAAACAACAACAACAACAACAACAACAACAACAACAAAACAGCGGAGTAGGAACCTAGTAAACACAATCTTGCTACCCACCTAAATATATCGATATGCTGCTATGAAAACTAATGGTATTTTGTCTACTGGCAAGTTTATCACGTATTGGAAAAGAAAATGCAAATACAGAACAAACAAACAAAAAGTAAGAAAAAGTATCATTTTCCTTTTCTGATCTGCTGGCTCGTAAGGACAACACATTCATCGATGCATCTGCCTGTACGTAGTGTTAGATCTCCTCCAACGTATGTGTGTGGTTTCTGTGTGTGTGCGTGTGTGTGTGGTGTGTGTGTGTGTGTGTGTGTGTGTGTGTGTGTGTGTGTGTGCGTGCGTGCGTGCGTGCGTGTGTGTGACATAGATGAAGAGAGAGAGAGAGAGAGAGAGAGAGAGAGAGAGAGAGAGAGAGAGAGTTATAGATAACTAGATAGTTAAACAGACAGACATACAGGTAGATAGAAAAATAGATAGATAGATATATAGATAGATAGATAGATAGATCGACGGACAGATGGATAGATAAAGAGACAGATGATCACAGATGCAATCTATCACATTCAGCAAGTAAAATCCTCCTTGTCTTTGTCGTCATCGTCCTCATTACCACCATATTCATCACACATTCAAAACTATCCACACTGACCTTCGTAACAGGAAGAAACGAGAATACGTCCTGGCACAATTTGAAGGGACAGGCATTTTCATGAACACCGTACAAAAATCCGTCAACTTGTACATTCGAGGAGGATCCATATACGTACAGTTTTAAAATCCCATAATCCATGGCACACTTCGGTAATGTGTAGTACAAGGGGCACCACTCTCCCCCCCCCACACACACACACACCACCACCACCACACACACACACACACACACACACCACACACAAACAAACAAAAAAACCCTGCACCTCTAGAGATAACACTTTTCATCTGGAGTATTTGTTTTGTTTTTGTCTACAAAAGTAGCTTTGCTCCCTCTCTGCCACCCCTCCCCCCCCCCCCCCCCCCCCCCCCCCCCCCCCCCCACCCCCGTGTCCTTCCTCCCAAATTCTCCCCTCAATAGAAATAAATCTACATCTCCCGATAAAGTCCCACGTTTTACGAACATCTGGTGGTATTCTGGAAGGGAATTACCGTACTTCCTTCGTCACAGTAAACTTGTCTTTCTGAAGTTCCAGTGACTTTTTTCTCCAGAAGAGTGCCTCAAGTACACTGGCGCCACGGATCGCCCCCCCCCCCCCCCACCCCCCCACCCCTCCGTTGTCCCGATACATGCATTTGCTGATTATCAACGTGGATTTGTCAACAGAAGGAAGATCTTGATTAGTGATAATAGAGTCCTGTAAGTCTGGTGTTCTTGAGAGACTTTTTTTTTTTTTTTTTTTACCAAGCCGGAAGAGAGAAAAACACGGAAAGTGTCTGTGTATCTATCACACTTCCTTCCCTCCCCTCCTACTCAGCTCTCATCCCAATAACCCCTTCTCTCTCTCTCTCTCTCTCTCTCTCTCTCTCTCTCTCTCTCTCTCTCTCTCTCTCGCTCTCTCTCTCTCTCTCTCTCTCTCTCTCTCTCTCGCTCGCTCGCTCGCTCTCTCTGATACTGAACATAAAATATAAAAATTGTGAATATTCAATTTGTCTATATGCCGTAAAACGCAACAAGGATTATGTTCTCAAACGAAGCAAATGAAACATTTCTGCTACGTGAAGTTTCAGTTTGTGTCATATTTTTCAACCAACCACAAAACAAATCCGCTTAATCCATGCAACCCACATTTATGTATTTTGAATGAAATGAAGAGCCCAGATTTTATCTCTCCTCAAGACAAGCTACTCGTCTGTCTTCTAAAGTTTTATCAGATTTTTACAAATCTGATTTAAAAAAAGTCTGTCTCTAAAAGTGGCTTTCACGAATTCGTCTACTACACATGATATTGCTGCTTGGAAACTATCCCCAGTTCACATCTTCGGCCTTATCTTAACAACGTGAATCAACAATGATGTTTTAATAGCGGCGACCGAAGCGACCCTGGCGGATCCCATGCGCATCCCGCTGGGCCTGTTGAGGACGGCTGACTTTGCCTTGGTCTTCCAAGGCCCTCAGAAAGGAGCGCCCCAACTCCTTCACCCTTGCCGGGACGTCTCCGCTGGTGTAGAACTTCAACATCTTGACGTAGCCTTCAGAAGCTTGGAACCCTTGGGGATCGGCTCGAAATTTCTTGATCATTTCTTCCAGATCTTCCAGCTTGACCATCCAGTACAGCCTGAGCAGCACGGGGTGGACTGTGGGATCGCGTTCACCCCTGGGCCGAAGCTCACGGCCGAGGATTCTCTTCTCGTAAACGGCCACGTGATTGATAGGGGTGGAGGTGTGTGTACTTGTTCCGGATGTCCTCCACGATGATCTGGTGAACTCGGCTCAGCACGCGTTGAGCTTGTTCCTTCATGGGGTATCCCTCCAGCACGGTAACAAAGGCGTGCAGCTGTTTGCAGATAGTATGGCCATCGTAGTCCTTTCCCTGTGTCAGGCAACAAATTCAAAGGCAACAGACAGTTAGAAAGAGAGATTTTTGACATCCATGCATTGACAAAGCCGGTTAAAACAAAGTCGGTTTACCCGTAAGTCTGTTGGGTAGGCCACAGCCTTAAACTTTTCTCGGCTGAAGCTTTCTTTGTGTCTACAGGTCCGGTTGTTTAAAAAAAAAAAAAAAGGACACGTGGGTTAAATCGTAGGCCTACTGATCTGAACAGTTTCTTCGATTTCAGTGTCATATCTGCAGGGCGATCGATTTGCAAGCAGCATTCGTTAGCAGTTACGGGCATATCTATTTCATCATGGGAGCAAGAGTTACTGTACTTGTTTGTTATTTACAGTCTGAAACATGTTGACAATTTTCAAGCCAAAGTTCCCTCTTGCATTTACACTGAAAAGAAAAAAAAAAGACTTATCGGTACTGATAGGCAATCTGTATGATGCATGATAGACGGTTTGTTAATAAAATGCGATAGTTTATGAGTGACTACCTATCCATGTTTGATTTCGTAATTTTGGCTTTTCTTTCTCGCTTTGCTTCTTTTGTTTGTTTTGTTCTCCATCCACTCATGCCACAAAACGACCCAGTGTACTATGCTTTATATCTGATATACTGGTGATATAATTATGTGCCACATATACGTGTAAGTACATTTATCTATATATGAAATATAAGCAATACAAGGACTGAAGAAAAACGAAAGCACCCCTGTCCCTCGCCCCTCCCCTCCCACTCGTCCGAAAAAAAGGCCAAGGAAGCAGACCAAGTGATCGAATGCCACCTCCCTACCGACACCCACCCTCTTCACTACACCACCACCACAACCACCACACCACCACCACCAACACCACCAACAACAAACGCATGCTCGCCCAGCATATGATAAACCTTCAAACTTTAAACAAATTGGAAGAAACAGGGAAGAATTTTTTTGTAATGAAAATGGAAGTCGAGACGACTGCTTGGGAGGATGAAGACCCCTGTCAAGATGGAACACAAATGATTGCGTACAAACGTACACAGAGAAAAGGAACTACGTCATGTAATACCATTTTTACTTTCATGTGCACCATTTGACATCACTGGCTACGTCATATGTGCAGAAACCTTGTTATACTTGTCTTGTAATGCATGTCGAGAAATATGCAACTAAGGGAAAAAAGAAAGAAAAAAAAAAAAAAGACGAAGAATCCAGAATCAGGCTTTTTGGCCCACAGATTTGCCCCCCCCCCCCCCCCCCCAAAAAAAAAAAAAAAAAAAAAAAATTACATGGACTGGTTTTTGGGGTTACATTCCAATTTTTTTTTTTTTTTTTTTTTTACCAAACGAGCGGGCAACACAAATGAAGTATTTTAGGGAGATTTTAGCGGGCCGGAAATAGCCCAGTGGAAGAGCACCAGACTCGTAATCCTGGTGATCCTGGGGTTGCGGGTTCGAACCTCCGCCTGGCCGTTTCGGTACAGGGGGATTTTTCCCACGGATTTAACACACTGTTTCTGACTCTTATTTCCTATACAGTCCTTCGAATGAGACTATAAACCGAGGTTCCGTGTGTGAAGGCACCCACAGCATCTTGCACACACGTAACATCCCATCACCAGCTGTCGAAAGAGAAGGCCAGTTTGGCCGTTGGTTGGATGACACGTTACATGTAGCATGCACCTTCCTCGAAGCTGGAGTATGGCTTCCTTAACGGCGGGATGAAAAACGGTCATATACACAAAACTCCACTTCCTTTGTTGGGCAGATGGGATTAATCCTTGCCTGTCTTTACAGGGAGTGGCCGCAGGAGTATCAGTCTGCGTACGCAGAAAGAAAGAAAGGGAGATTTCTTGTAAATAGACAGTTAAACAAACAAACAAACAAATAGACGTGGGTGCAAATCTTTGGACAGGGGAGGACAGCAATCGTTTAAAAACAAACAAAAAAACAAAAAAACATCGCCTCCACCACCCATCCTCCATGCATCATGTACTGCCTGACTCCTAGATTTGTCCAAACCTTCTCGTTAATCTCCTGTTCCACCTCATCCAGTTTGGCTTTCATCTGCTGCAGCTTCAGGTCCTTGATCACCGGGGGCAGGTCCGTCTCTGACAGCTCGTTCAAACGTACACGGCTCAGGGCTTCCAGCACGTTCTTGCCAGTCACAAGGCACAGACAAGCACATAATCATCGTCTGGATACATTGTAAGTTTTCAACCTTGTGCTTTTTTAAGCCTGGCGATTATTGACAAAAAGCGGACGGACTTTTCTAATCAATATATCAGTCAATTAGTCACTCTGTCCGTCCGTCCGTCCGTCTCTCTCTCTCTCTCTCTCTCTCTCTCTCTCCTCTCTCTCTCTCTCTCTCTCTCTCTCTCTCTCTCTCTTGTCTTGTGTGTGTGTGTGTGTGTGTGTGTGTGTGTGTGTGTGGTGTGTGTGTGTGTTGCCTGTCTCATCCTCCCTCACACACCCACCCCACCCCTCCCCTCGAGGCTCCTTCCGACATTCCATACACAGCCATAGTCAGATTTGTTTTGTTGCTGTCTCAACACAACCAATCCTTAAGGACGCAATCTATATCAAATCGTCATAAGGCACCCCACCGGAGGAGACCCCGCACTGTTGCCGAATCACTTCGGTGGTGTTTGATGGTGGCTGTTTTGAGACAACGCACGCAAGACACCATTTACAAGGTGCCCCCCCCCCCCCCCCCCCCCTCACTGTCCCCGACTCCCCCCCCCCCCCCCCCCCCCCCCCCCCCCCCCCCTCCCTCCGCCCTTTAATCCCCTGCTCTATCGTTGACTATATTCACTTAATTGTGGAACCTGCCTGAATGAGCCTCCCTTTCAAAGAGGGCGCGACCACGTCTGTCCAGAGACAGACCCCGTGAACTTTCCGTTACAGACGTCTTCAGCACGAAGTCACCACAAGCATGTGCATGAAGTGGAAATCTAAAGTGAGGTCTCCCTGAGAGGAGGGCATGAAAAGCCGCAGAGTCTGACACTTTCGATTTTTGGTGTTGATCCATGAGGATGGAGGGATTAGGATGAGGATGAGGATGAAGATGCTATAGAGTTCCATACTGGTTGGAGACTACATGACAGGGCTGCTCTCTCTCTACGATTTCTTCCTCTGCCTGTCCCGAGAGATACAGCACCTTCAAGTGTTGGTCAGGAAATTTGAGCAACAGCCTCAAGAGATGCATCGATGAAATGGACGGAACGGCACAGAGTATCCTCACGAGTTCTTTGCCCGTAAATGGCCATACGTTTCACGCTTCATTTCCGCAGCAACGCCAGGGTTTCAGGTCGAGAGAGTTAACTCTCCTTCACTTTTTTTTTAATCAAATACAGGGCTTTACTGTTAATGGTACATGTACAAAAAAAATATGGTGGAACTTAACTGGAACAAGATGTCATTTCTGCCCTCAGGCCCTTACCGACAGCTCCCATCTTTTTTCTTTCGGTTTCGAAGATAAGAATGGGCTTTAGACAGGCAGAATCTGAATCTCAGACTACGTGGTGGAAGTTGTTCTCGTCTTCTGTCGTGCTCTTAATATACCGGTCACACGACTAACGGGAAGTTTGTAAAC
>JADBJO010000928.1:120000-122500 GCA_016801955.1 Conus betulinus
TCTCTTATGCCTCCACCCTGACATCCATACTAGGGTGTGTGGGAAGGTGTGAAACACGCATATGAGTGGTCGATGGACAGATGGATTACGTGAGTGGCTGGAGACTAAGAAACCAAGCGGTGAGTAGACAAATAAATCAACAAAGTATGATAAACAATCTGGCTGTAAATTCTCAAATGATACAATGAACTATGAAATTGGTCCACCAGTCTATTTACGACCTGTTCATCACGATGAGAGAAAAAAAAGGGAAACAACCACTATTGAAACAGATAATCTTTGACTTTGAGTCAGTAAGTTGACCCAAAATGCTTACAGGAAAAAAAAAACAACAACAAACAACCGAATAGAAAACAAGCAAAAAGCAGCCACATGTAAATATATTCTGGTCAAGTGAAGAACAAAATGTAAATGTCTCGAAATCTGATAAAACTTGAATGATCTCTTCGCTCTTAAGAGCGTAATCAACGTTTTCTGCAACCAGACTGACGTTGATGTTTTGTACGGAGACAAAACTCTTGCAAGAGGAAGGGTGGAAGGATAGAGGTGTTGACGGACGGTATGCAAGGAATCTACTTGGTACCATGTCTTTCCAAAACGCTACTTCACTACGTAGGTTACAGAATGCGCATGTATGTAAAGGCATGGTAGTGGAAAGATCCGCTTTCTTGTTTGTAAGTTGAATGGAAAGAACGCAGTGCTTGTTCCTAGGTATTTTTTACTAGTGGCTTCTCTTGCGATCAACTTTCGCTTTCGGTTGTGTTCATTGTTATCCTGTTGGCAGATGTAACCTGAAAGGCAAAGCATTAGTTCTCTTCCAGGAAGCGCATGAGGCGCGCGCGCGCGCTCGTGTGTGTGTGTGTGTGTGTGTGTGTGTGTGTGTGTGTGTGTGTGTGTGTGTGTGTGTATGTGTGTACGCCCGCTAGTGAGTGTGTGTGTACGCTCGCGCGCATGCGCGCGTTGTGTGTGTGTGTGTGTGTGTGTGTGTGTGTGTGTGTGTGTGTGTGTGTGTGTGTGTGTGTGTGTGTGTGTGTGTGTGTGTGTGTGTGTGTGTGTGTGTGTGTGTGTGTGTGTGTGTGTGTGTGTGTGCGCTCGCGCATGTGTGACACTGTGTGTGTGTGTGTGTGTGTGTGTGTGTGTGTGTGTGTGTGTGTGTGTGTGTGTGTGTGTGTGAGTGTGCGTGTGTGTGTGTGTGTGTGTGTGTGTGTGTGTGTGTGTGTGCGCGCGCGCGCGCGCGCCAGCCAGTGAGAGAGAGAGAGAGAGAGAGAGAGAGAGAGAGAGAGAGAGAGAGAGAGAGAGAGAGAATCAGACAGACAGACAGACAGACAGAAGCAGCAGAGACAGTGACAGGAAGCGTGTCTACCTTCACCATCACCCATCACTTTCCCATCCTCCCCCACCCCTCCCTAAAAGAAAGTGAACAGATCTTCATCCCATATTGTAGACTCTCAGAGTGCTCATGATTACATTTTATATCTCTGTATATGCGCAGGCCAAAGTGGAAAAAAACAAACAAACAAACAAACAGAAAAGGGAAAAGATTCTAACAGCTGTCATAGAGTGGTACATCTTTGCTTCAAGGGGCAAGACAAAAAATGTGAACACATCTTATCCTAAACACTCCAGCTGTGGCTGAGTGGGGACGCCATTTTGTTTACGTACTCCCAGTTCTTATAGAACTGGGAGTACTTTATAATGGGAACGAAGAAATGCTGTCTGTGTGTCTGTGTGTCTGTCCGTGGTCAAAAAATGTGTTCCAGTCGCTCCAGACAAAACTTTTGGGCCGATCTTTCTGAAAATGTGTTGGTATGTTTATTATGGGTCACGGATGATGCTCGATGTATTGTTTTACCAGAGTATCCGTTACTAACGGCTATAACGGTCCAAAACGGCTTTTCTTCTCTATGGAATATCTCAGTGACGAAATACATTATGACGCATGCTTGATTGTGACGTCAAATACATTATGACGCATGTTTGATTGTGACTTTTTTTCTGGAAGATAACTGGGAATACGTTTCTATGCTTTGTATCTTGTTTACTTTGTACAATGATTCACGGAGGGTGGATGCGCGCAGGATTTATACTGCTTTCACACAGCAGCCGCACGCGTTTCAGCGACACTGCATCACCGTCAGTTGTGAAAAGAAGAAAGCATCACAGTTAACGTCCAACATAGCAATTGGTGTGTGTGTGTGTGTGTGAGACAAACGTTTTTTTTTTTTTTTTCAAAACTGTTTCGTGTACGCGCGCATGACATTCAAAGTCTACTTTAGAAATTTTAGTAAGTTGTTGAAAACATGTCTACACGTCATTTAACTACAGCTCCGGGTTTATTTCGTGGAAACGTTTGCAGTTAAAGTGTAACAGATGAAAAATTACGTTCGCTGACGTAATCCTCCGAGCCGTGTACTGAAAACTGTGACGTCACTTGTCGTGCTGTCTGCTTTATTCGTCCTTGTCAACGTGGCCACTCGAAACGTAAGCACGAGAAGCTGCA
>JADBJO010000928.1:130000-152500 GCA_016801955.1 Conus betulinus
TGAAATCAACAGCACTATAGGAAGGTCTTTTTCCCCGTTCACTTAGGAGCTGTACTACATGGACAAATTGAAGACTCGCCAGTGTGGAATATTGTGGCTATGTGATGTGACAGTCTGGAGTGCCCTGTTCTCAGTCTCACAATGATGGTCTTCTTCTCCGTTCACTTAGGTAGGAATCCTGGAGGTACTGACGGAGGTTGCTGTATGGTGAAGACCCTCCAGTGGTCAGCAAGGTTTTGCACTCATCGGTGAGTTGGCAGGCTAGATTTCTACTTTGAGTTTAGCTGGGAATGTTTCCGCTGGGAATGTTGTGCATTGATGATTTGAAGACTCACCGGTGTGGAATATTGTGGACCAATATTCCACACTGGCAAGTTTTCAATTTATCCATGCAGTACAGCCCCAGTGACAGCGGAGCATTCCCAACAACACTCAAAGTAGAAACCTAGCCTGCCAACACACCGATGAGTGCAAAACTTTATTGACCCACTGGAGAGCCTTCACCATACAGCAGCCTTTGCCAGTACCTCCAGGATCCCTCCTAAGTGAACGGAGAAGAAGACCTTCCTATGGTGCTGTTGATCTCATATGATCATCACCCATCAGTGACTGATTAATGATGATTTTTTTTTTTTAAATGAGTGTGTATGGATGTGTGTGTGTGTGAGGGTGTGTGTATGAATATGTGTGTGAAAAAACTTTCCGCAGTTAGTCTCATTACGATCATAACTCACCCACAATACTGTTTACATGTGGTACCCCCCCCCCCCCCCCCCCCTTTTTTTTCATTTTGTTTTGTATGTGTGTGTGTTATGAGCATATTAATGCCAGCACATTATTTCACCTGTTACAATGAACATCATCCCACAGCATTGTTTACTTTTGCAACAACACTATTTGTATGAACTTCCCAACCTCCCACACCCATACCCCCTACCCCATAGTGGATGTAAAGATACGAGCTCTCCCTATGTTTCCCCCCACCCCCTCCCCCCACCCCCACATTACCATCCTCCCCCCACCCACCCCCCTTTTGTCTCCCCCAAACCCCCCCCCCCCCCCAAATTATACCTTATCACCCATTAATCATTTCCATCCCCTTCCCTCCCTTATTAACATTACCCCACACACCTTACAACTACCCACGCATAACTACTATCACCTCCATCACTACCCTAGCAAAACCATTTATTTATTTTATTCACTTAATTGTTTTCATTGATGCCTTGTTTCAGCCAAGTTATACATACAGGCGAGTGATCACTACAGCCACAATGTGGAGAATATATTTCTGTAACGTTTTGGTTTGTGCGGCATGAACATGATCAATCAGTGTCTTGGATGTTGTGGTGGGATATCAACTAACTGAGCAAGGCCTAAATTATCCTATGTTACATTCCATCGTTTATTAATGTTCAAGAGGCGCGCGCGCATTGTCTAAATGTTTTGGTGTTTAGTCAAATTTGTATTTTGCCAGTTGTCTAGACTTGAGCGGCTGTTTTCGTGTCTGTATAGCATTTTGTGTTTGTTTGTTTGCTTTTTTTTTCTTTGTAGAATTTTCTCCCCTGTAGACATGAGTTTTTGTGCCTGTTAGATATGTTCTTTGTACATTGTCTGGTACAGCTGTTTAATTGTCTTTCACATAAGTTGTGTGTGTGTGTGTGTGTGTGTGTGTGTGTGTGTGTGTGTGTGTGTGTGTGTGTGTGTGTGTGTATGTGCGTGTGCGCGCGCGCGCGTGCGTGCAAGCATGTGTGTGTGTGTGTGTGTGTGTGTGTGTGTGTGTGTGTGTGTGTGTGTGTGTGTGTGTGTGTGTGTGTGTGTTTTGTGAGTGTGTGTGGGGGGGGGTGGGTGGGTGGGTGGGGGGGTGGGGGGGTGCGTGTGTTGTGCGCGCGCGCGTTCAGAGAAGGAGAAGAGAAGGGGATCGGTGGAGACGCGGTGCCAGAACTTTTTCGTTGATGTAGAACAGCATCTTAGTTTTACACCTTAAAATCCTAGATTGATTAGTAGTTAGTAATAAAAAAAGAAAGAAAAAAGAAAGAAATCACCAAACCAGGTTTAAAGAGTTACCACACAATAACAGAAAATGGCAAGCTTGCATGAAAAAAAAAAAAAGAAGAAGAAGAAGAAAGAAAGAGGAACATGTACGAAAAAAAAAAGAAGAAATGATAATCGACGTTAACAAAAACAAAAACAAAGACAAACAAACAAACCAAAAATGTAATACTCACTTTCAGAAGTTCGGTTATTGACAGAACAAGTGAATGTTGACGACAGACTTGAAACGCTCCGAAGTCAGTGGTCAGGTGTTCACTGGACTTTCTAATATATACCCCTGGTGTGAGGACAGAGTTAGTGTATCAGTTTCCTGGAAAGCAGTTATATTGATAACACGCTCATCAGATACAGTCTATCCTTTTGTGACAAGGGTTAAGAGCACATTTCTTGCTTACCCCTTATTCAGGACCGCAAGACGTATTCTGAATACTTCGCTCGTGCGTAGTAGTTTCGGTTTGGACTTTCGTTTTTGCTTCTATCTAAACCACACCATACTGTAGCTTACCTATTGCTAACAACAGGTGAACTGAAGTCTTATTAATAAGGATCAACCGAGAAAGAGAGTACAGAATTCGGCAAATCGTATAGATCTTCACATATACTATTAGTACAAACATCTGCCTATTGCGAACAACAGGTTACCTGAAGTTTCAAAACGGAGTGACTGAGGGCGGAAAATGAAGCAAAATTTAGAAAGAGAGGGGGTTAGTTACCGCCAAGGACACAGACAAACATAGCACAGGACACGATCTTGTCCTGTTCTATGTGTGTGTGTGTGTGTGTGTGTGTGTGTGTGTGTGTGTGTGTGTGTGTGTGAAGAAGTTCTGCCTGATAGGCCTATTGAGTATAACATTGTGTTCACAGCAATTTTTGTTGATGTTTTTGCGTTTTCCGTAATGTATAAGGTTTTTGGCTCGGAATAAGGGAAAAAGTACTTTTTCAATATGGGAAGTTGTAAAACTGAGGAAAATTGGGTTGACACCTATGTGAAGTCTTGATAAACATCAACCATGAAAGAGTTATGGGATTCGGCTAATCGTGTAGACGCCACATACATCATTGATATGTGCGTGTTAAAGATATAGAGATAAGCGACAAAGTTTGAACAACCTATGGTCTTCGATTCGGATTGCCGGGAACAGGTCTTTAGGAGCCAGTTTTTTTGTTATATATATATATATATATATATATATATATATATATATATATATATATATATATATATATATATATATATTATATATATATGGAAACAGGTCTTTAGGAGCCAGTTTATGTTTCCATATATATATATATATATATATATATATATATATATATATATATATATACGCCAATGAAATTTCAGATGAACAGAGTGAACATGTGTGAGAGATGTTTTGATCATTTAGTCGCAATAAACTCCCCGGAGGAAGGTCTGGTGCCGAAAATTTGGGTTAAAACGGAATTTGTTGTTCTTTTCCTTCTTTTGTTCAAGTACACACACACACACACACACACACACACACACACACACACACACACACACATATATATATATATATATATATATATATATATATATATATATATATATATATATATATCGTTTTGGGCCTATACTGTAACCGTGGACTCCGACCTGTACATTTCATCCACAGGGAACTGATTTCAGGCAGTGAGTATCTACTACAGAACTTTACACCGGGAGAGACAGCAGTTCGGTCAGCTGTGTCGAAAAGATTAAGTAAGGAATACGGCACAGTTCGCGAATACCAGCTGAGAGACGACGATGAATACTGACAAAAGACATCGGCATGTGATTCTGCGTACAGGTGTAACGATCCATTTCAACTCCCTCCACTTATTAACTCCCCGGGAGTTAGAATTAGCACGTGCCAATTTTAATATTTTGTACTTTGTTTGAAGAGGAAAAGACAAAGAAAGACAGAAGCAGGTGTAAGAACGACTAACGCTGTCAGCGACACAAGCACACAACACGGCTCGCAGCGGCAACGTGACTTTCGCTGACCTGTCGTGAAACGCTCGATGTCGATAATTACCGATCGATCACACCGTCAAGTATTTATTGGCTTGGAGCCAGCGGCATGTTGTACTTACCGGACCTTATGTTTAGCAACCGATGTACAATGAATGTTGACCCAGAGAAGAGAGAGAGAGAGAGAGAGAGAGAGAGAGAGAGAGAGAGAGAGAGAGAGAGAGAGAGAGAGAGAGAGAGAGAGAGAGAGAGAGAGAGAGAGAGGACGACGGAGAGAGAGAGAGAGAGAGAGAGAGAGAGAGAGAGAGAGAGAGAGAGAGAGAGAGAGAGAGAGAATCAAACACTACGTTGTAAGTACATACCTAAGTTAGTCAGCTGACAAGGTGACAGTATACCTGAATTGCGAAGGTACGTAGGTGTGTCACTGACTCGTGTGGTGTGTGGCACACTTGGCTTGTTGACCTCTGTTGTCACAACAAAACATTTACATCGGCGCAATCATCTCATTACGTCACTTGTGTTGTTTTATCTGTAACTGTCTACAGAAGTGATCGTTCATGAGCACGAAATTCATCGACCGCCACCCCCCTCCCCCAAAAACCCCATCCCTGCCCACCAGTGTGTGTGTGTGTGTGTGTGTGTGTGTGTGTGGGGGGGGGGGGGGGGGGGGGGGAGGTTTGGGGGGTGGCTTGTGCCCGCCTCTGTGTGTGTGTGTGTGTGTGTGTGTGTGTGTGTGACGTTTGCGCGGGGGCACACCTGCTCACGCCTCAGAGCTCGGTTGGGCCAATCGTGCACGCGTACTCCTATTCCTGGAATAGCTTCAGCAGTGTTTTCTGGAATAGGGATGGTTTTCATTTCTCTTTTACGTAGCTTAGTCAACACTGATATTTCGCTTATTTGCAAGCAATGTGTAATGATCTATTTAAAGATCTTGACGAGTCATCCTGTCGCTGTACCACTTTGTGCAATGTCATTTTTATCCAAGTTCCAAATTTCGAATCGATTTAAGTTTAATTCAGCAACATTCAGTTCTTTGTAATGACATTCCAAATTTCAATTTCAAATCAATTTAAGCTTGATTCAGCATCAGTCAGATACTGGTAATGACATTTGAAATTTCAAATCGAATTAAGCTTAATTCAGCACCATGCAGTCATTAACCTCTCTAAAAAGGGTAAGTTTACGAGATGTATCAAACGTTGACAAGCGGGCGTTCCACGACTCGAACACAGAACACTGTCGGCAAAAGTTCTAGTTTAGCAGCCTCCCTCTATATCGATGTCACTGATTGGCGTTTTAACTATGATAATGTATTCATCTCGTGAGAGTGTTAATCAGTTAGACGGGGGTGGGGATGGATGGATGGATGGGGGGGTGGGGTGAGTGGGTGTTTGGGTGGGTAGAGGGGTGATCAAGGGAAAGAGCGGGCGAAGGGAGGTGGTGGGGCAGGAGGGGTGGGGGTGGGGGGTGGGGGGGGGGGGGGGGGGGGGGGGGGGGGGTGACGGGGGGGGTGTTCCCAACTAGAACTTTGCCTAACTCTGAAACCTTGAAAATGGCGTAGGACGAATTGGACGTGTGTCAGTCTACAACAACGGCCACACACACACACACACACACACACACACACACACACACACACACACACACACACACACACACACACACACACACACAGAGTGGAAGAAGAAGTAGAGGGTGACTACTCCAATGACTTCTTGAATAGTTTCATCATTAACAAAGTAGTTTTGTTTGCTTTTAGAAAACAAAAAAATACTAACAAAAAAGCAAGCAAGCAAACAAAACAAACAACAACAACAACAACAAAGAAAAACAAGAAAAAAAGGGTTAAAAAAAATCACAAAAACGCTGATAGTTCAGATGGCGTAATCGTGAACTATTGAAGATGGTGGTGACTGCGTGGTTGATTTCGTTGTTGCATTCTTCAATGCTCTATTTCATAAAGCTTTTTTTTTTTTCCTGAAAAAAAAAGACCGAGGACATTGTGCTCCTACAGTACAGGAAAGTCGATGTTAGTTATGTTAATAACTTTAGTGGCATCAGAGTATACGATGTCAACGGTAAAATTCCCAGCTCAGTCATAAAAAAAGGATATCGTTCGCAAGAATGTTTTCAAGAAAATCAGATCACTAGTAAGTATCAACTTCTGTTTAAATGAAATTTATAAACAGTTGACCATGCATTCAGGTCCTGCTTTGTTGGTTTTAAAACGAAACAGTTTTCTTTTTTGAAAAAAAAAAAATATGTGTGGCTTTCATAGATTCTGAAAAGGCCTCTGATTCTTTGAATAAAAAAAGAAAAACCCTCTGGGTCCATTCTGGTAAAGAAGGGAATTAACAATAGGATGTGTCATTGCACTAGATGCATGCATGATACTGTTAAAGATAGGGTAAATTTGGATGTAAACTGACAACATATATCAGAGGTACGCAGCGTGTAAAGCAGGGCCATCTATGTAGCCCATGTTTGTTTTCTTTTTTTCGTAGAGGAACTGACTGTCAGAGCGATTGGTTGAAATTGGTAAACACGGGGCTCTGTTTACAATCGACTATTTTGAGTTCTAATTTTGTTATTAACAGGTGATGTTGCATGTCAGAAACAATCACTGGAATTCAAACACATCTGAACAATTTTACAGGAAACGGCATTTTCTCTTGATCTGAGAGTAAATCTGAATAAAAGCAATAATGATTTTGTTCGGAAAATGTGAACATTTGGCCGCAAGAGAAAAATCAATACACAATAGTATGGAAATGCCTTTTGTAAATTTTTATACTCCTTTTCTCTACGAGAGATTCACTTCTGCGTGTAGCTATCTTGTAAATAAAGCTAAAAATGCTGTGATACGAATTATGCAAATATAAAATACTTGAAATAACAATGATTTTGACGGTTTCTTTTTATATTAACAGGTTCAAACTATTGTTCGATATGGAGTGGTACTTTGGGGGTGTAGATGTAGCAGCTCACTGGTGTGAAAAAATTTTGCTTTTATAAATTTCTGGGTTAAAATGCAGACACCAGTGTGACCTTGTATACGGAAAACTAATAGGTAGCCTATTTACATAAAACAGTAGTAATCTATGTCCGTTATTGTTGAAAATAACATCAATGGATGATAACAGACAACCACAATAAGCTTACCGAATGCTACGTGATTTGGAGTTATGGAAAAAAAAAAAAAAAAAAAAAAAAAAAAAAATTGGGTGTCAAACATTCGTTGCAAGTTACTCCAGTTTGGTTTAAGGATGTGTGTGTGTGTGTGTGTGTGTGTGTGTGTGTGTGTGTGTGTGTGTGTGTGTGTGTGTGTGTGCGTGTGTGTGTGTGTGTGTGTGTGTGTGTGTGTGTGTGTGTGTGTGTGTGTGTGTGTGTGTGAAACATACACATATTAAGTTCTACCATGAAATGGGAGTCATTCTGTTGCTTGCTGCGGTTCAGACATCTAGCAGGACCAGACCACCCGCAAAGTTTGCACGCACAGCGGACGTAGCCACAACACAGGGAACGGCAGAAAACAACGGTTAAACGGATCAACACTAAGACATACCGGCAATCGTAGGTAACACAAGAAATTCTATTACTGCGACAGCATAAATTAAATCAAATACTGGTTAGCGTACCTGCGGCGGTGGAGCGTACTACGTAACTGTTACGTTCAAGTACGCTGTTGATGTATGACACCAAACCCGACAACAGGTTTGTAAACGGTGGGTACCTGACGGTACCTGGCACCTCTGCTGTTGGTATCAGCTCCTTTATCTGCGGGTCGGCGGTGTCAAAATTGAGGCCTATTGCTGTTGTTGTTTCTCTGTCACACACACACACACACACACACACACACACACACACACACACACACACACACACACACACACACACACACACACGCACGCACGCACGCACGCACTCTGACACACACTTTATTGTTGAAGCGAGAGGAAAGAAGTAGGTGTTTTATGTTTGAACCTCAAGTCACTCTTTCATGTATATCCATAAGCCACTGTTTTATTTGTAGGCTACCCCAAGTCACTGTTGTATGTGTACCCCCAAGTCACTGTTTAATGTGTACCCCAAGTCACTGTTTAATGTGTACACCAAGTCACTGTTTTATGTGTACCCCTTAAGTCACTGTTTTATTTGTACTCCAAGTCACTGTTATATCAGCTGGTGATGCCGAAGCTCGAACTACTTTTTACTCTCCGTGAAATAAACTTTGGTGCGTGTGTGTGTGTGTGTGTGTGTGTGTGTGTGTGTGTGTGTGTGTGTGTGTGTGTGTGTGTGTGTGTGTGTGTGTGTGTGTGTGTGTGTGTGTGTGTGTGTGTGCGCGCGTGTGTGTGTGTGTGTGTGTGTGTGTGTGTGTGTGTGTGTGTGTGTGTGTGTGTGTGGAGAGAGAGAGAGAGAGAGAGAGAGAGAGAGAGAGAGAGAGAGAGAGAGAGAGAGAGAGAGAGAGAGAGAGAGTGTATGTGTGTGTGTGTATGTGTAGAAATGTTCGTAATTCTGGGAAAACATTTACACTCGTGCATGGAATGATGCTTTAGAATCTAGTAATAAGTGCTTATTTTTACAGAATTGTTGAAACAGTTTCGCCGTGAAAAATATATTGAAATGTGTGAAATGTTAAAATAGTGTTTCGCCGTGAAAAATATATTGAAACAGTAATTGATGTTTATATACCCACTGATTCGGTTTCGCTGTGGCAATCATAAACTCATGATAGAAATTGGCAGACGATTTGGAAAACCTCACGATGAACGATTCTGTCGGGACTGTGACCAGAATGACCTTGGTGATGAATTTCATTTTGTAATGTAACAAATAGGCTTATAGGCCTAACGACATTAGAAATCAGGTTATACCTAGAAAATGTACATGTACAAAGCCCGTATTTAACTACTCTCGTTTGCTTTGTGGTGGTAAAAGAGTGTTGCTAAACTTAGCGAATTTTTTTTTAAAAACTGAGTAAAGTTGTGTATTGTGTAACATTACATTCAGTGTGTTGGTTATAGGGAAAATTTAGATGTTTAATTTGTTTCATTTCTAATAATTTTTTGATTTGTCTCAAGTCATCAGTGCCCCATAAGGGGTCACATGATTAAACTTTTTGAATTTTCTCTGTGTGTGTGTGTGTGTGTGTGTGTGTGTGTGTGTGTGTGTAAGCGCGCGCGCGCACGCGTGTATGCGTGGCCTCGATCTTGTGCGAAAGACACAAAGTACAATTACTCAAGGGAAATAACCTTCTTAAACCAAGCGTCGCGAGCGGAAACAACGCACAATTGTTTACAAGATGGCGACGACGATGTAGCTTACTTTGATTGCATTCGATCTCGTTGAAATATTCTCGTGTGTGTATACTGTGGAAAGTATATGAAAAAAATATTTCCACAGCTTGAAGTTTTGTTTACAATACTCTAGATAAATCTGTTATAAAGTGGTCGAAAGGCAATGGCTGCGATGGACAAGTAAGTCGAGCTAAGTCCTACTTAAGCGAGTATCACCAGGGCCCGAGTGATTAAGTAACGATCAACAATCGTATGATGTCCAGAAATTATTAAGTTGATGATTGTGACGTAATTTTTAGGGAGGGGAGGGTGGTAGTGGTAAGGGTCAATAATAGTCAACAATGACGGCTGACCTACAAATGTGAAAATTTGAAGGGTTGTGAGGTGTGTGGTGGTTGTGGTGGGATGTGCGTTTGTGTGTGTGTGTGTGGGGGGGGGGGGGGGGGGGGGGGGGGGGGGAGGGAGGGAGGAGCAATCGTAGGGGAACCCAACCATTTAGTAAAGCGATAATGTCTAGGAATGAGAGAGATGATTTTTTTTTTAGGGAGTGTAAGGGAGTGTAAGTTTTAAAGTAGTTCGTAAGGAATGTAATCATAACCCCCCCACCCCATCCTATTCATCAGAACTTTAAACTAGAATTGTAACGGTAACAATCACAACTGCTAAAGATAAATATTAAGTGAACAGCCTAATAAACATTTGGAAACAGATTCAAGAGTAGCAAAATTGTTTAATATACTAGATAGTGATAAAGGAGTCGATCCATCAACAAAACCCTCAATACCTGATTTATCAAAAAAAGCTCTTTGTGAGGAATGTTGCAACTTAAAAATAATTACTGATCATTTATTGATTTACTTATTTTTATGCATTCATTCATTTATGATATATATCTAGCATATCTGTGAGGAGTGGATCGACACACACAGCAGACACAGGTGGCGGGGAGTCGGACATGACGGGGTCATCCCACAGCCATCTTGCCACGATTCCCTTCAAACCTGTTTCTGATACAGGCAAGAGTCGCTCCCTTTCTGCCTCACAGGTTTGCTGTCTTCACACAGTCCTGGCTTTTTTCTTTGTGTCTTTTTTTCTTGTTTTTTTTCTCTTTTTTTGCTCTGTCTCTGTCTCTGTCTCTCTCTCTCTCTCTCTCTCTCTCATTGTGTCCATCTTAATAGCTCGGTCAAGACAGAAGATTGATCAGTGAGGAAGAGTGGGTATATAGAATAATGATTTTGCAAATTGTTTTCTTAGTATTTTGAAAGCGAAAGAAGGGAAGGGACAAAGCAAGGCGTAGTGGCATTGGACCAGATCAGGTCTGTTAGTTACTGAAAGCAATGAAACCAAGAGAGAGAAATTTTTATACCCCAAAGAAGGAAAGATGACAGATGATCAGTAGATCTGAAAGAACACTGGTCCTAAGAGAGAGAGAGAGAGAGAGAGAGAGAGAGAGAGAGAGAGAGAGAGAGAGAGAGAGAGAGAGATCTTTTGTCGTTTTATTTCAATGTATATGCAAAATCAGCAGATTTTACCTATTGTGAAGGGGATATTCTTGAAAATGAAGAATGATATTATGCTGCACCAGTGTGTGTGTGTGTGTGTGTGTGTGTGTGTGTGTGTGTGTGTGTGTGTGTGTGTGTGTGTGTGTGTGTGTGTGTGTGTGTGTGTGTTTACTTCTGTGTGTGTGTGTGTGTGAGTGTGTTTACTTCTGTGTGTGTGTGTGTGTGTGTGTGTGTGTGTGTGTGTGTGTGTGTGTGTTTACTCTGTGTGTGTGTGTGTGTGTGTGTTGTGTGTGTGTGTGTGTGTGTGTGTGTGTGTGTGTGTGTAGCGTTTTGGTGAGAGTGGCGAGTTTTGGTCTAGCTTATACTTAATTGTTTCTTTTATCTGTTTACTAAAATTCCAGCTGCCATCCAGAAAATTTCAATTCTCTGTATGGCATGAACTGCGGAGTTCTGAAGTTCATGGTCCAGAACTGAAAGCACCGCGTGTGAGAAGAGGTAATTAATACTGCAAGATACAGTTTCTGTCTGTGATGATAATGTAACCTTTTCTCAAAATGTTAGACCTTGAGGTGTGTTTGAATTAACTTTGTCTGCAAATATAATCGAAACTGATTTTCTGAAGGAATGATTATGGTTACTTTGCTGAGAATGAAAGCAAGAGGGAGAGAATCAAACAGGATAAATCTGTCATATATTTCGATAGAGTTGTGAGAAAAATGATTTGCATTTGACCACCAATTGAAAATTCCACCTGGATTTTATGCTATTAGATTCTGGTCTTTCGTCTCGTTTTATTCATTTTCTGTTTACTTAATTTACACACTTCAGATATTCAATTTCAGATTAATTTGATCGTTATTTTAAGTGTTACAGCATGATTTTGTTTAGAAACAACATGAAAAAAGAAAGTGGGTCGAGTGTTACATGCTGCAACATTAGTGTGATGAATTTGAAAAACATGCATACTCAAAAACTTCATGATCTCATTTATTTTGGTTGCTAATTGGTGAACATATGAAAAATACATTATGCATGGGAAAATTAGAGCTCTATGACTAGGCTTACTTAACAGCAAATGTATACTTTGAAGAGAAGCATAACTATAGTGATTTTGCAGATTTGCCTCAGTGGCTGATTAAGACCCACAGACAAAAGATGATTCACTGGAGAATGGTTTGCCAGAACTTCTGGATCTGTATTTTCAATAGAGCTTTCACTGAAAGTTGATTCCAGAACAAAATGACACCTGAGAAGAGTGCCTTCAGGCTACATGTGTGAAAATGCAATTTTGTTTCTCCTTAGCACCAGTGCAACACCTTTTAAACGACCGTTTTTATGATTCATCAAGCTGAAGAAAGTTTTGCTTCTATAACATACCCATTAGAATGGTTACGTTTCGCAAAAAATGACGTGAAACCGTGTTAGATTTTGCTCTCTGACAAGTGTGGAAAATTCAGGTCCATTTAAATGTCTACTAGTTGGCTCTACTCATGCACCACTTGATACCAATTCATATTTGTGATTGTCAGTTTTGGGTGTGTTTGTTTTAATTGTACCTATTATGCTATTTTCTTTTTCTAAATGAGCAGGTTTTAGTACTTTTCAATAATAATGATGATAATAATAAAGTTAGTAATAAGAATAATAATGATGATGATGATAATAATGATAATAATAATAGTAGTGATAATTGTGATAATAATAATGATATAACACAATAGTCATAACAATGGTACAATGATAACAATAATAACACTAACACTTACAATAATGATGATATTAATGATAATAGTAATAATGATAATGATGATGATAATAATAATAATGATAATAGTAATAATGGTCATAATAAAAATACGTGGTATTACTATTACTAATGATAATTTGCCAGGTCTTTTTTCACGCTGAAGCTTATTTGTCAGTGATAATAAAATAGGTTTTTGCAGTTATTAGCGTAAGTCAGTCCACATGGTTTCATTTGTTGAAGAATGGAATTTGTGTGCAATATGGTTCTTCTTCTTCTTTTTCATACACTCGGACAGTTGTCTGTTACATGAGTGTGGATGCGTTGTGCTGCCGTTATGCCCCTGACAAGTCAGGACTAGCACATCCGACTTTGGGTTGTTTTTATATCAGAGTGAACGCTCTCCTAGACTGCTTGCTTTACTGGGCTGACGAGCCCAGTCTGCCCGGTTAGTTGTCCATAGCTGAAAGTGCTTTATTCACTGGGGTGTCCTTCGCCAGGGCTAAGAGCTTAAAAGCGCGGGTCTTGATTGCATGATTCTCCTGTCATTGGATATATGGGGTATGTCAGTGGAGATAACCGTGCCACTGTTCTCCCGCCCCATCCTGCTAGGACATCACCAGTTGGTCCGGGACTGCTTATTCGACCAGGCAAGCGTGACATGTATCACAGCCAAGCCTTTTATCTGGGGATATCCCCCAATAAGCCATCCAGAAACCTGCCTGGTTGGGGGTGGTCACCCCTGCTGCAGGTGCAGTGCGGATGAAGTTAGGTTTTCATTCTTTGTGTTTTCTTTTCTTTTCTCTCTCATTTTTTTAAACACCTCTTTACTGGAATAAGTGTGTGTGTGTGTGTGTGTGTGTGTGTGTGTGTGTGTGTGTGCGTGTGTGTGTGTGTGTGTGTGTGTGTGTAATACAGAGTGGAGGCAGCGTATGACATTATCATCATGTTGTTGACAGTTGACATTCATTATCAGTTTGTTGCTCCTTTGCTGGTGTATGGTAGTTGACAGCACCTGACTGCAGAAAACTACATGTGAATGAAATTTTAAATGGATCTTTTCCATGGGAATGGTCCGTGGTAGAAACTTTTGTCAGTTGGTGTCATCAGTTAACACCAGTAGCCGAGAACACAACTCAAAACAGCATGCCTTTCACAAATTCACATGTTTTATTTACTGTCTGATGCTCTGAACTATAAAAAAAAAAAAGTTTATTCAAACGTAATGGCTGATCGTAAGTTTCGTTGATTATATGCTTAACTGTTTTTTCTTATTAACTTAGCTGATGTGTTTCATGCTTTGATGTACTCTGATTGCAATTTTGTTTATGCTTCGATTTACTGATTTCAATTTTGCTTTGATTTACTGATTTCAGTTTTGTCTATGCCTTAATTTACTGATTTCAATTTTGTTTATGCTTTAATTTACTGATTTCAGTTTTGTTTGTCTTTTCTTCTTCATTTTTTTTTGTAGTATACATTTATTCATGTATTTCTTAAGTATTTACTGGTTTAATTCATTAGCATAGATCTTGTTTCTCTCTCCTCCTCTTCTTTCATTATTCTGTATCGTTATCGATATATCGAACCATTCACTAATCCGCTCTGCGTTACAGGTCCTGCAGAGAAGGAAAAGGCATTTTACCTGATGGTGGATGAGGAGAACAACAAACTGCACCATGACCTGCGAGGTCAGCAGCGATGGCAACACCGAGACCGGCTGGAGAACTGGGAGAGATCACATGTGTGGTGTGTGTGTGTGTGTGTGTGTGTGTGTGTGTGTGTGTGTGTGTGTGTGTGTGTGTGTGTGTGTGTGTGTGTGTGTGTGTGTGTGTGTGTGTGTGCGTGTGTGTGTGTGTGTGTGTGTGTGTGTGTGTGTGTGTGTGTGTGTGTGTGTGTGTGTGTGTGTGTGTGTGTGTGTGTGTGTGTGTGTGTGTTCCTGTGTGTGTGTTTTTGCTGTTTTTGCATGCCTTTCTGTGGCCTAAGTACCTCACTACTCATTCCATGTAGCTACACCCATTCACATCATTTACATTATCCGACCCATGATCCAGCGTTCTGTTGAACTGAATTTTGAGGCAGTCAGAAGATGTTAGGCTCTGCTTCTGCATTTCATTTGTTTTTCACTGTCTGCGAATAGTTATTTTCATGTAAGACTTATGTGTAATTGCGATTGTTTTAGGATTTTTCTTTATTGCTTTGATGAGAAATTGGTGGAGTGCCAGAGATATTGATGAGAAATTGATGGAGTGCCAGAGACATGATCTTGATGTTGTGATGCCAGGGCTGCAATTCAGGTATGAATGTGTAGGGGGCAACTGAAATGAGCATTTTTGAAACTACTGATTTATAGTGTGAATATATTTAACAGGTCATAGAGTCATGGTGGCAGTATGTCACCCCTTTTTTCAATTTATGTTTATAGCCCAGTGGGCTGTCACAGGACCATAACAAGGCTGGCAGTATACCCTGATCATAAGTAAAGAAGATAAGCAAACTCTGCGTATGTCTGCAAATTTTTTTCTTCCAATTTATATGATAGTTTCACGCCGTGAACAGCAAGAGAGTGGTAGACCACCGGTTGTACTGTGGTGATTTGCTGATTGTACTAAGGTTTGCTGATTGTACTGCGCTGGTTTGCTGATTGTACTACTGTGGTGGTTTGCTGATTGTACTATGGTTTGCTGATTGTACTGTGGTGGTTTGCTGATTGTTACTGTGGTGGTTTGCTGATTCTTTGACTTACAGGGAATCTAGTGGAGAAGTTGTGCTTTTCTTATAACCTATTTCCCCATGGTGGAAGTCTGCTCTTTCATGCATTCCCTGTTGAAGGTTGTCTTCCTTGATATTCTGTGACATGCTAGGCATCAGCACAAGGAATCATAATGAACAGAGCATGAAGACTGGTGGGGACTGGAGTAGACCCTGTATAGCCTAGACATTTTGTTACTGTTGTGTTGTTCAGTCACAATCAAAACTTTCGAGTGGCACACTTCTGTAATTTTTCTCCTCTATACCAAGTGAAATTATACACAGTCTTTGTTGCCGGAATGATGAAAGCAGTCCGCAAACAAAAGAACAAACAAAAACAAAAAGAAAAAGCAAAAATAAAACTAGATGATTCACAGAGAATCATTCATAGAAACACTCTGTGTGATATGAAATAGTTGCAGTGTTAGTTGGGAGCCTAGCGTGAATAGAGCACAAAACCTGAATGAATTTCAAATATGATTATACAAAATTAGTTCCAAGACATTAGGGAGGTGTGGCGGTTTATCAGCTCTGCCTGCGGGCTTGCCAGTGATACTGAATGTCACGGTACTGCAGAGAGAAGAAAAGAGAAATGCTGTTTTCACCATTTGGTCATTTTTGTTTAAGACAGCCCTGCATCCCACTCTCTATTGCCGTGCTTCATGTTGTTGCTTAAACTACATCCCTCCCTCTTCACCACCTTCACTTCCATAACACCTTCCTCACTGTCAGGGTCTCCACGTGTATCACTGGAAGCACTCTCTAGTGAACTCTTCACCGGAGTAGCTGTAATGGTCATCCAGATTGGTGTTGATGTCTGAAGATAAAGGTTAACACAGCTCACTTGCTGAGGTGAAATTTACACATCAAAGCTTGCCCTTCTATTTTCTGTATGGTGCAACAGAAGAGATGGGGGGGGGGGGGGGGGGGGGGGGGGGACTTGTGGGGGGGGGGGGGGGGGGGGGGGGGGGGGGGGGGGGGACTTAAGACACAAAGCAAAAGCCTAGCACACCGATCAAAACATCCTCAGAGGCTGAAAGTTCACTCTGTAGTAATCAGACAATCTCAGCAAGCTGTTTGGTTTCACAGCCAAAGATAGAGAAGCACTAGTGATTTTTGTGTTGTGGATGCTGCATGGGACTGTGTTTGGCAAGGAGATGCTGTGTGCAGCAGTTCTGAAGGTGACTGCGGTAAATAGTGCGGTGTAAGCTAAGGCATAACAGCTCTACCAGCACAGTCCCATCTGCCGCCCCTTTGTCCTCCCTTTCTGTCAGGTCAGTGTATAACCTGAACTGCATATCTCTCTCTCTCTGTGTGCAGCTGGCCAGTTTTCCTTGCCAGGACTTACAGCACGGCTACCAGACATCAAACTCTGGTCGCATTCTGGATCGGCTGAAGGATGTGACCTTTCTCAACCTTCGAGACAACGCCCTGCAGGACCTTAGTGGCTACAGCTTTCCCAAGTGAGATTTAGTTGCAAAGTGAGGCGACTGCAAGCACAAATCTGAAAAATTATTGATGAGGCTCCACTGAAAAACATAGACAAATGAGTCTCAAGACAAAACACAGTGTGTTTTGACCTCTTACGCCTTCTTCGTTGAATCAACTCCCATCTAGCGCCAAACTGATGATGATGAGAAGTGATTGCTTTATCATTCATTTTTGCTGTCTGAGTGTTGGGTATCTTGCCGGAAGAAGACCTAAGAGGTAGAAACGTGTCGTGTTTTGTCTTGTGCTTCGTATGTCTAATAAACATTTTTCGGTGGAGCCTTATCAATAGTTTTTCAGATTCCCAGGTGTGTCTACGTCATCAGGGTCAGGTCACATGGGCATGGTCATGCATTAATGGGTTGGTTAAGAAGTTGAGAGGGAGCAAGTAATGGAGGCAGGATGGGAAGGTAGGGAAGCTTACGAGCATTGGAGGAGTTGAGGTGCAGGGTGAGGGTCCTGGGGTGTTGGTGGGATGCTGTTATACAGATCTGATTATTGGAACAATTTTGCCGTATTTTCAACACATAGCTAACAAAGACATGACTAATACAACGAACAAGGAAAGTGATGTCAAAAAGTAAATCTGGAGATGAAATTCTTGAGCTGCAACTGTGGCTATCTTTTGCATGAGAAGTTGCTTTATCTGATCGTGAGACAACATGCTCTGAAACATTGGGAATGAGGGTAGGGCAAGGGTGGTTTGGGAGAAGTGTGGGAGGGGGGGGGGGGGGGTACGGCACAAGAGAGCATGAAAATGAATGAGAAATAGATTTGAAAGTGATATGTGTAAGACGAACCCATTTTTACTAGAATAAATGCAAGACCTGCTGTGTGCTGGTAGGGGAAAATGAAATGAGGACGTGGAAATATTTCCCCACCACCCCCTCATTCTTACTAAAATTTGCACACAATTTGTAGAGAATAGGTTCATTTTTGTTGAAAAGTACACATATAGCAGTTTTAGGGTAAACAGGTCCGGTAGTACCAAAATAGCTACCCTAACACCCTCCTGCCCCCTTTCAACACATGCAGTGGCATTAAAATTTAGAAAGAGAGGGGGTTAGTTACTGCCAAGGACACAGACAAACAGAGTACATGGAGTGGTGTTGTGTAGGATTACAATGAAATCTTTGAGCAGAAGGAATGTAATACTTGTAGAACTGGATTGCAAATTGAAAAAAAAAAAAAAAGTTAAAAGGGATCAGCTGATTATTTATGGGAAAGGAAAAGATATGTGTGTCAGTCAAACTACACGGACCTGAAGTATGTGTAGAGTCCAATACTGGACAGGTATTGTGTGTCACTGTCTGTTAGAATTGATCAAACCATAATCAAATCATCAAAATGATAGTGGACAAACGTGGAAGGCTTGAATCATGAGACAATGTCGTGGACTTACAGATGTCTGGTTCAAGAATACCATATATTTGTTGTTTTGTTTGATTGTTTTTTCTTCTGAAAACAAAACAGAAAGAAAGAGAAAGAGAAAAGGAAAAGAAAGAGAGAAAGAAAGAAAGAAAGAAAAGAAAGAAGTAAATAAACAAACAGATGAAAACAAAAGTTGGTCTGTTTTCCATTTGCTGTTTCAGATGTGAATATCTGAACTTGGACAACAACTACTTGACCTCTTTCAGAGTGAGTTAACTGTTTCTTCTCTCCTAGTTCCAGGAACTGAGCTTTTGTTTACCATATGCCCATACACTTCCTTTACATACACATGCATCCCCTTCCGACTCAGTGACATGCTCACACAAACATACTCATGCATACACACACACACACATGCAGTCTCTCTCTCTTCCTTGTCTTTCTTACACACACACACATGAACACACACACACACACACACACACACACACACACACACACACACACACACACACAGCATGCATTTTGTGCTTACACATTCTATTTGGTTACAGTTGCTCTCTGTCTAGCAATGTGTGTAATGTTTACATACATCATCATAACATTAGATATCACATCAGTTATGTTTTTACCTGTTCCTTTCTTCCCATAATGATCAGCATTCAAACATAATGGTCATCATACTAACAGACCCCCTAACATTCTCTCCACAGAATCTGCCTGGCCTGAAAAAAGTGCGGCACATGACACTGATGGACAACGACATTGCCAGTTTCTCCAGCCTCACACGCCTCCGTCACCTCCCCCTGGAAGAGCTGTACCTGATGGGCAACCCCATTGCCTTTCAGATGGGCTATCGCCAGAAGTGAGTAATCCCCCTTGTTGTTTGGTGCATTTCACTGCTTTAAAGTCTATGCACTTGGGATGAAGTTCCCTGCTTTGTAGGCTGGCTCCAGATTGAAGCGATACATCTATGTTTATTAGTACTGCTCCAAATCTGTGAGATCGGACTGTGTTCCATCCATGTCCTGATCGGCGAATGGTAGGAGCAAGGGAGATGGGCATTTTTGTTGTTAGCATTCCCGTCTCTAAGACTGGGAGTTGTCAGGGTGGTATTATCAGGCTTTCAGTGTCAGTATGGTATATCAGGCTGTCAGTGTCAGGGTGGTATTATCAGGCTGTCAGTGTCAGGGTGGTATTATCAGGCTGTCAGTGTCAGGGTGGTATTGTCAGGCTGTCAGTGTCAGAGTGGTATTATCAGGCTGTCAGTGTCAGGGTGGTATTATCAGGCTGTCAGTGTCAGTATGGTATTGTCAGGCTGTCAGTGTCAGAGTGGTATTATCAGGGTGTCAGTGTCAGGGTGGTATTATCAGGCTGTCAGTGTCAGTGTGGTATTATCAGGGTGTCAGTGTCAGGGTGGTATTATCAGGGTGTCAGTGTCAGTGTGGTATTATCAGGCTGTCAGTGTCAGGGTGGTATTGTCAGGCTGTCAGTGTCAAGAGTGGTATTATCATACTGTCAGTGTCAGAGTGGTATTATCAGGCTGTCAGTGTCAGAGTGGTATTATTAGGGTGTCAGTGTCAGGGTGGTATTATCAAGCTGTCAGTGTCATGTGATATGTGAGTTGAAGTTGACTTGTGGATGTCTCCATGTGGATTTTTAAGTTCTCAGCATGTCACTATGAGGGATGTCTCCCTGTGAGTTTGGTCATCAGAGACACATCATCGTTAATTCTCACATGAATCTTACCATAAGTGGTTGAAAGAATCAATGGTTGTCCACTAAATGTCAAGACGGTGGGTTTTAAGTCGTCCTCAGAGCGTTGCTTTGCAGAGGTGGGCATACTGAAGATGTCGTCTTGTGGATGTTGCTGTCCTCAGGGTGTTTGAGGTCTTGCCAGCGCTGAAGTTCCTGGATGGCGTGGCCAGGCAGGAAGAGGACCTGGAGCCCCCTCCAGCTTCTTCCAACCCTCCCCAGTCCTCCTGTGTCATATCTTGAATGAGGGGCACAGAGCGGCATACCTCCTGGACTACATACCCACTCCATTCCGGTTGACGTCAACGCAGTGACTGCCCTGATATGGCCCTTTGCAGTCAGCTGGGCCATAAGCAGCCTTACCTTACCTTACCTTACCTGACCTTACCTTACCTGACCTTACCTTACCTTACCTTACCTTCCCCTCTTTTTGTCTCTTGAAAGATGTATACACAACACACATCCCTCACCTTCCACCCCTTTCTTATTCTAACAATATCTTTTAATGAAGACACCCATCCTGACCCAGTACTTACCCTTGTATTATGTGTGTTGCTTCCCATCAGTTCCTGTCGTGTTGGGTGATTTACATGTTATATTCCCCCACCTGACTCATCTCATTTGCCCTCCCCCCCCTCTCCTTTGCGATGGTGAATAATGTATATGTAATCACACACTCCTTCCAACTGCTATCCTTCCTCCTCGTTCTTATCTTACTGTGTGTGATGAACTGATCTTTCAGACCCTGTCAACCCCATCTCCTTTCTGAAGTTGAATAATGTATACATAACCGCTCTCTATCTTCTTGCTTGATACCCCCCCCCCCCCCTCCCCCGCAACCCCCATCCTCTCAATTACCCTTCCTTTCTCATCTTGAATGATGTATACTTTCATCCTTCCACCTCTCCTTTCTTACTTTTGAAAATTACATCCTCACCACCCCCCCTCCATCCACTCTTGTGCCTTAAAGGATTTGTGATGCCCACCCTTGCGCTCTCTCTTCTTTCTCATCGTGAATGATGTCATGATCCTGTTCAACTTCTCTCCCCCCTTACCATCCCCTACCCCCCGTCCCCCCACACACACACTTTCTCATACACAATTTGTGCTTTATTTTGATGCCTGTTAAACCACTCTACCCCCTCCCCACTTCTCCTATTTTATGTTGAATGATGTGTACATAATCTACGTAATCCCTGCCGCTCCTCCTCAAAGCACATTAACTCCCCTTTCTTTTGTTCATCTTCAGTGACCCCTTTCTTGTTACATGCTCTTTCTGTACTCTTCCGCTTTCTTCTTCCTCTCCTGTGTTTTCTTGGATGCTGTTTACATATCCACTCCCTGTTTCTCAGTCCCCCCCATTCTTTGTTATCTGAAATGATGTCTACACCCCCTCGTCCCCTAAATACAGACACACACGTACACCCTTTCTCCTTTTGAATGATGCAAATGTATTCACGCCAACCACTTAACACTCTCTCTCTCTCTCTCTCTCCTCTCTATATATATATTCAAGTACAGCAATCTTTGTATAAATGTACTATTGAGTGTTATTTTTGCTTCCCATCTCATATTAAACCATTGTCTACCCTCTTCCATCTCACATGCTCAAACCTTTCCACCTTTTCTCCCCCCTGACATCTTTACCCCCTACCCCCCTCCCCACATTTTTGAAAAAAATTTGTGCTTATTTTGCAAAGTTGTTCCTTTTTCCTGAACTTCTCCTATTTGTTGAATATGTTTTGGATTGTAATCCCTTTATTTCAGTCAAAGTACATTAACTCCCCTTTCATTGTTTCATCTTCAGTGATGTTTCAGCTTTTCTGTTACTCTTCCTTTTTTTTTTTCTTCATGGAGTTTACTGTTTTCATCCACTGTCCCTGTTCTCAGTCCCCCCCATTCTTTGTTATCTGAAATTATGTCTACACCCCCTCGTCCCCCTAAATACAGACACACACGTACACCTTTCTTATTTTGAATGATGCAAATGTATTCACGCCAACCACTTAAACACTCTCTCTCTCTCTCTCTCTCTCTATATATATTCAAGTACAGCAATCTTTGTATAAATGTACTATTGAGTGTTTATTTTTGCACCCCACCTCATATCACCATTGTCTATCTCTTCCATCAACATGCTCAAACCTTTCCACCTTTTATTGACATCTTTCCCTTCTATTTTTGAAAAAAAATGTATTTGCAAAGTTGTTCCTTTTTCTGGAACTGTTATTTGTGTTATTTTTGGATTGTGATTTGTATTTCAGTTTAGTAATACTTTCATTGTTTAAACAGTTTATTCAGTTGAAGTTACTTTTTTTTTTTTTTCTTCATTGAGGGTAAGATGTGAAAAGCAGGTACTGTGCTTATTCTTTCCCTCATTAAAGAAGATTTTTTCATACTTTCATCCATATCTTCAATAGCACACACACACGCACACACATACACGCATGCATGCACACACTCCCACGCACACACGCACACACACAGATGCGCACACACACGCATGCATACATGCACACAAGTATGTGCGCGTGCACACACACACACACGCACACACAC
>JADBJO010000928.1:220000-222500 GCA_016801955.1 Conus betulinus
ATCATTATTAATGTATTATTATCATTGTTGTTATTATTATTGTTTTGCTGCTCGATAATGCTGCCTATAATCGAACTGTTCATAGCCTGTTCATAGCCTGTTCATAGCCTGTTCATAGCCTCAGAAACAACAACAACTAAAACAAACCAACAAAAAACCGACTGTATTTTATTGCGATTGTTTCTATTATGCTTGTCGTTTGATTTCGAACGGGTGCCCCTCTTGCCAATAACTATCATCTTGCATACGTCTGGTATAGCAGACTGCTTTTTGTTTGTTTTCTGACGATGAAAATTTCTTTTCAAATCCTGGAGAAATCACGCGCTAAACCGAAAAAAAAAAAGGAATCAACAAAAAAACAAAAAACACACAACAAACGAACAAATCTCCTGCAGCGATTGTGAGGAGACAATACTCATCAATATGTATCATTATCCATTGTTGTTATTATTCTTTTTTTGCGGCTTGAAAATGACTGCCTATAATCGAACTGTTCATAGCCGTGTTCATAGCCTGTTCCCAGCCTCAGAAACAACAACCTAACTAAGACAAACAAACACAACAAGCAAACACAAAACAACCGACAACTGTATTTTATTGCGATTGTTTCTATTACGCTGTCGTTTGATTTTCGAACGGGTGCCTCTCTTGCCAATAACTATCATCTGTGCAATGAATAGCAGAACTGCTTTTGTTTGTAATTTCTCCCGATGAAAATTTCTTTCACAAATCCTGGCGAAATCACGCGCGATCAACGCGAAACGATAAAAAAGGAAATCAACAAAACACAAACAAAAACACACAAACAACGAACAAAATCTCCTGCAGCGATTGTGAGGAGACAATACTATTAGACGATGGATAAAGGGGATTTTGTTGCGGTTGAAAATGCCACGTGGTGACAACCTCAACCGATGTTGTTGGGGTAAAATGTCGCCCTGGTACAGAATGTCACCTTGAATGATATTTTGTACCGCAACGTTGGTACATGCGTGACAGTTTGCAGCGGCAAGTTACGTATCATTGTCCACTGCGGAAAATAAATGTCGTATGTAGATGTATGATTTGGAGTGGAATTCACCCGTTGTAATTTTTATGATACAAATGTACAAGATAAAGTAAGGCGATAACAATGATCACCATCGTCTACATCTGTTTTACAATGGCGGTGCTAATTTTGACGATGGTAGTGGCTCATCCTGATGATGGTGTTGATAGTGGCGGTGGCGGTGGTGTGAGAAAGTAAAAATAGTCTCCGAGACACCTGAATATGATAGTATTCTGGTTGGTTGCAGAGAACGACGACGACGACGACGACGACGACGATGATGACTACGACGACGATGACGACGACGGTGACTACGACGACGACAACGAAGATGGCGATGATGAAGATGTCATTAGACTGTGTTTGGCTGCCCTGTACTCTGCCATTTTCGAAAAACACGTGGTCCGGCAGACATTCCTATGTGAAGCTGGGCTAACTTCCCAATATTTTTGCCCGTAATTTGATTTACTTGGTTTCGATCATTTTTCTTTAGGTGCTGTACCCAAATCCACCGGTAATTATCAGAAACACTCATAAACCTTTCCCCATACCGTGTTTTACACCTGGGTCATTGTAGCACCGTGGACTAGTCAGACCTGGGCTAAAGCTACATGGTGGGAGCCTTACGCTAACAGCTGAGCGTAAGCTAACAGTGATTCACACTCCCTTGCGGAGGTGGTCCAACTTCTTTCCCACCCGTGCGCATGGCACGTGTTGTCCGTCACAGAGCCAGTTCCAGCAAGCGCGCGCCTTCAGCAACATTCCCACGCACGGGACGGTGCTGTTCACCGCATTTACCGGCCTGCTCTCTCTCTCTCTCTCTCTCTCTCTCTCTCTCTCTCCTCTCTCTCATCTCTCTCTGCATATCTGTGTCTGTCGGTCTCGGTCTCTGTCTCTGTTCGTTCTGTCCTCTGTCTATCTCTCTGTCTGTCTCGTTCTCTCTCTCTCTCTCTCTCTCTCTCTCCTCTCTCTCTCTCTCTCTCATCTCTCTCTCTCTAAGGGTCTACTAAGGGCTTCGAAACAGGGGGGATTGACCCGTGTCTGTTTTCATTGCTAGGGTATTCATTCATTCATTCATTCTCTTCATTCATCAGATGGGCGAGAGGCTCAGAAACATTACTGTGTTTCATCACAGAGCTATATTTTGTTTTAAGATATGGGGCGAGGGTTCCGTTGCGGCGGACTCCGTGCGTTTAATTACAATGCATATACTTGTGATCAATGAACAGAACTAAGTGCCGAAATAAAGGCAGAATGCTTCATTTGGGACGGCTGTATAAGGATACGGTGCTTTGTTTGTTACGGTGTAGGGCGGCCCACAGCCCCAGCCGTGCAGCCGGGAATCATTAATGTAAATATGAATATGTGATCTACCGATACAGATGGTCAACCAGGTGACATTCTCTACCGTGCATACTTTTTCTCTACAAGGGTGACATTTTTTGTTTCGCA
>JADBJO010000928.1:232500-240000 GCA_016801955.1 Conus betulinus
GTGTAAAAGGAGTGGCCTGTATGCAAACGGCACAAAACTGTTCCTTCTTTACGACCGCTCTCCTGGAACATGGTTAAAAACTCTTTCGGGTTTTGGACGGATTTTTAAACAGTTTGTATTCTGTCTGCAAGTTCCATGGCTCTTGCCAGAGTACTTCCATGGCCCTTGCCAGAGCACTTCCATGGCTCTTGCCAGAGTACTTCCATGGCTCTTGCCAGAGTATTTTGACGTAACCTGGTCAGAAGCTGACGGACGGTGCTAGGTGTTCGCGTCCCGAGGACATTTTCTGTCCAGTCCCATTTTCTTCTCAGGATCTGTGTGTCAACTGACTTCTGTCCAACTGACCGCTGTCCCGCCTGGGCCCATGGACCATGCCATAACTTCGCTTTGTTTTTCCGGCCACTGAATGTCTTTAAAAAAAAATTGTGCCCCACACGGGTGTTCAAGAATGTCTGTGTTTTTCTGCCGCATAAATAAGAGTATTTATTTCAATTTTTTTGTGGTGGCCAGTCTATGAGAGAATGAAAAGAAACAGTAATCGTATCGGTGCATCACAGTGGAAGTGTATGATATTTTGGATATATTATGTAATTGACTGAAACAGAGATTAAAACAGCTGCATTGGTAGTGGATAAGAGGAGAACTAGGCGGTTTCACTTCGATAGGAGAAGGAAGAGGAGGAGGAGGAGGAGGAGGAGGAGGAGAGAGAGAGAGAGAGAGAGAGAGAGAGAGAGAGAGAGAGAGATGCCATTAAGAATTGAAAGGGGAGACAAGTGTCCTTTGTCAGTTCAAAACTTCAGATTGTGCCAGATAGTTGTCGCCCCTGGGCCCTTTCTCTTCACATCGAAGCTTCTATCCATTTCTTGTTTACGTTTCGGTGTTTACCTCCACGATATCGATTCTAAGGCCATGGAAAACATGTATTTCCTCCCTTCTTTATTTACCTGTTATCTTTTCGCCTTTTCTCTTCTCTCTTTGTTTTTCTATCCGTGGTATTTCACGTTTTATGAATCCTAACGTAATTCAGATTACAGTGCTGGTTTTACGTAATAATGTATCGCCTAATACTTTGACAAAGTAAGAAGGGAATCAGTTGTCTTAAATCATGCCTTGTTGTTATGCGATGCTTTGCGTTGAATTACGAGAAGAGGATTAAGTACATCAGACGAATTTCGGTAAGAACCAACGGCATGGTATTTGCTGACAGCATATTTGCTTCTTAACATTATTATTATTATTATTATTCTTGATTTTAGTTGTGGCAGTAGTAGTTGTTGTAGTAGTATCGTTCTCATTATTGTAATTATTATTATCATTATCATTATCATTGTTATTATCGTTTTCTTCTTCTTCATCTCCTCTTCCTCCTCATTGCTATCATCAAAAATATTATTATACGATCATCATCGTCATCATCATCATCATCTTTTTTCTGTTCTTTTTTTTATTATTACAATTGCATATAACTGATGATCTGACCGGCTTTTAAACCCGTCATCAGTCACCGAAATACCCCCTTTTCCTCCCCCGTTCTTTGGCGAGAAACTCCGGGTTCGGGATGGGCAAGATTATTTACGTACGTGACCGTTGTAATCCCACCATTAGACATCCACATTCCGTGCCCTGGGTGGATTCTAAACGTGACACTGGTGTCTGTGTTTGTTGTATGGTTTTGTCATGTGGCATGCTTTTATTTATCAGGTCCTACACGGGGTTAAAAGTATAAGTAACCATGAAATGAAGTGCTTCTGTGTGTGTGTGTGTGTGTGTGTGTGTGTGTGTGTGTGTGTGTGTGTGTGTGTGTGTGTGTGTGTGTGTGTCGTGCCCTTACACACACACACACACACACACACACACACACACACACACACACCACACACGCACACACACACACACACACACCCACACACACACACACACACACACATAAGCACAAGTTCACACACACACACACACACACACACACACACACACACACACACACACACACACACATACACACACACACACTCACACACACACACACACACACACACACACACACACACACACACACACACACACATTCACATAGAAGAGGATCCCATCTTTTCAGTGCCTTACATGGCAGACTTGCGATAATAGAAAGAAGCGAGGAGAAGAAATGTAACGTGAAAAAAACATTAGTAAAGGATCGCTCTTTTGCCCATCGAACTTGGGAGGAAAAAAAAAAAACAAACAAAAAAAAACGAAAACAAAAACAAACAAACAAACATGACCCAATGGTATTCATCAACAGTCATGTTCTCACTGCATTCAGAAAAAAAGCTGTTCCCCTTTAATGAATGTTACAGTCTGCATCTAAAAAAAAAAAAAAGAAAGAAAGAAAACTGTCGTTTGTGAGATACAGCTTTTTCGCTCTGCGTGTTAACAGCTCTGTGGAAGCTCCGTGCGGTAGACTATGCAATAAAAATGAAATATTACAATGAAAAAAAAAAGCATTCAACCGCTGGTATAATACAAATGTAAAGAAGAACACTATGACATACCTTAATAGATATAACATTCTAGTAGCTAATACTAGCATCGCCAGTATACTGTAGACGTTCGCAAATAGTGCATCTGTATTTGCAATGTAATATCACATAGAGATAGATACACGAAGGATTTCCCCATCCCTCCCTCTCTCCTCCAACACACAAAAACACACAGCCTATCACCATTATGAAACCAACCAATCATTGCGCTCAAAAACCTCGGGATACAGAAAAGAAAAACAGTATGATACACGAAGGATTTCCCCATCCCTCCCTCTCCCTCCAACACACAAAAACACACAGCCTATCACCATTATGAAACCAACCAATCATTGCGCTCAAAAAACCTCGGGATACAGAAAAGAAAAACAGTATGTGCGTATGTGTGTGTGTGTGTGTGTGTGTGTGTGTGTGTGTGTGTGTGTGTGGTGTTGGGGGGGGGGGGGGGGGGCTAAACAATAAGCTTTCCATCTTTTTTTCACATCATGCCCTCATGAAAAAAACAAAAGAAAGAAATAGCATAAACAACATTTTCAAAAGTACCCTATTTCCATCATGCAAATACATAACTCTAATATCAAATATGAAACAGTAACAATGTTGGAACATCAGTTTCAAGCACACACACACACACACACACACACACACACACACACACAGACAGAGACAGAGAGAGAGAGAGAGAGAGAGAGAGAGAGAGAGAGAGAGAGAGAGAGAGAAACAGACACAGACACACACACACAAACAGACGAACAGACAGACAGGGATAGACAGACAGACAGAAAAGAGACACAAAACAGGAGAGAGAGAGAGAGAGAGAGAGAGAGAGAGAGAGAGAGAGAGAGAGAGAGAGAGAGAGAGAGAACGAACTGAGGTAAAGAACAACAAAAAAAAGGTGGGGGGGGGGGGGGGTGAAAGAAATCACGCTGGTTTTCTTTGCAGTGTGCCATACTTCATGCACCAGACGCAGAGTCCAAAAATCATCAGTACTGGCGGAAAAAAAAGAAAAAAAATTAGAAAAAAAGAAGATACAGTTCTCATTCTCACTCCCTCCCGAACCCCCCCTCCCCCCCCCCCCCCCCACCCCCACACACACACACACACACACACACACACACACACACACACACACACCACCCCCCACCCTCTACTCCGTCCTCGTCATGGAAGGCTGCACGTCTCGACCACTCGTGAGAAACCCACTGTTGTGTCTCGTCAACAGGTCAAGGTGCTCTACTTGACAAAGAGGTGTTAAACGGACACCCTGAGGCAACGGAGAGGACGTGAACGGCTCAGAAGCACATCGACTCGGCGTCTGTTGGCTACGACTTACTGAGTCGGTTTTAAAGAGCGCCTTGAGGCCTCCGCGGAGGAGGAGGAGAAGGAGGAGGAGGAGGAGAAGGAAGGAGGAGGGGAGGTGGAGGGAAGAAGAAGGGAGACGTCCCGCTGCATTCTCACCAGCAAGGCATAATAGCCAGCTTAGGGGGAGGGAAAACTGGCTACAGGGGGTGGAGGGGTGGGGGGGTGGGGGAGGGGGGGGGGGGGTGCCATCAGGCTGACAAATCACTTGCGGGCTACGTGGGTCTGCATCGCAGACGTAATTGCAGGTCTCTGTCTCTTTCATTCTGTCTTTGTCTCTGTCTCTTACCCCCCCCCCCTGTCTCTCTCTCTCTCTCTGGGTCTGTTGTCTGTCTGTCTGTCTGTCTGTCTGTCTGTCTGTCTGTCTGTCTGTCTGTCTGTCTCTCTCTCTCTCTCTCTCTCTCTCTCTGTCTGTTTGCCTGTCTGTCTGTCTCACCCCCCCACCCACACATACTTTTCATGGTATTGACAACAGAATGTCAAAAATCTCTCTCTCTCTCTCTCTCTCTCTCTCTCTCTCTCTCTCTCTCTCTCTCTCTCTCTCTCTCTCTCTCACACACACACATACACATACACACACGCGCGGGGGGTGGGGGGGGGGGGGGGGGGGGGGAGGGGCGCACGCACACTCAGAGAGAAACAAACGCAGACAGACAGACAGACACATGTATGCGCACACACACACACACACACACACACACACACACACACACGCGCGCGCGCGCGCGCGCGCGAACAGTATTGACACTAAAACATCAATTACTCTCTCTTTCTCTCTCTGTTTTGTTGATGTTTTAGTCTATGAAGGGACAAGGGGCAGATGAAGAAACAAAGACAAATAAATACAATATTCCTGCTCAACCGTCACTCTTGGGAATAAAGACTCCCCTCTCTCTCTCTCTCTCTCTCTCTCTCTCTCTCTCTCTCTCTCTCTCTCTCTCTCATTCAAAATAGTTGTGTATTCGGTTGAACATAATGGCGTCAAAATGCTCTTCACTGGAGTATGTTCGTCCAGTGAACGTTAGCGGTCACTTTACCGTCCACTCCTGCCTCAGGGAATGAGGACGACTGATGGGCAGCGAACTTCCCCCAGTAATGGAGGGCTGGTCCAGCCAGGGTGAGGAAGATAGGAGGGGAGAGGGGAGGTAGAGAGGGGTGGAGGTGGTGGTGGTGTGCTTTTTAACATTCTACTGATACCATCACAACAAGAACGTAGTAACGTTTTCTTTCTTTCTTTCTTTCTTTCTTTCATCATTCATTCATTTATTCATCAAATTATTTATCTATTTCATTTATTCATTTGTTTACTTGTTTGTTTATTTGTTTTTTTTTCTTGCTTCCTTGTTTATTTATTTGTTTTTTCACTTGTATATTTATATATTTATTTTAGTTATTCATCGCATTTCTGCCAAAAAAAATCCCGCCATTTTAATCTGCTGATATATGAGACTTTACACAAATGCAGAAAAAAAAAACAGTGTGCGCCGAGTTCCACACACGTATAATAGGCATATCTATGTATAGCATACATATAAATATTCCTAACACACTATCCAAGGTAGAGGGGGAGAAAAATGAACAGCTGTAAAAGGTATCGAGCAACCAACAAGAGTATCATGTTTTAGGTTGGGCGCCCCGGGCATTGGACATACAGGCACCTGTTCTGGGGCGCGGACTTCGGGGTCAAGGTACTTGAGCCAACCAATTACCCGTTGACCCACTTCGAGTGCTCGCGCCATTGACAAAGAGGACTTACAGCCCCCTTTGAAGTGACGAGCACTCTCGCTACGCCTTCTGGACAGCCGCCGTCCAGCGTCAATTTCTGTTCAACAGTTACGACCTGGGAAAGTGTTTTCCGCGGTTCGAACACAATTAAATGGTGAAGACCACTCCGCGCCTGGTCTGAAGAGTGATGATTATTTCACAAATGAGAGGAGCGTGAGTGAGACGTGACATGTTCCTTCACATGATCCTGACTTCCCCCCCCCCCCCCCCCCACCCCTCTCCCACCCCTCTCTCCCGGGTATCACAGCTGTTGTCCACTGAACAATTAAGGATGGGTGGGGATGAGGGTGGGGGTGAGGGTGGGTGGGTGAAGTAACGATCACGTGGATTCGAACCTTAAGGGGTTTTAAAGTCCTATAAAAGCAGACAGGTCCCTTTGCTAGCTTACTCTGAGTCACCACACAGCCATCTTAGCTGCGGAATTGGTCTCCAGGTTCACAGATTCGAAGGTGACTGCAAACTTGAAGAAAAAAAATGGGAAATACTTCATCGGATCCAGAAGACTCTAGGTACTACTACCATTACAAGCACTTATATATGCTGAACTCATCCTCGGCCATTGTTGACGACGCCCCCATGTGTATCCCACCACGACCCGTTCTCCGGATGGAGACCGTCAGGGAAGCCGCCAGGGAATGCGCCGGGGAAGCCGCCAGGAAATCCGCCAGAAAATCCGCCAAGCCTGCACTCCTGCCACAGAGGAGAGAAGAAGACTCCGTCTGGAATGACTTGGACAGCTCAGACATCAGCAGCATCCAGGCCTGTTCATCCGTGTGGGATGCGGACCACTGGGACCAGTCGAGGAACGCCTCCTTCGACTTCGAGGGCTCGGTCTGGGGGTCAGAACGATCGAGCTACTCGACCTCCACGCCGATCCCTGGCAGTGTCAGACCCCGCGTTGGGCATCCTGGCCCACTCTACGAGACCATGTACACTGAATATCTGGGGTGCTCCATGATATCGGATAATGCGGACCTCCTGAGTGAGAGAAGCAGCAGCAGCAGCAGCAGCAGCAGTAGGAACCGAAGCAACAGAAGCAGAGAGGATTTGGTAGTCATGCTGGGGAACGGGATGTAGACTTCCTGAATGAGAGCAGCAGCAGCAGCAGTAGAAACAGAAACAACAGAAGCAGAGGATTTGGTAGTCATATGCTGGGGAACGGGATGCAGACTTCCTGAGTGAGAGCAGCAGCAGTAGCAGCAGCAGCACCAGCAGCACCAGCAGCAGTAGCAGCAGCAGCAGTAGCAGCACCAGCAGCAGAAGCACCAGCATTAGAAGCAGTGGAGTTTGGTGGTCATCCTGAGGAACAGGATTTGAATAAGAGCACCTGTTTCGGTTTCGACGAAGGCCAACATAGGAATTTCGGCTACAAGGACAGCAGCAATATTATGGATGACGTCAATCCTGTGACAGGCAGGGTTAGTGTTTTTTTCTTTCACAACACCATTGTAGAACACCACACCAGTACTGTCTTCAGGCGAAGTGGGCAGTGGTACATAGTCTCTCATGTGTCCTCCGTCTCTCTCTCCTTCCCTCTCTCTCGTCTCCTCAGATCACGGTCCCCTCCTCCCTCTCTCTCCCTCCCGCTCCTTCTCTCCTCCTGCTGTGTGTTGTGTAGTGTGTGTTTGTGTGTTTGTGTGTGTCTCGTCGTCATTCTGTTCTGTCTTTTCTCTCCTCCTCTGTTCCTCTCTCTCATCCTCCTCTCCTCTCCTCTGGATCCTGTCGGTATGTCTGTCTCTGTCCTGTCTGTCTGTCCTCCATCGTCTCCTCTCTGTTCTGTTTTCTCCTCTCTCTCTCTCTCCTCTCTCTCTCTCCTTCCTCTCACATATCGTCGTCCTCT
>JADBJO010000928.1:245000-252500 GCA_016801955.1 Conus betulinus
CAGAGACAGCTGGACCTTCCTCTTTCTTGAAATCTAAATAATCCCGTGTCAAAACTTGGCAGTGATGAGTTCCCATTTAGGGATTATGCTGTAAGATGGTCGCAGAGCTACATGTTTAGGCTTAACACCTGCATTTTTAAACAGATCAGACGTACATGAACCTATCGTTGTTAGAGAATGTATTTCATGTGCTCTTTTATGAAAATGAATCTCTGATTTTAACTCGATTTCCATAGCAACTGAGTTTTGAGTAGAATTACTTCGTAAAATGTATGTTGCTGATGAGAGTTTCATCTGTTCTTCTAGCGGTAATATACGAATCTCTGCGTAGTTTTTATAGATGACGCATGCACTGGAACACCGAGTGCTAGCTTATAAGCTTTGTTATCAACAGTTTTGTAACGTTTTGATTAAATAATCATTTAGGTGCAGAGAAGAACACTTCATGCACATATGTTAGTTTTGAACGTACCAATGCTGTTGCTAAGTGAATAAGCGTTTGAGTGTTCTTTCCCCATGGTTGTTGACTTATTACCTTAAGGATATTTCAAACTTTTTCTGGGCCTCTGTGTGTGTGTGTGTGTGTGTGTGTGTGTGTGTGTGTGTTTCTGTGCACGCGCGCGCGCGCGGTGCGTGCGTGCGTGCGTGCATGTGTGTGTGTGTGTGTGTGTGTGTGTGTGTGGTGAGGGGAGATGGAAATGCGAGGTAGCCACACATTATTACTCATCTCCACCTCAGATGACTTAGGAATCATTTTAAACAAGTAGGCAAAATCTGAGGCACACTCAAAGATTCCTTTGCTTTTTCAAAACCACAGTCGCCTGTGTTCAGTGCGGTGTCCTTTCTCCGAGTCATGGTATGTACGTCTGCGAACAGTCCTAGGCCAAGTGCCCTAATCAACTGAAACCGTGTGCTATTTCACCCACTTGGTAGCAGTTCGCCACCTCGCAGACCTCTCAAACAAAAGAAAAACCCGGAGGGCTGTTGGCAAGGCCTGTCAATGTGTCCCACTCGACTGGCCGTGTGAAGTGTGCCTTAGAGCAATACCCACATGACCACTTCTCATCTTGCCGAGTGTCCCCCTCACGCTGTCAGCCCCTGACGTCATCGATCGTCTTCGTTTATAGCTACCGAGGGTTTGGACATCTCGTCAAAGGCTGTTTTCATTATCTATCTATCTATCTATCTATCTATCTATCTTCTTCTTCTTCTTCATACACTCAGGCAGGAGGAACCCCAGGGGCACTGACGAAGGCTGCTGTATGGCAGAGGCCCTCCAGAGATCCATAGAGCTTCTCCCTCGTCGATGTGTTAGCATGCCAGGGGTCTGCTTTTGTTTTTTTTTTTTTTTTTTTTTTTTTTTTTGCTCACCCATGAAGAGAACGGTTTAAAAAAAACAGAGTTGACTGCATTTTGGACGGCTGCTAACTGGCCCACGACTGTTATATGTATGCTAATTGATGACGCTGGACTGTTCGTTTCTCTCGTTAATTGAATGCTTTATATTTAAGCGTACAAAGTCCTTTAAGTAATTATTTATCTTTTACTTTAGATCACTTCACTACCATTTTTCTCCCACGCAAAGATCCAAGTGGTCGAGTCGTCTTTCGGTCTCTCGCAGCTCGCAGCCCCCCCCCCCCCCCCCCCCCTCCCCCTATTCACCTACCCACCCACATTTTTCTTTCCCCTTGTTTATTTTCTTTTATTTATTCTTTGAAATAAAACCCTTCCAACAACGTGAAGATCACCTCAACTAGATGTCTGCAGTTACATGTGTGTGTGTGTGTGTGTGTGTGTGTGTGTGTGTGTGTGTGTGTGTGTGTGTGTATGTGTGTGTGTGAAAGGATATTGAATATAATTCCTGCCCTCCTATGGACTGTTCAAATCGTGATCATTTTTGCTATGATTGAATAACTAAGCACTTGCAAATTTAATTACTTTGGCAATCGGCATGGATCATCTTATTAAAAAGCAGTCAAACATCATCCATGTACACAATGAAAAAGCGTCAGATTAATCACCAGTTCATGAGATTAAATCTTTTAATGTAAGAAACTAGCCATTTCCATTATCAGGTTTTTTTTTTTCTTTCTTTTTTTTCTTTTTTGCTTTTTCCCCACCTCCTTTTTTAACATCATTAGTTTCGAACACACACACGCACACACACGTGCGCGCGCACACACACACACACACACACACACACACACACACACACACACACACACACACACACGAATGTTACAGTGAATATTAACACCGTGCTAGAATGATGAATTTTGCATTATGCGACAGTAGAATAATATCTTGCTTTTTCAATTGTACGTTTTGTTCAAAAAGTATTTGAAATACTGATAATTTCTTGTTTTTCGGGCAATTGCTGATTACCATTTTTGCAATTAGTATATGATTTATTCTCAAGCAGGCACATGTAATTAGTATAATTTATTTTCAAACGGGGGTATCTAATCATGTAGTCTGCTTGGACGCCAGACAAAACGTCATTCAAAGGAAGTTTCGTCGACGTGCCCGCTTCATATGGAATGAACGTTTCCACTCTTTTCCTAAGTTTGTTTATAAGAGGGTTGTCAAAAGAAAAGAGTGGTATTGATTTTGTTTGGGCAGTTATCGCATTTATTTGTTTCTGTTGCTTCCAATTTCTGTCAAGTATATTTGTGGCCTATGGATGATTTTCCATTGGAAGTTCTCATTCTTTTGAAGCTAACCTTGGTGTTTGCCAAATGTTTTTTTTGTCTTCAGAGAATTTTCCGTTGCTCTCTAACCGTTGCAGCCAGAGCATTTTTAACGTACTGTATTCGAAAATTGTTTCAGCACTTTTGTATTCCAGAGCAGTTTCTATTTCTTCAGGATGGAGCAGTCTGCCTTCGGTCGTGTGTACTATATTTTTCACTTGCTCTAATCCCTTTCTTTCCATCTTTTGGAAGTATAACGTTTTGTCTATATACTTTTTTTATGCTGATCGATGAGAATGAGGATGATGAAGATGATGCTACGGATTTCCATTCCGGTCTGAGACTGCATGACAGGGCTGTACTCTACGCCTCCTTTCACGATATATATCCCGGCGTCACCTGCAGCGTTAGTCAGGAAATTTGAGCAACACTCTCAGAGGCGCATCCATTAAGTGGATGAAGCTGGACTGTGTGGTCCCAGTCTTCCCAACTGTGTCCGAGGCAAAATTCAACTCTGGCTAGGAGCCGGTTGGAGCAGAAAAATCCCACATGACTCTGATGGGAATCGAACCCACGATCTCCCAGCCGGGAGTCCGTGACGCTAACCACTTCTCCACGGCGGCTGGTCTTTTGTCTTTGTACTTCATCACATTATTGAAAAGCAATGGCAGCGCAAAAAGACAGTTATTTCCAGATTTTATTTTTTCGTTGATTGTCAAAGTAGTTTTTTTTTTCTTTTTTTTTTTTTCCTTTTTTTTTTTTTTTTTTTTAAAGTGATCTCTCTTTCTTGTTGTTGTCAAAGTAGGTGTTTTTTTTTTTCTTCTGAAAGTGACCTCCTTTTCTTGTTATTGTCAAAGGGTTTTGTTTTTTTATATAGTGATTTCTTTTTCTTGTTGTCAAAGTAGGTTTTCTTTTTCTTTTTCTTCTTCTTCTTCTTTTTTTTTTTTTTTTAAGATCTCTGTTATTGTGTGTTGTTGTTGTTGTTGTTGTTGTTGTTGTTGTTGTTATCCAGCACATCTTTTCGAGATTCGTTATCTATTTTCTCTATCTGCCGTACATTTTTTTTTTTGCCCTGCAATTAATTAGAAATATGCCGACGTGAGTTAATATTTTATTCAAGTGCCACTTGGGAGTTTGGACAAGTTTTCTCTGGAGGAGGAGGAGGAGGAGGAGGAGGAGGAGGAGGAGGGGAGAGAGAGAGAGAGAGAGAGAGAGAGAGAGAGAGAGAGAGAGAGAGAGAGAGAGAGAGAGAGAGAGAGAGAGAGAGAGAGAGATTTCCATGAAGACTTGAAAGGGAGACAATTATCACTTAGCATTTTCAGATTGTGTCAGATATTTGTCTCCCTTAGACCACTTCCTCTTCATAAGAAGCTTCGATCCATTTCTTGTTGACGTTTTTGTGTTTACCTCCACGATATTGTTTATAGGGCCAAGGAAAACGTGTGTTTCTCCTCTTCTTTATTCTTTTCTATTTTTTTTTGTTACCAAGCCTTACATGATTTATGTGACAGTGTTGGTGTTACGTATGAATCCATCCGATTATTATCTTTAGGCAGAGTAAGAAACAAGTCTGTTACCTTAGTTCATATTGTTATTGTAGTGTAATGCTTAGCGTTATATTACGAGTAAAGAATGAATGACATAAGAAAAGCTGCAGCACAAACCAGCGGCATCATTTTTACCTGCAGCGTGTTCGTTTACGCACGCGCGCGTGCGTGCGTGTGTGTGTGTGTGTGTGTGTGTGTGTGTGTGGTTATGATGTGTGTCTGCAGGAATTGTCAATTGAAAACAGGTGGCGCTGCTACGCAAATAATATTTGTGGTCCTGGCAGGTGTATTCACGCCATCCTGTCTTCTCGTCTAAGCTTCGTCATCGCGACCCCCTCCCCCCCCCCCCCCCCCCCCCCCCCCCCCCCCCCCCCCCCCCCCCCTTTTTTTTTTTTTTAATTCATATTATTAAAATCTACCTTGGTTGATGCGCCAGGAATAGCTTAGTTGGTTGAGTACCGGGCTCGTGATCCTGGTTATCCTGGGGTCGCGGTTTTGAATGTCCGCAGGGGCGTTTCGGTACGGGTGGATTTTTTCCTTGCCATGGGATTTAGCGTCGGTCGTGACTCCACTTCCGAAAGATTCTTCGAATGAGAATATAATACGACGTTCCGTGTGCGAACGTACGCATAACATCTTGCACACACACACGTAAAAATCGTTCACCTCATTTTGGAAGAGAAGGCCAGTTTGGACGTTGGTATGGCTTACACGTAGACACATAGCATTCACTGAAAAAAAAAGAAAAACTGTATAACTGACGGCCTAAGTAACGCGGGGAAACGAGCGAATGTAGCGGCATCATTCAGTTTTCAGTCAAATCCTGTCATCGATCCTCAGCGGTTCGGTAGAGAGGCGGATTGGCGGTGGACAGGCAGAGAAATACGAATCCGCGGACGCTCGGCGGATCGGGAGAGGCAGGGAGAAGAGAGCACACACACACACACACACACACACACACACACACACACACACACACACACACACATATGCATGGGTACGCATGCGCGCGCAAACACACAAAGACATACACACAAAAGCAGAGACTCACACACAGAGATGCACGTGCGCGCGCGCACACACACACACCCGCACACACGCAGACACACATGCACAAGCATGCGCATTCTCTCTCTCTCTCTCTCTCTCTCTCTCTCTCTCTCACACACACACACACACACACACACACACACACACACACACACACACACACACACACACACATACACACACAAACAGGACAGGTAGAAGAATTTGAAAGCGCTCATGTCTGGAAACCAGAACTGGCACTTTGAGGGGATCGTTAAAAGGGGGGGGGGGGGGGGGGGGGGGGGGGGGGGGGGGGGGGATCTTCTTTCCCCGCATTGTCTGTTCTCCTCCATCCTGACAACCACCGTGATCAGAGGAAAGGCGGCCGCTTTAGAAGGGGGAGAAGAAAACTGAGAAGATATTTCTGGTTTGTGTAGATTTCAGTGAAGCTCCAGTGAAACGTTAATCCCAAAACTCCCAAAACTACTCCTCCGCGGATGAGAAGGGGCACGTATCTTCTCTCTCTCTCTCTCTCTCTCTCTCTCTCTCTCTCTCTCTCTCTCTCTCTCTCTCTCTCTCTCTCTCTCTCTCTCTCTCTGGGAGTAGGTAAGTTCCGTTTGTTCCAAATCATCCACCAATAACGATTTCTGAAAAGGCAAAAAAAAAAAAAAAAAAAAAAAAGAAAAGAAAAAAAAAGTCACAGCTCATTGCTCATGAATATGAGGGAGGTGAGGGGGTGGTGGTGGTGGTGGCGATTCTGGACCTGAGCCTGAACCCCTCCCCATCATGTTCCACAACCACTCCCCCAGTGAGTAAACTGGCTCAGAAAAAACACATGAAGTGAATACAGGCGTGTGCCCATGTCCGCCTCTTTTGTCACACAGGGCAGGTACATTTTGCTACGTTGAAAGACGTCTTCACGCTGAAGTTTCTCAGTAGGGCCTACATTTTCTGATGGAATTTCACGACTGCTTGGACAGCATACAAAAATAGAGCCTAAGTGACACACAGAGCGAACACCTTTTAAAAAGGAAGAAAGTGGCTGTATGATCGACTGATGGCGGCATATGATGTGGAAGTTAGTTCCTGTCTGACGTCTGTCCAACTCTGAAAGATGTTCACCTCTTTTTCACTGAAGGTGAAGTAGGTTGTATTCTACACAAAGAAAGTCTAATCATAAAGCAACTTGTCTAAGCTTCCCCTTTTGCTCTTTTTCACGTCAGCGTCGTTTACTTATAAACACAAACGTACGCGCGAACGCGCACTCACACACACACACACACACACACACACACACACACACACACACACACACACACACACACACACAGCGAGAGAGAGAGAGAGAGAGAGAGAGGGAGAGAGAGAGAGAGAGGAGAGAGAGAGAGAGAGAGAGAGAGAGAGATATATATATATATATATATATATATATGCTGAATTACGTGATTCACTTCAAAACATCCTCGTGACTGATGTTAGTACGGCTGTTCTCTTGTTGAAATCACCCAGAATAGATAAGCTTGCTGTCTGCGTGAGGGTTCGTCATATTTTTTGTTTTCGTCAGGATGTCGTGTTTTTTTGTTTTTTTTTTTTGTCTCCTCCATTTTCTCCTACTGCATCATACTTCAGACTTTAGAGAGCTTCAGGACTTCTTAATGGGGGTCTCTCTGTAGCGAATGGCGTTTTGACGTCGGCCGACGTTAGAACTCCAGCCATGGTTTTACCGAAGGCCAGGTGGATTAGGTTACAGGCAATGGTTCTCAGTCGTTTTGATATAGCTGCTTGTTCCTCAGGGCTCTGCCTTTCTGAGCGAGCATCTTTGCTTGGTGGGTCGGAGGTTCTCCAAAGTAGTAGATAGGATTCGGCTATGCGCATAGTTATTTCTGTCTCTGTCTCTGTCTCTGTCTCTTTCTCCCGCTCTCTCCCTCTCTCCTTCCCTCCCCCTCTCCTTCTCTCTCTCTCTCTGCCCTTGTACGTCTCGACTTCGACTTTTTATTCTACGTCAGCATGTTCCAAATATATGATTTTCAGTTTCGCGATTTTTTTTTTCACTCCTATCTTTTTACTATCCGGTTTATCTTTTATATTTCTTGTCTGTCTCACTCGCCACTGCTGTGGACTTACCCCCAACTCCACTTGTCCCAGCTTTCAATCTCTGGTTTGTCCCCGCGACAGCCCCAGCAACAGCCACCTACAGGGAGCAGTCAAAATCAATTCGTCATTGGGCAACTCGT
>JADBJO010000928.1:255000-267500 GCA_016801955.1 Conus betulinus
TCTTTCTCGTGTTCACTGGCACGCTCATTCCCCTCCTCCTGTGCCTCAAAGTCTGCCTTTTCATGCTGGTTGTCCTACCCAAACCTCTCTCTCCTGTCCATCAGCCTGTCTGTCAGTCTGTCTCTTGTTGTGTCTGTCTGACTGTCTGTCACTCTGACTGTCTTTCCCTATCCTCTGTCTCTACCTTTGATGATCATTCTCAGTGTTATGTTTTCTTTTTTCCTTTGTCTTTCGCTCTCTCTTAATTTGTTTTGTGATTTCACGCACATGCACGTCAAGTCAACCTGTCTTTCTCGTCCCTTGTTTTTACTCCTTTGAACATTCGTTTTAGAACTTGTCATTTGTTTCTGTCTTCCTTCTTTTCACCCCCTTCATTCTGCTTCTTTTATCTGCTTTCCTCTCTTTTTTTTTTCCCGCCCTTTTATTATTCATCTTGTATGTCTTATACTGGATAGTAACAAAGGTTTTTTTTTTTGATGAACTGACTCTTCCTCCTCCTTCACCCTTCTTTCTTTGCATTCTTCAACTATCAGGCTGATCGGTTCTTTGTTTGATACGTTATGAATATGTCCTTATATGACCACTGTGATGTATGTTTTTTTTTTAATACATAATGAGATGTCTTAAAATCTCCATATCTATATATATTCTCTCTCTCTCTCTCTCTCTCTCTCTCTCTCTCTCTCTCTCTCTCTCTCTCTCTCTCTCTCTCTCTGTTCTCTTGCATAACACATGTGTGTGTGTGTGTGTGTGTGTGTGTGTGTGTGTGTGTGTGTGTGTGGGTGTTGCATAACACACAGCACGCGCGCGTGTGTGTGTGTGTGTGTGTGTGTGTGTGTGTGTGTGTGTGTGTGTGTGCACGCACGAGCACGCGCGCGCGCGCGCGCGTGTGTGTGTGCATGCATGTGTATGTGTACATGCGTGCGTGCGCGCGTGTGTGTGTGCGTGCGTGTGTGCGTGCGTGAGTGCGCGCCTGTGTGTGTGTGTGTGTGTGCGCGCGCGCGCGCGCGCGCGTGTGTGTGTGTGTGTGTGTGTGTTGTGTTGTTCTGGTTCTGCTCCTCTTTTGTATTTTTGCATGCATGGGCGCGTGTACAACAGTGTGCATTCATGCATGTTTCTGTGTGTCAGTGAGTGTGTGTGTGCACGCGCGCGCGCGCGCGCGCGCGTGTGTGTTTGTGCATGTGTGTGCGTGCGTGCGTGCGTGCGTACGTGTGTAAGTGTGTGTGCTCGCGTGCACGCCCGTGTGTGTGTGTGTGTGTGTGTGTGTGTGTGTGTGTGTGTGTGTGTGTGTGTGTTCATGCAATGATTCGGCTCTTCCTTTGTCGCTGCATCGTCCCTCAGGCTTTAGGAGTTCTCGAAGCATCAACGACGTCATCGGCTGAGAGTTGAAATCCGGTCATGATTTTGATCAAAGAGCAGTTGGGTTAGATGACCCAATGGTTACGTGTCGCTTCACGGACTCACTGACCTTTATAGGTCCGGGTGAATGGAAAGCTCTTATCAGGCTAATTGCGTCACTCGGAGACATTTCTATGAATTTGCCATCTGTGTCAATATGCTCTCTCTCTCTCTCTCTCTCTCTCTCTCTCTCTCTCTCTTACTTAAAAATGAACATGTCATAAAGCAATATTATCGGTTTTTTCTTTCTTTTTTTTTTTTTCGTTTTTTTTTTTTTTTTTTTAAAGAAAGGGTGGATATTCAGGAATTAGAGAAAGGTTGGCTTACAATGGAGTGTTGATGCCTGTGGTGAACGTATTGAGAATATATTTTTCAACATGCTTTTGCGTGCAAAGATCTTGCAAGTAGAGCCAAGCGTGCATTACTCTGTATTACGCTACAGCTATCAACATTAGAAAACACATCTTTGAACTATTTATTATGACTTGTTCGATTCTCAGGTACAGCCCATTGCACACTGTATCAAGCTGAATTGTGGGGCCTTTATGATTCTGCTGCTTATTGTGAAAATGTTCATTTATTAGTGTTGAAAAAAAACTTTTACGAGAGAGCATGCGAACACCTAACGGATTTAATCTACTGTAGCATCCTTCTTTATTTCCCCTTTTATTGCTCATGGCATACACGAACGAAATTACCGTAAAAAACGTTTTGCTGTTTTTTTCTTGTACAAGGCATTTGAGATTGGAAGTGTAGTATATAGTTAAGAATTAATTGCTGTGTATGTTTGATGTTTAGTTTTATCGATTATCTGTTGCATATTGATGGATATTTGATTGGCTTGTTCTTGCTTCTTCTTGGAAAAGATTTGTTTGCATTACCCACTTCATTATGGGCCATAACCTATATGAAGAAAATATCCGTATCCATATTCGTATCTCTGTCTTTGTCTTTGTCTCTCTCTCTCTCTCTCTGTTTCTTTCGTTCTCTCAGTGTGTTAGCTTGTGTGTGTGTGTGTGTGTGTGTGTGTTGTGTGTGTGTGTGTGTGTGTGTGTGTGTGTATGTGTGTGTGTGTGTGTGTGTGTGTGTGCGTGCGTGTGCGTGCGTGTGCGTGCGTGTGTGTGCGTGTGGTTTGAATGCGTGCGTCTTCTCTCCTGTTCTCTCTTTTCGTCCATGCTGATCCACCTCAGCAACCATTCATCTCTCTTTCTCTCTCTCTTTGTCTCCTGCCTCCCTGTCTTTCTGCCCCTCTTTTGAAGTGTGTGTGTGTGTGTGTGTGTGTGTGTGTGTGTGTGTGTGTGTGTGTTCGAAACTAATGATGTTTAAAAAGGAGGTGGGAGAAAAGAAAGAGAAAAAGAAAGAGAGAAACCTGATAATGGAAATAACTAGCTTTTTATATTAAAAAAAATAACGTCATGAATTGGTGATTAATCTGAGGCTTTTTATTTGTTACATTGATGATGTTTGACGTGTATGTGTGTGTGTGTGTCTGCGTGTATGTGCGCGTGCGCGCGCGCATGTGTGTGTGGTGTGTTTGATGCCATGATTCGCCTCTTCCTTTGTCGCTGCATCCTTCCTCCGGGCTTTCAGTGTCCACAAAGCATCAAACGTCATGCGCATTTCTGAGCGGAGGGCATTCCTATTGCAGTGTGAGAAAGATATATTATTTTTCGGTGTGTATGTTCATCCAGTAGATAGCAGGTTTTATGTTGATAAAGATTTTTCGTGTACACTGGAAATGATAGAACAATACATATGTTCGCAGATGGAGCAAGGAAATGAATTTTTGTACATTATCGGTGGGGATTAAATGCACGAATTGGGGAGTGGGGTTTGACTGAGGATGTAAATGATGTTATTTTCGACAATGACCAGAATGTATATGCACGCAAGTCCAAGGACCCAATAATCAACAACTTCGGCAAAAAAATTAATTGAACTATGTGCGAGTTTCAATATGACCCCCCTAAATGGATTGACAATGGAAAATTTCGACGATGCATATACATTCTTCTCGGAAAGAGGCAATAGCACTATAGACTTCTATTTATGCTCGCCAGAGTTGCTTGAGGTGGTAAAAACATGTGCTGTAGGCGAAAGAATTGAATCTCACCATATGCCTATCATATTAGAGCTACAGAGTACACTACAGAATACACAATCTGAGAAACAAGAGAGGAAATTTGTAAACATAATTAGATGGGACTCAAGTAAATCACAGGAATATACACAGTTTTTTGAAACAGAAGTAGCACAAAGAAGGCTAGAACAGATAACAGAAGAGGTGGAGCAAGATATAGACGCAAGTATACAAAATTTCAATACATTATTGAAAGAGGCGGGAGGTTGTATGTATAAAACAATAGGGACAGGGGAATAAGTAAATCAATAAATGAATGGTATGACGACGATTGTAAGCTGAATAAAAAAAAGAAGCCAGACAAGCCCTAAATAACTTAGATTTACAGATAAAAAGAGGAATCCAAATAAATATGAAGTAAGGGAAGTAGAATATAGAAACAAAAGAGCGTTCTACCAAAAAACAATCAGAGAAAAGAAAAAACTATATAGAAATCAAATTTACGACACACTTACGCAAAGCTCAAAAGACAGTCAAAAGTTCTGGAGTACAATAAAGAAGATAAGGAGAAAGAAAAACAAACCACCACAAATTACCTCTAACCAGTGGAAAGAACATTTTGAGAACATATTGAACCCACAAACAACGCTGACACAGAGGGAAAATGAATTAGAAGTATCAATAATCGAGGAAGAAGTTATAGTGCAGGAATTAGATGGAGTAATAACGGAGCAAGAAATAAAATTAGCATTAAAAAGACTAAAATCAGGCAAATCAGCAGGAACAGATGAAATTCCCCCAGAATTTTTAAAGGCTATTGAAAACGTAATAACACCGTACTTGACAAAGTTGTTCAACACTTTATTTCTTAACAGCTATTTTCCCATAGAATGGGCACAAGCGGTAATCATACCTCTTCACAAAAAAGGGGGATAAGCATAATCCAGGGAATTACAGAGGGATTTCATTACTATGTATAACAAGTAAAATATATACAGCCATATTAATAAAAGAATATACAATTGGGCGGAAGAAGAAAATAAAATCAGTAGAGAACAAGCGGGATTCAGAAAAGGATACTCTACAATTGACCACATTTTTACCCTAACTAGCATGGTGTCAAACTGCCTATATGGCAGACGTAGAAGCAAACTGTATGTGGCATTCATCGACTACCAGAAAGCGTTCGATACAGTAAATAGGGGAAATTATGGGAAATTCTAAAAAAAGCATAAAATCTCCACCAAAATGTTAAATATGTTAAAAGGGATTTATGAAACAGTACAAGCCTGTGTCAGACACGGTGCCGAAAAAACAGATTTTTTTGAATGTTCAGCAGGAGTAAAACAGGGCTGTTTATTATCTCCTCTAATTTTTTTCTCACTTTTAATAACGGAGGTAGCAGATAGAGTTACAAAGAAAGGAAAACATGGGTATCAATTTTTAGCAGGAGCCGAAGAAGTTTTCACGCTGCTGTTCGCAGACGATATTGCCTAATTTCCTTAACACCAGCAGGGCTACAAAATCAGCTGAAGAACTTGCAGGAAGCCTCAGATACAATAGGTCTAACAGTAAATCTACAAAAAACAAAGATCATGGTTTTCAGAAAAGGCGGGTACTTAGGCAAAAAGAAAAATGGTTTTACAAAGGGCAAGAGATAGAAGTGGTTAATAGCTATAAGTACCTAGGATTTACACTAACAACGAAGCTATCGGTAGACATTTCACTTTCAGAATATGCAGGCAGAGCTAAAGGTAAGACGATAGAAATAATGAAAACAATGTATAGTCTGGGACATCTAGATATGACTATTTACTTTAAATTATTTGATTCACAAGTGAAACCATTACTTCTATACGCAGCAGAAACATGGGGTTTGACTGGTTATAAAGCTATAGAGAGCGTCACCACCTATTCGCTTGTAAAAAATATTTGGGGTTGCAAAGAAAACACCGAATAACTTGGTATATGGAGAACTAGGTAGATATCCCATTTGTGTAGACAGCACAATAAGGCGGTAAGATACTGGCTCAAGTTGCTAAAGATGTCCCCAAATAGAATACCCAAACAGGCGTATGAAGAGAAGGCCGAAAATTTTAAGACCCAAAACTGGGCAAGAGACATAAAACGCTGCCTCGACATGTATGGTTTTTCAGTAGTCTGGTTAAACGAAGGAGTAGGTGACGAGGACAGGTTTCTACGAACACTAAAACAAAGAATCTCTGATTGCTATAAAATATACTGGCATGATAAGATAAGTAATAGTGAGAGATTTAGTACATACTATTCCTTCAAATCAATACACCAGCCTGAGGAATACCTATACAATATCACAATAGCAAAATTTAGAAAAGCATTTACCAGATTACGCCTAGGAACTAATGAATTACACACAAATAAAAAGTACATAGAGAATGAAGCGATAACAACTTGTCCCCTTTTGCCCAGTAGAAGAAACAGAATTGCATTTCCTTAAAGTATGCCCATGCTATAGGCAACTAAGGGAAAAATACATATTGAAGCATTTTAAAAAACGTTGGCATAATCACTATACAAAGTTTAGTACAAAATAGCAATATAGAAATAACCAGGGACGTGGCCATGTTTATATATTATGCATTAAAATATAGAGAATCTTATATATAGGCAGTATAAAGGATAAGCACAATTGAGAAAACAATAACATAAGAAACAAAACATCAATAGTATAAGTATAAACAACTAGCACGTAGATGGGTAGTTTGGGGGCATGAAGGAAGATATACATGATACAAAGTGGAATCGAACTGTATAGTCTGTTACAAAATTACCTAATATACTGATTGGGGACAGGATGTATGAGAGAATCTATGACAAGGGTAAAACCGGAAAATATAGATTTGTATAAACTTCGAATATCAATAGGATGAGTTGATTCATAATGAATTGTATTTGCCACTTTGTTGTGTACACCTGATATGGACAGGCTAGTTATGACTTGGCAAAAATTTGAAATGAGAGAAAAAAAAAAAAAACGTTGAAGATGAATTAAATGGGAAAACGTATATCATAAATATGAAAATTCTTTGCTAGCTATTTGTGGAAAAATGGATATCATAAATATGAAAACTTTTTACTAGCTGCTTGTGGAAAATGTATATCATAAATACGAAAACTCTTTACTAGCTGCTTGAGGAAAATGTATATCATAAATATGGAAACTTTTTTACTAGCTGCATGATGAAACCATCGCAATCCCTCTCGAAGGCAGATCTATGTGTATCGCCTGCCCCGAGATCTTTCGTCCGCTGGGTCGGACTCATCAGAGAGACATGGCTGATGGAGTTTTGTGCTCTTGGCGTTAGATAGAGACACACCACAATCCATAATTCTGTGGTGTTCCGACCGCCAAGGTTCGAAAAAGAATCTAACAGTACCCCCAAAGCAACCAGCGAAAGATAGTAGAATTAAACAAAACGAAAGTGTGTGGAGAGGAAAAAAGTTGTTGAAAATTAAAATCATTACGCAAACAGTATAAAATGTAAGTGACAATCTTTGAGCCTATGCTTGAGGATCCATTTAAAGGATGCAAGAGAGATCCAAAGATATGGAACAGTCTGAGTGGTGTGTGTGTGTGTGTGTGTGTGTGTGTGTGTGTGTGTGTGTGTGTGTGTGTGTGTGTGTGTGTGTGCGACACCAATAGCAGTCAACGATAACACGAACAATATTGCATCAAGACACTACATCAAGGTATTAAAGGTCTTCAAGGTCAGGTGAGCTAGCAAGTACGCTAACTGATCTTATTAATTGCGCTAGGATGATACGGCTGGCACTATTCGTTTTTTGTCTTGCTTTTTGCAGTGTCAGCCTTCGGCTTTCAGAGCATGGAAATATTGTAGGCATTGTATTGCTCTAAGGACGGCATTTCAGGACGGTTTTGTCCCTTCCGCCCAAGTTAAGACCTCAGCTTTTTTCCATATGGATCGTGATTTGTCGGAAGCATCCGGCTGGATTTGCTGGCGCATCCTTATAACCTCCCAGAGAGAGAGAGAGAGAGAGAGAGAGAGAAGGAGAGAGAGAGAGAGAGAGAGAGAGAGAGAGAGAGATCGCGGCGTTTCTCTGTCTGTCTGTGTGTGTCTCCCTTTGTGTGTGTGTGCGTGTGTGTGTGTGTGTGTGTGTGTGCGTGTGTGTGTGTGTGTGTGTGTGTGTGTGTGTGTGTGTGTGTGTGTGTGTGTGTGTGTGATATACACCTGTCTTGTCTAGAGAAGTGCCAAGGACACCTAATAGCTGGCCTGGCTTCACCGTTAAATGGTTTCTTCCTTACATGTTGAGATGCCTGATTTAAATGTATTTATTTGTTTTTGCATCAAGCAATTTTTGTGTAGTTTTTTTTAACCATGAATTTCCCTTTGGTTAAAGGGTATGATAACAGACACAGGAACAGTATCACACCAGGATATATGAATAAAACTGTCATGATGATTTGAAGCCTTATTAACAAGAATCCCATTTATGTACATATCGAGGGTTGACTGCCAGAACCCAGTATCTCATATATATATATATATATATATATATATATATATATATATATATATATATATATATATATATATATATATATATACATACATACATACATACACAATGCTGAACAATTAAGTAGTGGGGAAAACAAGTGTAGGTTAACAATTCTTCCATCATTGTACTAATGACTTGGCAAAGATTTGAAATTTATATAAAAAAAAAATAAAAGTATACTATAAAAATGAAAACCCTTTCACTAGCTGCATGAGGGAACCATCGCAATCCCTCTCAAAGACAGATCTATATGTATCGCCTGATTGATATATATATATATATATATATATATATATATATAGATATATATATATATATATATAATATATATATATATAAAGAAATCACTTTTCATGGCTAAATTAAAGCCACTGAAACTAGATTCAGTTTATAACTAATCATGTGATCATGTTTGAAAATACATGCATACATACATACATACATACATACATACAAACTCGGAAGCACACCTACTGAACATATTGAACATTAAAATTGAGAACAAACGTGAACTTTATGATCTCTCTGATACATTCCCTAGGTCTGTGTGTCATCAGGTGCGCGTCATTTATTATTTCCTTCATAGCTGTGGCTGCATGTTTTAAAACACATTCATATCTGATAAAACAAAAACGGTTCGCGAAACCCCATTTTTTTTTTTTTTTAATGCTGATCGATGAAAATGAGGATGGGGAAGATGATGCTACGGATTTCCATTTCGGTGTGAGACTGCATGACAGGGCTGTACTCTACGCTTCCTTTCATAATATATCCCAGCGTCACCAGGCCCGAGAGATACAGACACCTGCAGTGTTGATCAGGAAATCTGAGCAACAATCTCGGAGGCGCATCCATTAAGTGGATGAAACTCGACTGTGTGGTCCCAGTCTTCCCAACTGAGCTCGTAGCAAACTCAACTCTGGGAAGACGCCCGTCGGGGCAGTAAAATCCCAAACCCTGTTTATCTTATCTAATCTGGATGCCCAGTGAATACGCCTGAAAACAACAACAACAGCAACAACAACAACAACAACAACAACAACACAGAGGACTGTGGCATTAGGACTGCTTGACAAAATGGAGATCTCAGTTGATTTACAGCTCGTGCTGGTTCCAATTCCATGGATCTTACATGGTCCTGTCCCTCCATAGCAGAACACCAGAGCTTCTGGTGCATCAGATGCCGTGAACATAGTCCCGCACGCGTGACGTACATCCATGGCTACATCACTAGGCTGACACATGATCCCAGCAGAAGTTCTGTCGAGATTCAGATGATGGGATCGTATGGGTGTCAGCAGGTTGATATCGCTTAGAGATCGTGATCCGTGAACTTTGCTACGCAGAATCGACAGAGTGTTCTGTGAAGCGGAATATCTGGGTGGAAAATGGTGTTTTTTTATAGGGTGGTGTGGTATTTTACTGTAAAAGGGAAATAACTGAAAAATGGCTTCCCTATGGCTTCCCTTTCCTATGTAGCTGGTATGCATGCTCTCTCTTTCTCTGTCTGCCTGTCTGTCTGTCTCTCTCTGTCTGTGTGCCTGTCTATGTCTTTCTCTTTCTCTCTGGCTAACTCTTCACTTTTTCTCCTGTTTGTTACCTCATCCTGTTTCAACTTACATGGATGTCAGTTTAATTGATACGCTTGCTCATTAATTCTCCTCCATGGCTTCAAGGTTGTTGTTTTTTTTTTATTCTAGTGCGTTTATCCCGTCAGTTTTCCCCCAGTGTATTCTGTCATTCATTCTTTCGTTCTTACCCTTTATGTTTGTTTCTGACTTTGGTTGTTCGTTATTTTCTTTTTCTCTCATTTCCGTCTTTTTCTTTTTTCCTCCCTCCTTCCTGAACTTTTCTCTCCCCCCCCCCCCCCCCCCTCTTTCTTCTGCGTCAGGTCTCCTTGCCTTTTCTTTCCTTTCCAATCGTGGTTATTCTTCCCATTAGGTGCAGCTTCTCTCTCTCTCTCTCTCTCTCTCTCTCTCTCTCTCTCTCTCTCTCTCTCTCTCTCTCTCTCTCTCTCTCTCCCCTTGACGCTCTAATGAGGTGTTGGCTGTCGTCGTTGAAGAGATGCTGCATCATTCAATCCCTGGGCTCTTCAGGATCTTTTGATGTTAAAAAAAAACCCACAACAGCAGAAACATGCAAATGAAGGAAGCTCATTTCATTGTAATTCATTGTCATCCTCTGCCATTCCAGTAAAAAAACGGATACTGCGTGTAATACATAAGAAAGTAAGAGATTTTAGGAAGATATCTACAAGCAGATTATTGACTGAATTTTGTCCAGGGTTCCAAGTTGTGTCAGAGAGAATGATTCAAATGAAAAAAGGGAGCGTGTAGCCCTAGAAATCACACACACACACACACACACACACACACAACACACACACACACACACACACACACGCACGCACGCACGCGCGCGCGCGCGCACGCACGCACGCACGCACGAACGCGCGCGCGCACAAACAAACACACACACACACACATGCGCACACACAAACACAGACACACATGCATTCTCACGCACGCTCGTACACACACGCACTCACGCATGACAGCACGTGTTATGCACACACGCGCACGCACACACACACACACACACACACACACACACACACACACACACACACACACACACACTCACACACACACACACACACACACACACACACATACACACACACACACACACATACATACATACACACACACACACACACACACACACACACACACACACACACACACACACTCACTCCACTCACACACACATGCACACACGCATGCATGCACACACGCATGCACAGAGAGAGAGAGAGAGAGAGAGAGAGAGAGAGAGAGAGAGAGAGGAGAGAGAGAGAGAGAGAGAGAGATGGGGGTGGAGGGGAATTTTTTGCTATCCTAGTAATAGCCATTATGTCATATTTCAACCCAAACAAAACTAAGCGATCTCATTCTCCAGAGCAAGCAATCGATAAAGGCTGAAAGAGTATTAAGCCCAAAAGACAATGATTAGCAAATTGTTGGGTCTGCACGGATTGCTGCAACATTTTTTGTCTTGGTTTAAAGCGATCATTGAGGCAACCTTAAAGGGTGCATTGAACAGGACTGGATAGTTTATACTATTACCTACAAAACAAAAAAGAAATTCTCACGTCGATATCCCCCACACTTGCTTTCAGAGTGCTCACAATGAACTCCACACAAAATCGATGAGCTGGCACCAGAATTCACCAAGCCAACGCTTTCAGTCAGCAGTGGAACATGTTAATACCTTCACACCATTTTCCACTGTCCCATCCTTCATCTGTGTCATTGCAATCAGAGTTACTATCCTCATCCATGATCAGTTGCTCGTGAGCGTTTGAAACCGTCAAATTTCATTGCTTTGTCATCATCTCGTCGAACTCACGCTGACACGGGAGCAAGAAGTGACAGATTACGTTACTTCCCGTTAGTGTAGTAGAACCGAAAGTAGAATTCGAAACACCTTTCGCTGCTTCTTTGAGTACACTTCTGTGATTGATGACGCTGGATGTGATGTGTTTTTCAGTGATTCTTTTCACTTTTATTTAGTCATAAATCGTCAGCTTCGATGGTCACTCTGTAAGTACATGAATCAATAACCAAACGAAGTCCATGCTGAATAATTGATGGCCAGGGTCAGCGCATAAATCACTAGGAGTCGTAGCAGGTGGTGCCACGCGTATGGTGGATCAGAACTGGCACAACTAAGCTCCATCAAAATGACTTGGCAACAAGACATTCTGTACTGGCACTGGGCAAAAGTCTTGTATACTGTGTGCACTGGAGTTGAAAGAGTCAGCGTTTGAGTGATGGCACCACAGGATATGGATGACGTGACAGAAAAAAAAAGAAACAAAGAAACAAGAGTGAAAAGAAGGAATTCAGTGTGCTATTGTTGACATGTCTGCTAGGCGATTTGGTGACATAATCAGCATCCATTTAAAACTACGGTTTTGTGGTCCTTTCATGATAATAATAATAATAATAATAAAAATAATAATAAGGACAATTTCTATAGCTCCCATCCTAACGTCGGCTACAGGGCGCTTTACAAGTTTTAACAATTCAACATCTAAAAAAATCTAAGCGCACACACACACACACACACACACACACACACACACACACACACACACACACACACACACACACACACACACACACACACACACACACACACACACACACACACACACACACACACACACACACACACACACACACACACACACACACACACACACAATTCTGCATTCACGAGTCATAAACGCACACACACACACACACACACACACACACACACACACACACACACACACACACACACACACACACACACACACACACACCACACACACACACACACATACACACACACACACCAAACACACACACACACACACACACACACACACACACACACACACACACACTCA
>JADBJO010000928.1:272500-277500 GCA_016801955.1 Conus betulinus
TTCTGTTCTTATCATTGACATTCATTTAATTTGCTGCTCCTCTCTCTCTCTCTCTCTCTCTCTCTCTCTCTCTCTGCCTCTCTCTCTGTCTCTCTGTCTCTCTTTCTGTCTCTCTATGCGTCTCTCTTTCTGTCTGTCTTTCTGTCTGTCTTTCTGTCTTTCTGTCTCTCTGTCTGTCTCTCTGTCTGTCTGTGTCTGTCTTTCTGTCTCTCTGTCTGTCTCTCTCTCTGTCGCTCCCTCCCTCCCTCCCTCCCTCCCTCTCTCTCTCTCTCTCTCTCTCTCTCTCTCTCGTCGCTCTAATGACATGTGAACTGTCATCACTGTAAGGATGCTTCATTCAGTAAATGAGCTGTTGAGATTCTTCAGTGGTTAAAAAGCACAGCAACAAAGGAAGCTCTGTTGATCGTGATTCACCATTCTCCACCAGGGAGCCAGTAAGACAGACATCACATGTCACAGACAGAGACAGGAACACATTTCAATATCTCTGAATGAAGTAAATGTATTGACCTTTTTCAGCACAGTGTATGGAAGAACAAATAGTTCAAATGAAAAAAGGGGAGCCGTTGCCCCAGACCTGAGATGCACATGCACACACATACACACACGCGCGCTCGCACACACACACACATATATATGTGTGTGTGTGTGCGTGTGTGTGTGTGTGTGTGTGTGTGTGTGTGTGTGTGTGTGTGTGTGTGTGTGTGTGTGTTGTGTGTGTGTGTGTGTGTGTGTGTGTGTGTGTGTGTGTGTGTGTGTGTGTGTGTGTGTGTGTGTGTGCATAAGCACCAACACGCATATATAAACAGAGACAGACAGACAGAGAGAGAGAGAAAGGGGGGGGGGGGGGGGGGGTTCGTTGGCGAAATATATAGCCATTGATCTTATGATTTCATGATTACATTCCAGTCGATTTAGTCTAAAATCGCCAACATTGATGATCAGGCTGTGAACGAATGAAGCAGCAATCGAACCAAAGTACATGCTGACTGAATGATCATTAGGATGAACACATACACACCCAGTAGGGGGAGTATGCCTGATGTACCAGCGCTTAAACTGACAACAGCAAATAGCTTGGATGTGGTTGTGTTTTGGAGAGCATGTGAATAATGCTGTAAGGGATACAGACAACATGGCAGGTGCTTACAAAAACAAACAAACAAAAGAGAGGAAACAAAATTAAATCTTTAAAACACATATTCAGCGAAATTCAGTTGACATTGTTTATAGCCCTGCAAACCTCTTGGAGCCACATCTGGTCTGTCGTCTCATCAAAAGTCGATTCCCTGTAATCGGTTCAATGCCTAGTAGAGCAAAGGAAAAGCAAACCAATACCGCACACAGATTGTCTGTGTCTGGACCACAGGCGGTCTAATTGCCAGAACCATTTCCCTACAGCACAGTTTCCTAGCCCTGCTGTTACCTCAATCCCATCTGACGACAGCTAGAGCTCTTGGATCATGAGAGGTTGTGTATGTATGCCGCAGTGGACGGTGCTCAGAGGTGGGCCCCCATTAGTGGATGGGTGGAGGTGCTGACCCACCCCGTCAGTGGTTGATGTATCCGTGTTCATATGAACAGCGATACTTGGTGTGTCTGTTGGCATTGTAGGGTTGTGTTGTGAGAGACCGTGGTTCTTTGAACTTGGTCGAGTGGAAGGGCACTTTTGGGGGTCAGAATTGTGGATAGGAATGTATGCTTGTTCAGTCTCTCTCTCTCTCTCTCTCTCCCTCTCTCTCTCTCTCTCTCTCTCTCTCTCTCTCTGTCTATCGGACTGTCTGTCTGACTGTCTATCTGTCTGTCTATCTGTCTGTCTGTCTGTCTCTCACCATATCACTGTGTGCACCTTTCATTTTTTTCTGTCTCTTTTCACCCTTCACCACGTCACTGTTTGTACTTTACATTCATTCTCTCTCTCTCTCTCTCTCTCTCTCTCTCTCTCTCTCTCTCTCTCTCTCTCTCTCTCTCTCCTAATTTGCAGGGCTTTATGTAAGTATTTCTTGTTGCCGTGTCTCATTTACTATTGTAATATTTGTGACAATGTTGAAATAAAATTCTGTTTAAACCAATTTGTTTTGTGTTTTCAGTCACATGTAAACCAAATCATCTTGTGCTTCTTCCACTTTTTTGGTCTTGTAACCTTTTTTCTTTCATGCATTATTGCTTCCATTTTTTCTTTCTTTTTTTTTTTCTGCGGCCTCGCCCCCTTTCACCATTTTGTACTTCCTTCCCTTTTAGCCTTGTCTTATAATGGACATTAAGAAATGTACCCCTGACAAATGTTCTCTCTCTCTCTCTCTCTCTCTCTCTCTCTCTCTCTCTCTCTCTCTCTCTCTCTCTCAAAAGTGGGATAGTAACATATTTAATAGTGACAAATATTCAACATATCGTTCCTTCAGATCCTTATGGCAGCCTCAGAAATATTTAACTGATATTACAATTCCTAAATTTCGCGAAGAGTTCGTGAGATTTCGACCTGGTATTAGTGATCTGAATGTCCATCAAAGATACACACTGCACTCCCAAAACTGTCCATTCTGTAATCAAATTGCACGCTTACTCACCAGTTGACCCTGTTACTTGTTCCAGGGAGATTCTGATGGCTTTTGTTGTTGTTGTTGTTTTTGTTGTTGTTTTTTGTGTTTAAAGTTCATGTGTTTTTGTTATGCTAGCCTTCAGCCTGCAAAGCACGGCGATACTGTGGATATTTCTGTTGAGGAAGCTATTCGAGGAAGGCTTTGTACTGTGGGCCGAGGTTTAAGACCCAGGGTTTTTCTCAGATGGATCATACATGTCTCAAAAAGCATCTCGCTCGATCCGTTAGGCTCAGCATGGTGGCCTTCTCTCTCTCCCCATCCCCTTTCGCTCTCTCTCAGATTGTCCTGTTCCAACTGAATGTCTCTCCTTCGGTCTGCTTGCCCGCTTCTCTGTCTGTCTGACTGTCTGTCTGTCTGTCTGTCTGTCTCTGTCTCTCCCCCATTCTCTCTCTCTATATGTATGTGTATGTGTATGTGTGTGTGTGGGGGGGGGAACGGTTTGTGTGTGTGTGCGTATGCGAGAGAGAGCGAGCGAGCGAGAGAGAGAGAGAGAGAGAGAGAGAGAGAGAGAGAGAGAGAGAGAGAGAGAGAGAGAGTGTGTGTGTGTGTGTGTGTGTGTGTGTGTGTGTGTGTGTGTGTGTGTGTACGGACACGCGAGGAAGCATGTGTGCATGCGTGTGTGTGTGTGTGTGTGTGTGTGTGTGTGTGTGTGTGTGTGTGTGTGTGTGTGTGTGTGTGTGTGTGTGTGTGTGTGTGGTGTGTGAGAGAGAAGTGAGAGTGTGAGAGAGAGAGAGAGAGAGAGAGAGAGAGAGAGAGAGAGAGAGGGTGCATGTGCGTGTCTGTGTGTATGCATGTGTGTTTCTAGTTATGAACTTGCTTTCTGTCCTGCTACAGGGCTGTCCTTCCTACTTTGAGGGGGCTCAGAGCATTAAAGACATCGTGGCTTTTTCTGAAGGGGAAGAGGGGAGGGGGTCGGAAGAGCTTGTGTAGGTTGACATTCCACGATGGGTTTGTCCCTTGGCTGTGAAGGCCCCGATGATTTTTTTCTTAATATTTTTCATTTGTTATCTATTCATTTAACAATCAAGACCAGTTGGATTAGAGGACTCACTGTTTTCATGTCGCTTCAGTGAGAAACTGATCCAATGAGGTCTGGCTGAAAAGAAAGCTCTTTCCGATTGATGGCGCTACTCGGAAAGAATTTGATGGATTTGATATACGCATCATTATGCTCTCTCTCTCTCTCTCTCTCTCTCTCTCTCTCTCTCTCTCTCTCTCTCTCTCTCTCTCAACAATTTGGGAAAGGACTAGAACCACTTCTACAATGATTAAATGCAACACACTGTCAGTAAATCCAACCACTCTCATTCATCCAGTAATCAATGCATATTGCATATGTATGGATCTTTTTTCCTGCCCAAGAACACAATTTAACAACGATCGATGGAATCTATGCCACAGAGACAGAGAGAGAGAGAGAGAGAGAGAGAGAGAGAGAGAGAGAGAGAGAGAGAGAGAGAGAGAGAGAGAGAGAGAGGGGGATGAGAGAGAGGGGGATAGAGAGAGAGAGAGGGAGAGAGAGAGAGAGAGAGAGAGAGAGAGAGAGAGAGAGACAGACAGACAGACAGACAGAGAGAGAGACAGAGAGACGCCAGAAAACCTGATTTCCCTGGTATGTAGGACACTATCTCTGATCAATAACTCTGTCCCCGCCGAGCGTCCAAGGGCATGGCAGGCCATCAAATGTCAATAAGACGGCAGTAACCCGTGCCACTCGTTCCTCTTATTCTGCATATTTTCTTTGTCCCTTAACTTTGTGACCACAGAAGGATCGTTGGCTATGTCTATACTCATGTGCATGCCTCGTGAGAGGACATTTCTGAAACCAGGTCTGAAGGTGAGGATGCTGTTTGGAAGCAGAAAGAATGTGTGTAGTTCGCACTGAAGAACGGATATTTTGACAGACAAATCAAGTGACTCTTCCAGTATTTACTTTTCGACAAGAGCAGCATTTTATCTAACCTTTTTCTCGGGGAAAAAAAAATCCCACAAATAGGTCAAAATTTTATTCACTCTATCTTATTTTGACTGTGCTTTCAAATTCCGGATTTTCCACGATGAGGAAGACCTGGAAGTGTTTTTTTAAGTTAAAGAAGGAAATTCCGGGGGGGAAAAAAATTAGCATGACATTAGCGCCAGACAACTGGTATTTTACATTGTTTTCGCCTGTGAGCCAAGGTTAAGAAGGACGCGGCAATGGAAATGGACGTTGCTACTTGGTATGCGTCTCATCTGTTTGCAACTGGCTGATGAGGAAAGGAGATTTCTTACGCTAGCATGAAAAAAAAAGATTCTTACGTACGGAATGGAGCTACTGGGATATGTCCTTTGGGAAATGATGCCTGCACCCATCAAGACGGCATCGTGTGTCCCTTCAGCGTGTGGTTCTCTGCTGCCTCT
>JADBJO010000928.1:282500-287500 GCA_016801955.1 Conus betulinus
ACAGACAAAGGAAAGTAACAATATCCATTCCTCTTACGCCAGTACTGCGTGTCTTTTTTTTCAGGTCAGTCGAGATCTCAGACTTCTTGTCCCACGACTACGGATCCAGATATTTGCATATGTGGTGAGCACAGTTGCCCCCAGTCCCTAGAATCAACAGTAATCAGCGGGCAGGACAACGCTGGGAAGATCATATCAAAACACCACACACTGGTCTACTAGGCCGCTGAAAGTCACTAAGCTTGCAGGCTGGCTGCCACTTTACCTAATTCCCTGGACACGGTTTTCTCAGTGGCTCTTGTCATAGCATCACATCAAGGGTGCATAGTCTCTGGGCGCCTTTTCTTGTGTGGATATTTTTCTTTGTTGGATCCATCCGTGGACTGGCGTTCGGACGGTGATCATTAATGTTTTATCGATCGAATGCAAGGTGAATGCGGTTGTTTGATTTTTTTTTTTTTTTTTTGTGAAGGTCTTTCACATGCATTGGTCTATGGAAGTTTTTCTCTGTCGTAGGTGGATATGGATTTGCTTAGTGTTCTATGAAATCTGCCAAGATAATACGTAAATATCAGAATGACGTGCTGTCTGTCTCTTTCCTTCAGTCTTCTCCTTCCCCTCACTTCTCTTCCCTTGTCTCTCTGTCTGTTTTCTATATCTCATATTAACCCTCTTTCTCTGCCAGCATGTTGTTTTTTTTCTGTACCTTATAGCCACATTAATACCATTTCCATTTGGAAACATGTGAAAGGATTAGAGTATATGTGTGTATTTCCTTCTCGCTTTGGTTCAGTTTTTGATTATGGACCATGCTGGCAAACGGCCATTACAGTAAATGTTGCCAGTCGAAGTTCTGTGGGATTAGAAAGGATTTATTCACAAGTAAAACCACAAGTAAAATTCCAGCCATTATCTATGAAATGGTATTTTCAATATTTGCACTTCTATATATATATTTTTATATCTTTTCTTCAACCCTGTCTTTTTCTTTTTTTTTTTTTGCCCGATTAGCCTGCAAATCGCGGACGAGAATCATGCCTCTCTTCGTCGAGAAACAGAATGCCTTTTGTACTTTTTTTTTTTCTCCCCCTGCCTTTACTTCCCGTTTGATATTCTTTTCGTTTCTCCCCTCTGGATAAATCGAAGCTCATCTGTCTAAAACCCTAATAACTTCAAATAAAGAAACAGCAAAATCCTGTTTTGTTTCCTCAATCAAGTCCGTGTTGCACGCTGTTTTGAAATCGAACGGAGTCGAAAGTACGATTCGTTAAAGAGATCCTCTCTCTAGGCTCTATTGTAAGCAACTGAAAAGACAATTTCCGTGGACAGTGTTTAAAAGTCATTTCCCAATTTAGTATGGAGCTTGCGTATTCTTGCACTGTACAACAGAGAGCACCAAAAATATATAGAATGTACATCAACAAAACAAAATAAAAAAAAATGATGATTTGCATAATTTCTTCTTCTTCTTCTTCTTCTTCTTCTTCTTCTTCTTCTCTTCTTCTTCTTCTTCTTCTTCTTTTTTTTGCTGCAGAGGTACAATATCTCAGTCATCATGAAACAAACCTGTTATGACGGGTGTTTCAATTTAGGCTCGATGCATTCGTTCGATATGTCTATAATCTTCATGCTAGGGCAAAACGCTGGAGAATCAGACATACTCTACCAGTAACAGACACAATTCAAAAGGAATTCCACTCCACCAAGACTTCAGAGGCCTTAAAATAAAGTTGTCTGTAAAGTGTTTTCAAAAGCATTTGCCAATACTGTCTGTATGTTGTGTGTGTTTCCACTATACTGCTACAGAGGTTGGTTGTACAATAAACATCTAGCCAGTCAAGATGTTGATCTTGTCATCACGAGTCCATGTTTTTCCTCTTAAATAAAACTATTAAATTTGACTTCCAAAGCACTCTTTAGCAAACGATTACGTGCTGTAAAAAAAAAACGTATATTGTTACGCTAGTAGTATGGCACAACCGTGTGAAACACGGTTTACACATTGCAGTTAACGTTTCTATCAAATACGAATACCAATGACAGCACAGGAACAGGGGTGTTCATAACTCAGTATATATTGTTGTAGGCTGTATCCTGGGTAAGTAGCTGTGACGTGAATAGCAATGGCATTGGCACGTGGAGACTGCACCATGACTCAGTAAGCATTGTTATAGTTATATCCTGGGGGACTAGCTGTGACGTGGATAGCAACTAGATATGACATGAATGGCAATGGCCCGTGCACGCGGGGACAGCACTAAGAAATATCTGTCAACAACACTTCGTATGAATTTATGTCAGGACACATTTCCAGGCTTCGATATACGTAAAATCCAACCCCTGTAACAAAATATTACAAATTCATCTTTGAAAAAGCCGCAGACCATTTTCTTCTTTTCTCATTTGTGTAATTGATAATAACAGTACACAATATTTTCAAAACCATAACCTCTCTAAAAACTATAAGCTTTAAAAAGACGAATCTTGACTGACGTAACTACGTTACTCTGTGCCTCTCCACCACATCCTGACAATATCTTTCTCTTGAATTGTTCACTCAGTGTTGAGTCCTGGCAACAGTGTTTAATGGAATCCATCTGTAAAGTGGATGTCAGTCTCCCTTCTTATCCCAGACAGCCAGTTAATCAACTGGCTCTGCGCCACTTGCAATGTTGTCTCAGGGATATACATCAGAGGCCATGAAAAACGTGTTAAGCGCATTGCTGGCTGGAATTAAATGTAACCTCCAGGGAAGGACTTTTTGTGGCTTCTGTCATGTCGATGGAGAGTAATGGTGGCTGCATGCATCGAAGACATAGGAGTTTTCAAGCGAGTGTACTTATGGTATGATTATAGTGCTGACGTCAGTGTTTCTTCCTAGCACAGTCAGTCCCTTGGGTTCGTGCGAACGATGCATTGCAGAATCGTCACGGTGAGTTACTGTGTCACACATTTCGTGTTGCTAGTATAAAGAGCGTCGGGGTTTCCCTGTGGCTTCTGTTATGCTATTGCTCAAAGCTTTAAAATCATTTCAAACAATCGTCTCCAACATGCCATTGTTTCATTCCAACATCAATGGCATTCTATGGGTATCTATAGATAAAAAAAACAAACAAAAAACAAACAAAAAACGAAAAAAAAAACCCCAAGCTTTGGACTGCTGATCGAGAGCCAGATGGATCTTGTGTGTTTGCCTATTTATAATGAACATTTGTGACTTTAACATTAGCTCACAAAAAGTCAACCGTCTGCTACAGACAGGATTTGTGTTGAGGCAAAGGACATTTTTTATTGTTCTGAAATTAATCGTATGGGTGAGGCAAAGGACATTTTTATTATGGTTCTAAAATTAATCTTTTGGGTGAAGCAAAGGACACGTTTTTATGGTTCAAAAATAATCTTTTCTATCAGGAGACTTTTCATGGAAAACGTCTGTTTAGGCAAAAACGGCAATCTTGTGTTTTGACATTAAAAGCATGAAATACAAAACATGAAAAAAAAATTGCAGTAGCACCAAACACCTGCTTGCGCCAGCAACTCTGGTTTTTTGCCTGTGAAGACCATGGCTTCTCACGACCTCCTCAGCTTTGATAAAAACAATCTCTCTGCCACCACAGCTGTACTGTGAACAGTGGCATCTCTGTCTATCACACAGGATCACTCGAGTATTGGCAACAGGTCAATATAGAGACTTGTCACGAAGCGGATTATGTTGTGACTATATGTGACCCTGTCCTAAAACGCGCAATTCCGCCCAGCTGACTCCACTAGCACAATTTCCATTCAGAAGATCGAACAAGACTTAGATGCAGCCATTGTGATCCGCCTTCCGCGATATATACCTATGAGCAACCCAAGTCCACATCACTCTACAAGCGAGGCATCATAAAAAACCCCTTTGCAAGTCTGCAAGCCTCTGAAAAAAAAGTAAGACAGTCCTTAAATTGAGTACTGGACAGGACATATCAAAACAGCACCAACAAGAGAACCTGCACTACAAGTAAGATGTCCAACAGGGTTTGTCATGAGTGGAAGTCCTTGTACTGCATGTTGATCAGATCTAGGTCTAAACTAGGACCCAGTTTTGACCATCATCAGTAACAGCTGGTATATTTAATGAAACTTTGATGCTGCTAAAAGACAGAGGCTTAGCTCCTAGAGCATCTACACAAAAGAAACGTTTTTATGGAAAATGGGAATTGGTGGAAGAGAATGGGAATAATGCCTCTTCATCTGTTTAACATTCTGTGTGTGTGTGTGTGTGTGTGTGTGTGTGTGTGTGTGTGTGTGCGTGCGTGCGTGCGTGCGTGCGTGCGTGCGTGCGTGCGTGCGTGCGTGCGTGCGTGCGTGTGTGTGTGTGTGTGTGTGTGTGTGTGTGTGTGTGTGTGTGTGTGTGTGTGTGTGTGTGTGTGCGTGCGTGCGTTCGTGAGTGCATGTATGTGTGTGTGTGTGTGTGTGTGTGTGTGTGCGTGTGTGTGTGCGCGCGCGCCAGCACGCGCGTGTGCATAAATGTGCTTGCATTTTGCCCGAGTGTATGAGTGCGTAAGTCTAACAATGTTTCAGGTCATCTGAGAAAAAGCTCAGAGAACCATTTTCTGGATGCACAGAGGATATTGTGCAAAAAAAAAATCAGACAAATCTTTAATAAAGTGCCGATTACGCCAGGACACGTTTACATTTCCTCCTTGAATATACCTCAAGAAAAAGAGAACACCGATGTCCTCGGTTACAAATTGTGTATATGCTCGTTTAGTGTGATTGTTGGGTTGTAATGACTCTGAATAGAAACCAAAAAAGAGGACGGAGATTACATCTGACTTTTTGTATTTTCCCATAATACAATTGATGTCGTAAATGCAAAAACACAAAGCAACAAGAATGGTGCAAACCAGTAACACACAACAAACGTACCTGCCTGGCAAATTGCCCCCCCCCCCCCCCCCCCCCCCCCCTCCTTGACACAAGTGTCACGTTTTTCTCACCCTCGTTTCAGACTGTGA